>JABMIG010000040.1:0-332500 GCA_013187285.1 Cyclotella cryptica
GCGCTTACGCTGAAAATATTTTTTGGTGATGTGTCTAACGTACAATGCTAACATGAAAAATATTTTTGATGATCCCTGTCATTTGAATTGTGCCTTATTTGCTTTTATGTTCGAAACAATTGCATTAACGTTGAAAACAATTTTTGGTGAAGCGATAGTGATGCATCTGCGTTAAAAATATATTATGATGTGTTGCCTTTGTGAAAAGTGCATGCCATGTTTTCATGTTGTATGTATGCCTTTACGTTGGAAACCATTTTTGAGTGTGCCTTAAAGTTGAAAGAAATTTTTGGTAAAGCGATAGCACAATGTGTTTACTTAATGTGTTCGTTGAAAATAATTTTTGGCAATGTAGTTCAAGTTGTAAGTGTTGCATCTGCGTTAAAAATATGTTATGATGTGTTGCCTATATGATAGCGCTATGCATTTAAGTGATGTGTCAGTTGAAAATATTTTTTGGCGGTGTGGTTCAATATGTAAGTCCTGCGTTTGGGTCTGCGTTAACGTTGAAAACAATTTTTGGTGAAGCAATATCATGATGCATTTACATGATGTGTTCATTGATAATTTTGGGTGTTCGTTAAGATTGAAAACAATTTTTGGCAAAGTGATAGCATGATTACAAACCATATTTGGGTCTGCGTTAACGTTGAAAGCAATTTTTGGTGAAGCAATATCGTGATGCATTTACATGATGTGTTCATTGGCAAATTTGGGTGTTCTTTAAGATCGAAAACAATTTTTGGCAAAGTGATAGTGTGATGCGTTTATGTGATGTGTCAATAGCAGAATTTTTGGCCATGCTATAAATTAATGTTAGATATATTTTTAAAGGTAATCACAAATCAACAGTCATTGAATACCCATGCATATCAAACATTAATATCACGTTTTTACAGGTATTGGCAGCAATGTTTATATGAAATCACCTTTGAAATTTAATAGTGAAAAAGCGTCTCCTGGAGAAGGAGAAGGAAAAAATTCTCAAATAATGACTAACTAAGATTTTTCAAGAAAAAATCTTGATTACAGCAAAAGTGTGCCCTGAAACACATTATGACTAACTTTAATGTAACAATGCAAGCTGAGCCTGCAACCAGCCTCACACCTAACCTATTTCAAAGGAAGTGTAATTTCTTAATGCAGGAGTTTTTACAACAATTATCTAAAAACAAGCACAAGGAATAACTCTCCCAAACACAACTCCAAATGTATCATCCATGCCTCTCTCTTCTGTTCGTTCTTCTGTCTTTTCTGACTGAAAGCTCTAGGTATCAAATAACTCACAAAACATAAAATGCAAACATGAGTGGCATAACACAATGGAGGGGTAACTATTTAATTGATACTTCATATTAACAGGCAACAAGTTTGACAAATGGAATGAAACACATTATCTTACATGTCCTGCCCCCTGTTTTCTATTTTGTGTCTGGTAAGCATGATTGTAGCATATTGGTTCAGTGTGCAGACTGTAATATCATTGTTACTATGATGGGGGACCTCACCAGTTACAAAAATTGACAATCTCATGAAAAAAACATTCAAAATGGGAAGGAGAGATATCTTCACCTGTTCCTTGCAGACTCTAACATCTATTCCTCGTTGACTGGGGAGGATAAAGGTGGCATCTCCAGATTCTATCTGGGGGCTGAGACACTAATCAACGCTAGGTTGGTATGTAAGGACTTCAGGTCTAAAAAATTAACCATAAAATAAATGTAAAAATGGGAAATCGGTTTTCTCCTCACCATTCACTTGCTTTCCCTGTTTGTTCTGTTGTTTGCAGCATTGTGGCAGATGTGACATCTCCAAGTTCAGCTTGGGGGTAAATAAGCATATAAAATCACAATATCACCTTTAAAATAGATAACCTACAAGCTCCCACAATGTGCTGCTCACCACATTAGTATGCTGTTAACAGTGGGAATGAAGCAGCAGAGTCGCCAGATCGAACCTGGGGCCTACAATAATAACTGTGGCGTGTTTGGTGCGTAAATAATAAACTGAAAAACTCAAATAAAAACAAAGTAAAAATGGGGCATTAATACCATTTGCACAACAGTGCCAGTTTGGGTTTGTTGTTGGCAGTGGGTTGGAAGTGGTGGCGGCACCAGATTCAGTCTGGGGGCCAACATCTCAGGGTTACAGTAGTGGCAGTGAGGATAGAGATAGTTTTCATGAGCTTTCAATAGGTAAATGGGCTGGGTCACTGTCTCTAAATGTGGCTTCTCCATCAAAATCATATTTGAATGTCAACCTTCCAGAAAAAATACGTGACCACCTTCTGGTGTTGCTGTGTTACATGGGCAATAACTTCTCTGTTAACAAAAACAATCATGGCAACATAGTTACACCTCATTCCACACATGAATGGGAGTGGGTAGGAGCTTCAAGAGGGCTGCTAAGTCAAGAACAGAAGTCGACAATCCCATTACATGTAGTCTATGTCACTGCAGATTGGAGTCCTACAACTACTGTCAGTACAAAGAGAACCACTTAAACTCGACTTTAACCTCTGAAATTATGCGTAAAGACATATTCATATTACTATTACTTGCTTTCATTAAAACTGTTAATGCACATAGCTCTGCTTCTACTGCATTCTTAATTCATTAGAAAAAACTCTCTTCTGCCAACCACCACCATGCCCACATCTGTTCCATCCTTCAACTGATGACAACTATTTTGATCACTAATTCACCATCATTGTGTAGCCACACAATCATGGCAGCAAGAACTCTGCCTTGCTAGCACAACCCATATGAATTCTACTGTATATGGTTGATTGTTGATTCTGGTATGAGAACCAGTGAAAAGTACCCACAAAAGTATCCTGAGTGCCTAACCTAGGAACATTTGACCAATGATTTATGAGGAAGAATGGCTATGAAAATCCACTAACATTCACTGCAATCCCATCTGCCCCTCTTCCTGTCATGATGACCATGATGTAACAAAAATACCATAGTAGAAATTGTGTGATTTCTTGCCCCATAATGCAAAATGGTCAGATCCAAGTGGCAGGATGGTCATAGGAAATAGGAAATGTGCCAGTGAGGGCAATCATGGCGGACATGGGGTTGGAACGGTATTTTTGATGGATGACGTGATGAGGTAGCGGTGGCTGACATTGTCATGGTTATTTTGCGGCAATTTTTTTGTTATGTAGAATCTGGTATGTTTTTTACGTGGAGTAATGTAACACAACAGTTTATGGTAAATACTATGATACAGTCAAACACGTACGTATCATACAATACCATAGTGTGGCGAAGAGGGCCCCTGTTATTCCGGGCGAAACACGATTGCTCAAATCAAGCGTATTTGATACCCACTACGGGGCAAAATTGAGAGAGCGGATAATCCTACAACAGTTGTAGGATTATCCTCGCTCTTTTATAGGAGAAAATTCTCATGTCTTAAAATGGGTCACTTATGTACAGCTTGGAGATGGCTGGTCCTGCACAGCGTAGAAATCAGTACTAAATCTACGTCACACTATCATTCGCATAATTTGGCTTATGTAAAACAGCTTATTTATTTTATGTCGCATGAATAAAAACTCTAAAAAAACCGCCTCTCTCCCGCTTGTCGCGATCGCTCCCCACACAACCGTACCCCCTCACTCCAATCGGACAGTTACATTCTCCAATTTTAGAGTGCAGGAGTGTGACCTAAAGGGTTGTATTGCATCTACAGGTGTTGTAGATGCAATGAAGCCCTCTAGGTCACAGTCCTGCACTCTAAAATTGGAGTCCACTGCATTTACATTTTGGGTGGCGAATCCCATGGTTGCCATATAATTTTTTATGGTCAGTAGCAAATATCTTAAATGTTTTTCAAAAATAACGGTAGTCACTAAAAGTATCATAGGAGGCAGGAAAAAGCATCTCCAAGATGTAGTATTTCTCTTTTTCACCAGCGAGCAAAATCCTACCGAAATTGTAGGATGCCTAGTAAAAGTACCGGAAAACTGTAGGATTTTCATGGTTCTCTAGAGAGAGGTACCGTATATCTCGGAGGACAAGATCCCACGGATTATTAGCTCTTTTTTACCCGATTTTGTGAGATTTGTGTTTTTTGACATGTTAATCATCCTCGGTCATTCTAAAAACACTAGAATTAGAATTAGACTCTCCTTCCGACAGCAACATGCCCATATGCATAGCTCCTAGTAACTCCGGTTGGTTGTCGAGTTATCACATTATTTTATCGCTCAGCTCACATCACATCACATCCCATCCCATGATAGGCATAGATAGGCACACATAGCACAACAAGGTTCGACGAAAAGCAAGGGAAAAAGCACCCTACTCTACAGTACCAAGGTAAATAGGGCGGATACCATTATTTTTTCTCCATGTTAGGACCACTAAGGGTGATTATTTGCACTCAATCTTGTGCACAGATTCTTCTTTTTCCCCCATTTTTAGGCTTGAGTGTCAAGACTCCCGTAACTGCCTCCCCAGATTTTTCTTTTTTGCACATATCCCCGATTGACGCGTTGGAGTACAAAATGGGAGCACTCCCAGAATCTTGTGGTAAAGGTGACACGTTCCAAACCGAATATTCCTCTCGAATATTGATGGAGCAACACACATCACTGCATCACGAACTCACTATTGTATCAATGTCTATCGCGCACTGCCACAAGCACCCGCCTAACCCTAACGCATAATTTCACCTCCATCACCATGGGGAATTTGATCTCCGCGATCTGCACGGGCAACGTGAGGGGTCGTCGAGCGGACATGTCAAATGAACGGGAGCACGACATTGTAGATCTGGTCGGGAGTCCGCAAGGATTGCCGTCTCCCCTCGTCGCGCACCGTTTCATTGAAGCATTACCCTCGGCGGCGCCACACCCACATCCGCAGAAGTTGCTGCCGTCGCCGCCGCCGTCGCGGCCCCTCGCGATGCCATATCCTCCGCAGCCTCCGCCGTTATATTTTCCGTCATCACTAATTGCGGCGTAGACGTCCCCTCCCCCTCCAGGATGTGTGCAGCTTCCGTCGACGCCGCATCCGTTACCTTGCCCCCCATTGCCGTCGACGTCTCCTCCGCAGCAACCTCAGTTAAATTGTCTGCCTCCGCGTCAAGTCCAATACCTCTGGGAGCAGATAATGACTGCCCTCTTCTTCGGTGTTTGCCGCCACTGCCGCCCCAGCCTTGTTACATTTTAAGCATTGTCCATAGATTCTACAATCAACTTATGGGATAGTGAACTGGAAAGGTCTGTTGCAAGCTGTGCTCCGGTTAGGTGTTTCTTTATGTCGTTGTATTTTTGGTGGGCAAGCCGAATCATCCAATAAATCATCTTTGCCGTATTGCTCCCATACAGAAGGGAATTCGAGAAGAGGAAGAAGTACTCCACCGTGGATGTGCCATCCCACCCCAAATGAATTGGACACAATCAAAAGACAAGACAACAGAGGATGGCTGTGAAGAAGGAATAAACCAACAATATAATTGATGCATTTACTTTAAAATCTGCACTTTAGTTATAACTATAGTATATTTATTATATGATGTCATTAGTCAAATGGCCTTATGTTGAATAAGTAAAATGCGTTACGTGCTTATCAAAAGGATTAATTGGCTGACAATTAAATGGTGCTGAATAGATTTGGTTGGTGTGGATGATAGTGTAGTTCTTTCTGGGTGATTGGGATGAGACCTCCAATTTGGCACATAGTAGTCACTTCCTAATCTTGTAGATGCTCTCTCTTTCGACGGCAACGAGGAAACATGATAATTTTGACACATACTGTGATGTTTGTAAATTGCAAATGGTTGGAAGTTCGATCTCCAAAAGGCCGAGATGGTTTATTGTTAAATCAAACTTGTTGTTTGTGATATGCCCCCCTGTTGAGTGCAAGTGGAAGATTTTTTAAGAACACAGCAGATGGATTCGTCGATGGGGAGCATTGTTGCATTCTGCGGCTACGACATCTGTGTGGATGTCACTGTAGACTCAGGCATCGCTGTCATGACAGGCGACATCGGTCAACTTCAACCCCTTTGTCCAATTGATGAGGATCTCCTTCTCAGCTTCTCTCTCCATTTTTTTGGCGGCACGCTCATCAGCTTCATGTGCTGTACCTTTGGTAGGAGGAGATACGTCTGCTCCCTCTTCGTCAACAGAGTACGGCGCTTTTACACTTTCGATTCTGCATGTTGCACTGCTGTCTAGAATTGGTGTGGTGGCTTCAACTGCCACAGGAGGGGGAAGGGTAGCTTCCAGCACATTGTGGTTGTTGTCAGAAACAGACGACATGGTGGATAGTTTGGTTTGTAAGACAATAGTGCAGATGATCGATGAGATATGTTGGAGGCAGGCACGATCGACGTGATGTGTTGAATGCAGCGTGGCACTACCGTAAATCTCGGTCCATAAGTGCCAGGAAATGTCAAAAGATACCATTTACCGCCTAGCACTAACTTTTGACAGGACAAACTTTTGCCTATCGTGTGACACATCAAAACGTTCAGAAGAAGGTAAGCTTTCTGGAGTGTCTTATCCGTTTAGTCCAGAATCGCTTAGTTTTCGAAATATAAGCAGCAGTTAAACACTAGGGTGTAACTTATAATCCGCGGGCACATATAAACCGAGATTTACGGTATTGACGTGATGTGTCAAAGGTGGCAATGGGATCTTCGCAAAGTGAGAGGGTGAAAAAAATTGGGACTGCTGACAGGTGTTGAGCGCAAATACTCTAACTTGCGCCACCTCACAGGTATCTGGGACCTAAAAAAATTCAACGCAGAGCGCAAATACTCGGCCTAAGTAACGACGGATTATAGGATTTATTTTAATGTATCTTTTGACATTTTTAGGGTCTTGTCCTCCGAGATTTACGGTAGGCCTCTTGATATCTCTTGATGCAGCCGTGGAGCAGCGACTGCTAGATAGTCAAGCAGATTGCAGAGCGAATCGCCATACAGCGAGACGCAATGAAGTGAACGATAAAGCTATCGTTACATGATGTCGCCATTGTCACTGTTGAAGAATCACCAATCCGGTTCGCCATGTCAGAATCTGAAGATCGATGGGCTCATGAATTTTCCTCAACGGGCTTCCCTCAAGTGTTGCCAGAAGGTTTTGACTTCACAAGGAATGAGACTAAACCTCGTAGGGAGCAGAATCGAAACACAGCAGGGATCAACCCGAAATCGTTTCACAAAAAGAAACGTAGTGATAATGAAATCTCTCACACAGAAAAATACATCGATGACCTCCTCCTGCAAGCATCGAATAATGAGGTGGTACTGAAACGAAAGAACTTCACTCAGATACAAAATATTCGTCTCGAAGCGTTTGCAGAGGTTACTAGCTTTCGAATATTCCCTCTGCAGGTAAGTTTCAATGCAGCGAATGTACTATAAATTTTCCCCGCTCAACTTCCAATAACATTTTATTACGGTAGAGTCTAGCGATGGAGTTCCTTGATGAAATGATGAAAGATTATCTTGGCGAGGCGTTGCAATCGTGTCAGTCGAGATTTAACAATAAAACTGAAGTGACGGAGGAACAAAATACTAAACTAGAACAAGATTCTGATTCAAACGGACTCCATCGGTCAGAATTTACGACATCGTCTAGTGACAGTTACTCTTGCAAACGAAGGAAAATAGACTATGACCCCGACATGAATAAGCTCAGAGATAAGTTCATTGACGACTGCATCCGGGAGATCAAGTACAACCCTCTAAAATCGCATCCAAACGTAACTAAGTTTGACTTCTTGCCTCCGCTATGGTCATTGGAACCCAGAATATTTGCTTTGGAAACGGCATCATCAGGAAAGAGAAAATACATTGTGGGTAATCTTGGACGGTTTCTAGATCATTATTGGAGAAAGAGCGACCCACTGAACAGGCACTATTATGAACTTATTCGAGAAAACACGCCTTGTAGGCTGTACTTCGGTATGTCAAGCTGTATATAAATTGATCACGCTTATACAATGTGTCAAGATTTATCCTTACTCGGTCATTGTTTCCGCACTGCGACTAGACTTGGAGTACTGCAAGAAAGCCAATGCTCATATCTCGAATACTGATAGTGAAGTTCTCATGACAGAGTTTATCGAAGAGTTACGTTCTCAATTCCTGGCGGTTTACAACATTACTTTGACTAGATCTTGTGTTGTTGATCTTGACTCGTCAACAAGCAAGAAGTTTTCACGCCATTTAATCATTCACTTGCCGAATGGGGAGTTGTTTGCCGATGCCCAATCTGCTGGATACTTTACAAAACAATTCGTTTCTCGACTTGCCGATGAATTGGGATCGGGTATTCTTGTGGAAAGACATCCAACTCTTGCCAAGCACTTATTTGTCAATTCTACACCTGGCAAGGCCGAAGAAACGCCTGTTACGCGTGATGTTGATAACAATACGAACCCTACCAAGATGACATGTTTTGTTGATCTCGGTGTTTATACCCGAAATAGGCTTTTTCGCCTTTTGGGGTCGTCAAAGTTTGGTAAACCAGCTTCAGCTGCACTGAGGATTGCGGAGGCAAATGAATTCCAGTTCCCTCTTGAATTCGGCAATGCGAACTTTTACATCTCCTCTTTGTCGACAATGACTACTGTTGTTCCTCCGGTGAGAATTTCATTCGTCCTACTCATCGTTTGTCTGTACTAATAAAATGATACGTAACACATTTCCCCCCCAATCGCAGAACCTTTCAGATCACGAAAAGTTCTGCAGAGCAATGCAATGGGATAAACATGCTATAGCTTTATCTCAAACATTTGTAGTTCCAGCAAATGCGAGCAAGACAAACTTCCCTATCCTGAGTCTATGTACAAAAATTAATGATAGCACGGACGCTAATGACGTCGCATTAACATCTCGATCGAAGCCTTTGTCAACTTATATCATTGCAAATCGCACACCCAGTACTTCTGTGAAATCAAGTGGGGAGTCTCCCATGCCCAAACTGGACGAATACATCCTATCTACACTCGGCCGAAGGGGAGGAGCTCAAGGGCGTATCAGAGCCTGGTCTATAGAACAAGTGAACGTCGGAGTCTTTTACTTAACGTATCAAATGTGTGATAATAGATGGTGCGAGCGCATTGGGAGACAGCATAAAAGTAACAACATTATGTGGACTGTAGACTTGAAACACAAGACATGCTGGCAATCATGCCATGATTCAGATTGCCGAGGTTTTCGCAGTCGTGAGATGAAATTGGCAAATCTTGCTGACGAAATCGTTTCCGAAATAGATGAATTCATTTTTGACCGAGAGCTTGAACAACTAAACGTAAAACAAGTCATCAACCAAGCAAACGCTACCCAAGACGCGAGCGGCAATGAGTTCGATGATGAGGAGTTCGACGAAGACTTGCAAAATTTAGAAATACCTTATATGGCAAGTGTCGACGCAACGGGCCCGCATACGTAAGCCCACCTCGAATAGAAAAATGAAACAGTCACATAATGTTTATTTTTAAAGATTCGATGCACCTCTGCTTAGCATCCCTAATCGTCCCCACCGATATCAAGTAACATTCACGTAAAACTTGGAAGTCTGAAGAATGTCTGTACACGGAGTGAAGTATCAGTAATACAGATGATTCTTGCGTCTGACCTCATGCAAATTGACGTTCAATAAAACCGGGTAGAATTTTGCCACATTCAGTCAAATTTAATGCCAACGGATCGCATCTCTCCCTTCTTGAACATCTCTCTGTTCTTCTCTTCGTCCTCGTAACGTAGAGAGAACTCACACAGAGAATGAAGCCAAGTTGCATGGCTTGACACTGTGAAATAAATCAAAGGAAGAGATTCTAATAAGTTCTTCGAATCTCATTTCAATATCATGTACTAAGCGAGGGTGGATACTCACCAACAATCACCCTCTCATCTCTCTCCTTTATCCACCTAACGAAGTCATCAGTCCTTCGAATTAAGTCAATTTTATTTTCAAACAACGGAACCACTTCTTTCGAGTTCAACTGGCTGGCATCATTCCCAACCAAACTCTTGAACATATCAAAATTTACTCCGGGGAAGATTTCCTCCAATTGATCAGGATTCGAAACAAACTCACTTTTGTTGCCATTCGCCTGTTCCATGGTGTAAGGGTTACAGATCCATGGGATATTATCAAGTGAAGCATAGGCAGTGTAAGTGGGAAAGGCAATGACAGCGGATTGAATCGCACGTCGAAGAGGAGAAACGACGAACAGGTCGGGCTTGAGACCTGTTTCGTCGTTGAAGAAGGTGGCCGTTCTTCGAGATAAAGCAAGCATCTGTCCACATCCCTTGCCGGTCAGCATGGGATCTACGGGATGGTCTTGATCCAAGTTGGACTCTTCAACTGATTTTCCCTCAACTGTCTTTCCATGCTTTCGAACAAACTCACGTTGAAACTGATTGTGTTTCGCTTCGCCGTGCCTCATCAATATAAGGATCTTGTCGTACGATTCGTAGTCCCGGGCCGCAAAAGCGGCTTCGACGAGGTCCATGTCACGAGCGGAGGCCGTGGCACGCGGTTCCACAAGCAACGGAGACTCGATTACAACCTCTTGCTGCTCTTGCTTGCCCATGTAACAATTGAGCGCAGATAACATGGCATCAGTGTGTTCTTCGAAGTAGTAGTCGCCATCGTCGCGACGCAGGGCGACAGACGAGAAATCATGAGATTCGCCGTAGTGAATTGTGGACTGGACCTGACGCGGCAAAGCTTTACTGCGGCGGGCGACTACAGCGGAACCCTGTGATCGCTTTTGCACATGTCGTGAGAGGGAAGGGAGGCGAGAGGAGACACGGCCGAACATCATCTTGACGGCTTCAATTGTAAGCAATAGACGACTTTGACTTCTCGCGATGGGGTATTCTGGCAGATTAATGAAAAATCAGTGCAATTCTTCAGTTATATTTATCTCAGTGCGTGCGTTGATTATAATGCTGTCGCTTCATGCAGAATGTACATTGATGAATCTCAATTTGCGATTCGAATCTGACATCGTGAGAACATCGAAGGCTGTTTGATGGCTCGCAGATGCTTTAGATTCTGATGGGCTGATGTGAGCCGACGACACGTTATTCACTGTTTTAGTCCCATCAAATTTTGAACCCGACAAATAAATAATGGTCTCAATAGTTTCCGACAGTTGCGCGACATTTTTACGGCAAAACGGCTTACTTCAAACACACTGGATATAAAAAAAAAGTATTCATCGCAATTTTCATGTTGAAAAATTTACTGAACCGACATTAAAAGAAGGCGCTGCAAGATTTTTTGAAGCACACAAGACAGAAGAAACCTGAAGAAACATCATTCATCGTTGACCGATTTGCGCAAGTCTGACGGATTTGCACAAGTCAGACCCATTTGCGTAGGAGTTAAGGGAAATAAGCTTTTTTGTCAAACTCATTTGCCCTCAAATCATTTTGGCTTAGATTTCACGATTTTATCTGTTAGACCAAAACTGAGCTGAGTTGTGGGCGGTGAGGTAATTATAGAGTCGCATTTTTGGAATTCTTGTATGCTGTACGGTACCAAATGGTAACATCAGGCATAACAATGTCTCGTTCCTACATACCTAACTAGTTGGTTAGAAGTTGAGGTTCTTTTCATGTCATGCGGGAATGGAAGGAGTCCCAGAAAGTACTGATTCCCATATCGAAGCTTTTTCATGTTTAAGCCAAACGGCTTACTCTTGGAAAATGGCTTAATCTTTAAGTAAACCATAAGCCGTTTCGATCCAAAACGGCTTACTTTAGAAAAATGACTTAGTCTTGAAAGTAAGTCTTTCTGATAAGATTAAGCCCAATCACATGGGAATCAATTAAGTTTTAATGAGAAAGCTTGAAAGTAAGCCGTTTACTGAAGAGTAAGCCGATTAAACTTGAATTGGCTTACTGTTCAGAGAACGGCTTTTTTCAAAAGTAAGCCGTTTTCTCAAGAGTTAGCCGTTTTCGCTCAAAACGGCTTACTCTTGGAAAATGGCTTACTCTTGGAAAATGGCTTACTTTTCGAAAAGAAAGCCGTTGAACGGAATCAGTTACTTGTTTTTAGAAACATGTTGGGCAAATTAATTAGAGAACAATCAATGCAACTACGACACATCTCATTGGTACCATACCTTTAAAGATGTAATTTTTATTCCTTCGTCTGCCAACCAACTCTTCTTTCACCCTTGCCCATCCTCATACTACCATATAAATCAGGTCCGGTGGGAGTCGAATTCTTGACATTTGTTCTTTTCTGCTGTGTGGCCAGCCTGACAATGCTAAAACACAAAAAATACACTCTCCTCAATGTCAACAATTGTGGAGTTATGCCCAATGGTAGCTAAAAGCACCACACATCATGGGCACATCCACGGCACATCACATCAACTGCCTCATAACAAAACCATTAGAGCAAAAGGGCAAAAAAAGAAGTACCCCCTTACCAAAGTAAATAAGCAAAGATACACAAAATAACATGGACGACAAGCTAACTTTAGTGTATTATAACTTACTATGTTAATGTATCTTTTGACATTTCATGCACCTAAACACCAATATATACGGTACGTGCGGTAAGTTCCACTTGTTTTGTGGACGTCAAACTCGGTACTTACGAGTACAGAGTTCAACTACCATATTCTTTATTTAAAAGCCATTTTAAACTTAGTTGCCATGACAGAGGCTCTTTTCCTTCAACTCAGTAAGTCTCATTTCCTATTGGAGCCTTCCCAATATTTTCAAAATCCCTAGGTACTATTTCTTGATTCCCTAGATGTAAAAAATTGCCCTATCTAGCAAGGGCCTAAACTCGATCTAGATTTTTCTGAAAGCGTCCTAAATTGAGTCCCCTGAAACTACCTCTTGAAGTAGTTCCGCAGGACTGAACTTTTCTATCCTACAGTCCTATTCATCTCGCAATGCGACACCGTGTAGTGAAAAATTGACATACAAAATAAACATCACCACACAAAAGCATCACCTCTTCCTTCAATGCATCAAGAATTCTGCCCATCACACATCGGTTCCAAAACAATAAAGCTGCAAGTTGCAGCCTTCCTCTTTTTTAAGCTCATTCATGAGCTAGATCGCAGCATGTTGGTTCTTGGTATAGGCACACACATCGTCATGACCTGAGTCCATATCATTGCATGCTTTGCCAGCAAATTCCCCAAATTTTGCTGTCATCAGTGAAAAACAGTCCATGGAGGAAAGTATTTTGATCGCAGAATGATCAAGCTATGATCACCCTAACTGGCTTCACTAAGGAAGCCTTCCAATACCTTTTGCACAAGTTCTCACCCATGTACAATGAGTATATGTCATTTGTTGATATGAATGGCTTCATTATCAAGAAAATCAGCTCAGCTGGGAGGCCTTGCTTCATGACGGCACAAGATTGTCTTGGTTTGTATCTGATGTGGATGCGCACGTGAGGAGTTTTGATAGTCTTGCACTTACTTTTTGGTGTTCTTACACTGCAGATGCAAAATTAATTCAGTTTGCAGGTAGGATTGTCATAAAGGTTTTCAAGCAGGACCCCATTGCCAAGATAGCAATACCTTCCCATGAGAAACTTGAGGAATATTGAGAACTAATTGAGAGGCATCACCCTGCCCTTCCTGACGTATGGAGAACCATTAATGGTCTTAAAATCAAGGTCCAAGAAGCCCCTGACAAGATTACCCAGTCATATCTCTACAATGGCCAGAAGCACTGTCACTTTGTCACTGCTGTTCTTTGTTTTGCACCAGATGGTACTACTTCAGTGTGTTACAATAGCGTGCCTGGCTGTTCTCATGACAGTACTGACACTGATTGGGGGAAGTTGTACGATAAACTAGAGCAAGTGTACAATGAAACTGGCTCAAGTTTGTGATTGATTCTGCTTTTTGCACCATGAACATATCTTTCTTGATCAAGTCCTTGCAGGATGATGTGACTGCTGGTGACAACCTGTTGACTTTAGATGAACAATTGGCAGATATTGCAAAGAAACCGGAAGCAACATTTATGCAAGAATTGACAGATGGGGAATGCAAGCAATGTGATAATCATTCCCACGGATTAAGGACACATTGTCGTATGAAGTGTACGGAGAAAGGAAAAGGATTATGATGAGTTTGCTGTTGTTGTTTATCTTGCGTGCATGCTTGGTGATGATTAATCAGATTAGGACAGTATACATGTCACAATTGGATTTTGATGTCAATATCAAGTTTGTTGATGTGCATAAATAATTATTTAATTGGGGTGCAAACAATTTATATATATATATGTTATTTGCAAATGTGTGACTCCTAATCATTATCATTAATGGTGATCGTCCACTACTAATCAGTATTAAGTATATCTTTACACAATCCAAAAACACAAGAGGAATTTCACCAAAAGATAGAATACCAACAGCAGAATTCAGTTACCAACATCTAAGTTGTATCCTCTGTCACTCTCTACTGTCTTTTCATTTCCGTTCACATTACTCGCTGTCATCCCTTGCTGCACTTGCCCATGATCATAATTGTTATTCAAACCAAATGGAGGAAGCATTGGTGGAGGAGTAGGATCACCACTGTTACCACCCATCATCGCCTCAACCCTGTTGCCACCCATCATTGTCACATCATTGTTGTCATGAATTTAGTCTGTTGTCTCATGGCTTCCTGATGCATTTGCGTCTGAATTCTGCGCTCCTCACACTGATTTCTCTCTCTATGTCACACTTGTGTTGCCTCTTCATCTGGTCTTGGTGTTGTTGACTCGGAATCATCAACAGAAGTTGTGAGAATGACAGTTTATCTTCTTCTTGCATGCCTTGCCTGCGACATTGTTCCCTGGGATTTTTAATGGGAGTGACATTCTAAAAAATGGTAATGACAAGAGAAGCAATGGCAAACAAACAAGTAACTAAACCTCCACATGAATTGCCGGCGACACTCCAGTCATTTGTGGGTCCTGGCTTGCTAACATTGACCTCAACCTGAGCAGGTGTATCCTCATTTCCATCCCTATTGTAATCAACATCATCTGTATCTTCTGCAGATCTTCTGCAGCAAAGCCTTCTCTTAATACCCTGTGGATCCCTCAGACTTCTTGATGATCAGAATTCTTAGTGCCTTTGCTTTCTCAACAGCGAGGGGAATGTTTGGTTCCCCAGTGGGAACTTTCATCCTTGATAGCTTATTGAATGTCTCCTTCAATTGATCACCAGTCCTCTCCAATTCCGGACAGAATTGAGAGTGACGATCAGCAACAAGATCCCACTCGGCCCCTGAAATGGGCAAATACTCACTGATTGACTCGAGCACGTGCTCAAGCTCCTCTAAGATTTAGTTCAACCTACCAACAGGACAACCTCCCTTGCCTGCTCAAAACCTTCCTGAACCAGCACCTGTACCCCTTCCTCCCCAACCGCTCCTCCCCCCACGACCTCAACCAGCAGCCCACCCGGCTTGGGGGTTCACTGGTTGTGAATTTTGTGTGGCGGTGGCTGGAGGCATAGTATTTGCACCAGCAGCTGCATCTGGGGGACCGGGAGGCAGTGCAACATGCAGAGCATCTGTGGTTCCTCCTGTACCAGCGTCAACTTGTGCGACTGAGACCGCAGCAATAACTGCGGGAGGGTCAAATGCAGTAGGAGCAATTGCTGTAAGTGCGACACAGCGGGCCGAGCCGCGAGCAGTGCCTTGTGCTTGTAGCACAATGGACTCTAACGTCTCATCTTCAGAGTCGACTTCCTCATCATCCTCATCATCCGATGATGGAACATTGGGGAGGGCATAGCTGTCATCATTGTCCGTGGCCATTATTTATTATGATGAGAAATTAATCGAGGCGGTGATGGCAAAATAGGGCTTAGAAAACCATTCTCTAAAATCAAGATTGATTTTGCGAATGGGAAAACCTTTCTAGCCTAAAATCAAAAAAGGACCTAGAAAGATATGCTCTAGGGAAGCTAAAAATATCGGGAAGGCTTCATTGTCCATTGTATTTTTCTTCTTGTGTTTTTTATTGACGGACTTCACAACCTTAATTTTGATATAAAATTCTAGGTAGGAGGTTGCATTGCCTTTACCATTTTTATTTCTACTCCGATGTACATGGGCATACAAGTTGAACAAGTAGTTGCACACTAAATTTTTTTCATCACCTTGAAAACACTTCAAAAACTGTGGTGAAATGCCTATTTTTTTTCTCCACCTCGGTGGTAGTACGTAGAGTACGTAGAGTACGTAGAGGTACGTAGTAGGGAAAGTATGGATAGTAGTGGGATCTATGTTACAGTATTATCATCTATTATATTATTATTACTGTATCATGTTCGCATCCTTTCGCATCTATGGGGTATCTTCTTCTCGTCGCGCTTCCACCACACGTAGAGACACGTCAACTTCATCCCCCTTTCATAACCTCCCTTTTGCTACGATACTCGCCATTAAAGTGCTATGAATCTCGTCTCCAATAGTTGGCTGAGGAGAGCCATGACATTCAGTCGAAGTGCCTTCTCAGCAGTTTCTTCTACTGTTGAATGCTCACTGCTCCGTGGAAAATTCACAGGCCAGCGTCAACGCTTCCATGCTGCACCGCCTTACATAAAAAATCACAGCACTACAACATCGCGACTTATTGCATCGCCATCAAATGCTCGCTTCTATCTGATGCCAAGAGCGACTCTCACTCAAAACCATCTCATTTCTCAGCAAATACGATTGTTCCGAAGCGTAGGAGAATACCACAACGTCGCCGACGACACACTCCATTGTATTCAAGATGCGGTGGAAAAGTTGATTGAAGACAAATTACTGGCCAGAGAAAACACCGAAGATGCCGATGACATACCCGAGGTCAACTACGCCAGTGGAGTTCTTACAATTTACTTGCCTCCACATGGAACGTGGGTGATTAATAAACAAACACCCAATGAGCAATTGTGGTGGTCCTCGCCGATATCAGGTCCGAGGAGGTACGAATATATAGAAGGAAGGAAGAGATGGGTGTACACTCGTGTTAGTGACGGCGGGGAACATGCTGGGGATGTATCAAGTCTTGCTGAAGGAGAAGGGGAGGAAGATACTTTGGGGCAAATTTTGGTCCAGGAAATTAAAGAGCTGTACGGTTGTGACTTGGAGTTAGAGGCATGATGCGCGTCCTGACAGAAAAATAAACCTGCGTTTCATTGATATGAGATGCGCTTGACACAATGGTGGTTTCGAGAATGAGGAAAGTCATGCCTCGCTATGAAGATTTCGATCCGAGTTCCAAAAATAACAGCTAAACATTAAAAACAATATCATGATAGTTTCCAAAGGGGTTATCTACGATGTTACGTTGTGTGTTTTGTTATTGTTGTTGCGGAATTTATGAGCCACCACCAAAGCGTCTACTAACTCATAACAGCAGGGATCGAACATTTGACAATGCGCCCGGCTTCAGTATGCCCTTGACTATTGCGATTGGCACAACCTGCAAGTCTGGCCGTATAATCATCGCCGCTGCAAAGCCGGCCCAAAGATATTTCAATGGTATCAGTGCTTTATATGCGTCAGGACTGATTTTGCATAAAGTGAACGCGAAACCAATTAAGATGAGGATCCACGCTGGTCAACTTGGCTAAGCCTCAAACAAGAGTTCAATGCAAAGAATACTCACTACTTTCCAGGGCCCATCACGCTCCTAAACTCTGGATCAGCATAATCTAGTGTTGTGTCGGCCCTCCTCATCAAAGAATACGACCTCGAAAAGCCGGGACCGAACAAATATCCAACCAAACATCCACCTATGAATCCACCGACATGAGCGGCATTGCTTAAATTCGGAACTAACCATCCGAATGCCACCAACCACAGCATTTGTTGAAACACACGAATGGCTGCACTGGTATTCGACATTTTCCACAAGCTAGCAAACATGAGCCCATAGAGACCACAGATCCCACCCGAGGCTCCTATGCACAGCGATGAAGATGACCGTCCTGGCAACTCCCCCAATGTTGACAAAGTGTGCGCAACATTCCCGGTTACAATGGAAACCAAGTACGCTGAGATATACACGCCCTTCCCAATACCATTTTCCAACCACGTCGGAAGCGAAAGCAACGCTCGCAAATTCATACCCAAATGAATCAAACTCCAATGCAAAAACCCCGAAGTCAAATACCGATGTTTTTGATAATGCGACAACGGATACGGCTGATGGGCAAAATCAATAAAGAACGGTCCCATGGAATGCGCTGCAATGCCCCTCCTCGAAGAAATGACGACTCCAGTTCCACCCCCCACAATTCCCAAGGCACGCAATACCACCTCGGCACGAGTCCATTGGGGAATGGCATTCCCCGCGAGTGATGCCGCCGATACGGCATCATCGGCGATACTGGAGGCCAAGATTCGATTGAAACCGGGTAAATATTGCACCGCCGTAATAATTTGATAAAGATATGCGACAATGTTGAGAAGTACCAAGACATTCCTTCCTGAATTGGGCCCCGACAGGAGGTTTCTGCGGACGTATTTGTCCGCCACGCGCATGGTCTCCCCATAGGAATATCGTCTCGGGATGAAAAACGACGTCGCGGGGGACAGCCACGGAAAAAACCTTTGAATGATTCGCCGCCGTTTCTCCTCACGTCGTTGCATCTTTATCCGTCGGTTGTACAACTCCATTTCTTTCTCGGTGAGCGGTTCCACCGAAGAGGAGGAGAAGGATTTCCTCGGAACTTCTCGCGCTCGGATACATCCGTAGTTGATTGCGTCTTTGTCCAAGATTTTATTCTCGAGATCGCTGAAATCGATGGGGGCGTCGGCTCGAAGCCATTCTTCGTGGTTGATTCCTCCGTCTTCGTCGTCGTCGTCTTGGTCGTTCTTTCTATTGGATGCATGGATGTAGCGACTGTTTGTGCTGTGACGTCGTCCTAGTTTACAGGCATAGTACCAATCAACGATGGATGATGAATGGGGAGACCGAAAGGCGGTGCAGGGCTGGTGTAGTGGCAAGACTGCCGCAAGGATGGGGATTGTACGCATGACTCCGTCGAATTATAGATGTGGATGGCCGCCAGATAGTGCCCAATCATGGGCCGATGCATTACGGCATTCGAGGAATTTAATTCCGGCTTGTTCGTGTCAACAGGAGGTGTCAACGATGGGACGGACGACTCGCCGATCGACCCTCGATGAATCGTGGACGACGATGATGTGTATGCTGTAGTAGATTTAAGGTATCGTATCGTGTAATACACCACAAAGTCGTACCTCGTCGTACAGTCCAATATTTTATTGTATGGATTGTAGTGACGTCATAGTGCTCGGGAACCGCTTCTTGTTTCTTGCGCAGCCATAGGGTTTGAAAAAATGTATCTTTCATTGAACATGATATAGGAAGTGAGCATCTAAAAGGCACTTTCACTTAAGCCGAGGCATGGTTCACAACATAGAGAAAGATTTTGAAGTTGCAGTGCCTTCTCTCGTCGCGTAATAACCCTACTCCGAAGCAGCAATTTTCGCGATGATTTGATTCAAGCAAGTCTGAAGGGGAGCGCCGACGTTTTCTTCAATATTTTTAATGACCTGCCTGCCGATCTATGCCGACACTGCCAACACTTTCACTTCACTTCACAACGCCGATGGAAGGGGCGCAACATGGCACATGCAACGAAACAGACGGCAATCAATAACCATCCACACAATCATATACCAATTCGACCGATGACACCCCATCCAATCACCTTCCTCCTGCTCCTCTTCCTCTTCCTCCACTCACTCGCAACAACCACCTCCGCCACCTCCAACAACGACGGCCACCTCCCCTTCCACCGCATCACCGTCCTCGCCTCCCACAACGCCCACGCCAATCGCGCCGCGGCCAACTCCTTCTTCGAAACTCTGGGGATCAACCAAGAAACCTCCATTTACGATCAACTCCGTACCGATGGCGTACGCGCGCTACTGCTCGACATTCGACTCGATCCGAGTGCGTCCGACGACATTCTCCGACTTGTGCACGAACCGCTCGATTACGGTGGGTTTGAGGAGGAGATGCGGAAGAATTTAGTGCCGTTTTTGGAGGAGGAGGAGAGTGCCGTGGTGAGTCTTTATTTTGAGACTGTGGGCGATACGGATACGGGTGACGATGAGGGTATTCGAGCGGCGATAGTGGGGCGATTGAAGGAGGTGTTTTCTTCGTTGCAAGTCCATGGCGTGCCGTTGAAAGAATTGACGTTCAAGTTCGATGATGGGTTGTGGCAGGATCATGAGGAGTGGCCTACCATGAGTGAACTGCGGGAGGCGAATCAACGGCTCTTTGTCTTCTTTGACAGGTCTGAATTCGCCGACTCCGAGTATGGATTCATGCACAATGAACAAGTTGTGCAGGAGAATGATTGGAGGGGCATTGAAAGCTGCGATTCTCGCTTCATGTGGCAGTCTCTGAACGCATCCCTTCCCTCCAAAGCCAATTGGAGCAGGCTCTTTGTGATGAATCATTACTGCTGCGATTCGGGAGCCGAGTCCTACGGAACTGTGATTCCCAATGGCAATCCGTTGCTCGGCGGAGGCGATCAATGGATGGGGTGTGCTATACCCCAGAATCAAGATGTGTATGGAGAATAATGGAGGGGTCAAGCCCAATTTTATTGCCTTGGATTGGGTGGTGCAAAATGCCGAGGCGCGATCCATCGCCAACTTTATGAATTTTGGAGGAGCGGTGGGCACGAGGCAGCTTTGCAGTAGTGACAATCACTGCGCGACTTCGTCGTGTAATGTCGAGTTAGGCCTTTGCCAATGCAGGGAATGCATTGAGGGGAGTGAGGAGACGTGTGATGGATGTGAAAGCGGTCAATTTTGCTATGCTGCAAGTGACGGTGGATTGAATGAGTGTAGGAGTGCCGAAAGTTTACAGATAAATATGACTCGGCAGGATGCGGTAAATGTCACTCAAGAGGGACAGCAGACTGTGAACGAGGAGAATTTCTATTGTGGAGAGACTTACTCCCAAGCTGTTGGGAATTGCAGCACCAGTGCACTCTGTCCTAATGGAAACAGTGACTGCCCTGCAGATCAAGTGTGCTTCGGTCCTTTTGAATGTGCAGCGGAACTGACATCTCAGCCTGCCGAAGAATTTCTCTCTCTACCAACAGTGCTGCAATCGGCCCAGCCTACTCTGCGTACTTTGAATTCGTCGTCACCTCTGAGCACATTGACCCCTTCCCCGTCACCTTCTTCTTCGCTCAATTCATCCATCCCTGCAACAGACCCACCGGTAACACCGGTGACTATGTACTGCGGCGAAAGTTACGAAACTGCCAAACAAACTTGCAGTGACGAAACTGCCTGTCCAGGGGGTATGAGTGTCCCTCGGGTCAAATCTGCTTTGGAGGAATCAAGTGCTTTACTCGGCCACCTACCACCTCACCAACTGCAGTCCCAACGACAATGCCGCCAACAAGTGCACCTACTGCAGAACCGACAAAAGAGCCAACAGCGTCTCCGGTGGCTCCAACGTTGTCCCCAACGCATAGGCCAACACGAGCACCGTTTGATTTCTCGAATGAATATTATTGTGGGACCAATTATACCGATGCAAAAAGTAGATGTTACTTCACAGCGCCTTGTCCTGGCGGTGATCCAACAGTATGTGCAGATGGAGAAACATGCTACAATGCGATCCGATGCATTCCTCCTCCTACAATTTCGCCGACCTTGAATCCTACTCCCACGCCTCCCACAGTATCACCTGTCAGTAGTTATTATGCACCTTCTGAGGCAGTGAGTGTGTCAGGCCTAGCTACCATTGCACCCTTCAAGTGGGAGGATAAATCTGGAGGAAGGACTTTGGTCTCCATATATTCTTTGCAATATGGATTGATTGCTGCACTTTATTTTATTGTTTACTTGTAAAGCCAGACCTGTGTTCTTGGTGCGTTGCTCATACTTAACTACGACTTCTTAATTAATGAATATTACGGTGAGACATTTTATTGAAACGCAGTAGATGCACTTCACAAGTTTATTGTCCTATTGGAGAACCAACATTATATTCAGATGAGGTGAAGGCAAACTATACTTGATTCCAGTCTGGTCCTACCTCTATTTCTCTGTAGGACAGTAAAAATCAAGTGTGTCTGGATTTGAACCACTCAATAGAAGAAAATGATCTCATGAATTCAAATTTTGAGATGAGCAAGCCTAATGTGTTAGCTTTATTGAGATTTGAATATGAGATGGTGGGGCTTTTTATTTTACTGGCTTTCTTGAATCTTGAGCTTTGATAAAAAGATGCATGGGTCTTGATTGTTGTTTGGGTTGTTGAAGTGTGTGTGGATTTGTCATCTACAATTGACATATTGAACTGAATTTGAAATGATCACATTCTTTTGAGTAAATCATTGAAGGATCCATCTGGTTTCCATAAGCATTAGCACTGATAGATTCATCATCACCTCATTTGCTGCAACAAAGATTCAGCATGCATCACAAGATATCTCAGCAGAAGTTGTGGTGCATACAACTTCCATGTACTGCAAAGGCACAATGAGGGGCAGAGAAAGAGAAGAACAAATGTCTTGTCAATGACAGACATGCTAGACAAGGGGTTTGTGATGTTTTTTTTTAATTTTGTTGCCCCTGACAGTTGATCTTTCCTTGTGACCCGAATTTTTGAAGGACCACAACTTTTACTTCTGGCCTTGATCTGACCTTGATTCAGCCTTGATCCCGAGCCATGTTGACAAACTTTGAAGCTTGATCTGCGAATCATTGTTGTGCAGATTTATCTAATGCCAAGAAAATCAGATTATTGCACAGTGCTTTGAGAAAATCAATGCCAACAAGTTGTTTCATATTTTAGGTAGGGATAACATTTAAAATATCTACATAGGTATACAATCTGTTGACCCTAATCTGAAAGCTGTGTTCTCCACAAGAAGTTAACACCACTTTCAGAATGACTGTTGTGCAAAGTTCTGGTGTCAAGATATCTAAATCTTGAAGAAGGCTTCTATTAAGATGAGTTTAGCAAATCATTGAAAGCATCTCACTCACATCAGTATATCTGTAGCATTGATTTGTATTTTTGTAGAACCATGAAGGCTCCCCCAGCAAGGGTCCAAACATCAGAATGCCCATCTCTGTTGAAACAAATTGTCTGTGATCATGATATATCTCAACATGTTTCCTCTGGTAGTTGAGTGTGAAAAAAAAACTGGCAACATACCATGGGACTTAAAGGAAGTAAAACCTGCAGTATGCAGCCTTGGAGCATCACAAAAACCTCCACCAATATTGACAAAGGTTTCAGACTGCCATTAAAATTTTACCAAGGAATTGTGAATCTTACTTATTGCCATATCTTGTGAGACCCTTGAAAAAGTGGCGCTTCTGCTCAGAAACATACTGTGCCTCTAAAAACAATGAAATAATGAGAAATACAATTGTGTTGAGGTCGCCTTATGCCGTTCCTTATCGTTTCATGAACGTGAGCTTGAATTTTTTCATGTTCATGCTCCCATTCAGGTATTTTACCATCCTTACAGAGCCCTGTTCATTGTAGCACAAAAAAGTTTGTGCACAGAAATGGTTATGAGTTCAAATCTCAATGTGAACTTAAACTTTCAGTGACAGGAGCTTTTTCCATGTAATCACCAAGACAAACAAAATCATTACAAGAAAACATAGCTGTCTCCACCATTCACCACCTTGCCAGCATTCAGTGATTTGTCCACGACCTTCCCTGAAGCTTCAATTCAATCACCCTACACCTGAATGGAAAACTCTCGTTGAAAAGTGTCCCCTCTCACCACAGGGCTGCCTCCCACCACAGACAAGCCACCTTGACGATGACAATCACAACAGATCTCATTGATCCTACATGCCATCCTTGTCATTGACTGTCAACACTCCCATTTTCTACAGTCTGAGCACTCAACAACTCAAGAAAAGTTTCCCAGTGTGATGAGAGCGGAGCAATGACTTCCACCACAAACGTGATGAAGATGACAACATCAACCAATGCAACAATCAATTTGATGATGATGGCAATGGCAACCAACATGTGTCTCCCTCCAGCTCACCCTTTTGCTTCATCAAAGGCAGTTTCCGCCTTGCACTGCAATCCTTAGTTTCACCGTTTCTCCGGAGCAAACAAATAAAACAATCAAATTGATGACAATGGTAATGGCAACCCACCCGTGTTTCCCTCTAGCTCGTCTCTGGTTGAACAGCAATCCTTTATTTTGCTGGATCCAACTAATGTAACAATCAAATCCCTCTCTTGATGACCCCATTCCTGTGATTCACCATCCTCCTTTGTTTCTGAGTGAATGAAAGCAATAATCAAATTTGTGATGAACAACAATGCATGAATCATTCTGGCAAATTCTTGACTCTAGAGCATCTGGATAGAACGGAAGCCACAGCTTGATGACTGTGGACTGGACAAGGTTGTCAAATGGGCTTGTACATTACTGTTGTTGTTCTTGTTCTTCTTGTTTTTCATTTTGTTCCAAACTGATAATGAACCTAATTGTGTTGCTCCATCAACTTTTCATCAACTTCTGTCACCATCGTCTTGGTGCGTCTTAGTGCAACATTAATTATCGGTGCCTCTTAGTGCAACATTAATTATTTGTACTAAATTAAACAAATTCCTATGTAATAAAGTGTTCGTGTTCATGTTTGTTGAGGCTATGATAAGATTGGGATATATGTGCAAATGTGAATGCACGTTCATGTCTGTACAATAAGGATAGGCATTACACATGAGCACATGCAACTTACTGCCAAGTTTTCCTCAAATCAAAGTATCACCAAGTGATACCTAGTGACATCTAGTGCTAGTATCACATAGTGACACCTAGTTCTTAATGTGCCACAATGAGAGCTTGGTAGTTTGCCACACGAAGTACTTGGTCATTAAGACCAAGTAATCAGTGTGGCACACTGACAACCACCAAGTGATGCAATGGGCAAGCATGATTACCACCCACTGACACCAAGTGACATTACAATTAATCCAACTAAATGCTAGAAATGTCCGACTTCTGAGTGACTCATTGTCTTACCCCAACTTGGATATCAAGATTTTTCAAAATCTTAGTCTGTGATTTTGTTGGCCCATTTGCAGATGTCAAATCATTAAGGACGAGCGCTAAAAAAATTAATGGTCGATTTGCACAAAGAATGTTGATTTTGTTCTTACAAATCGTTCATTTGCAAAGAAAAAATCGCGAAAACGATTTGCAAATCGTTTTGCAACGATTCGAATCTACAAATCGGGGGGTTGATCTGCAAGTCCGAAAGCAAATCTCTCTATTTGCAAATCTATTTTCAAATCGTTCACAAGCCTCCACGTGGAATAAATAATGTTTTTCTACTCCGTCTTCCCGCCTACCACACAAAAACACATCATGAAATCATGCCGACAAATAACATCACCATGAATGTCAATGATTCCTACTTTCACGACTACACTGCAGATGTAAAGACAGAATTCTCCTGCTTTTGATGATTCTCTGCTATAATAAGAAAAGGGGAGATGGGAAAGCAGTTTCTACGAAGAGTTTGATTGTGACGAATCTCATGGTTGTGGTGAGACTATGGGGCTGTGTAAGAAGTGATGGACACGAGAAAGTGGTTTGCAATTTGGAGATTCGTTGATTTGCAATCCACGCGAACAACAAAACCGTACTGATACGTAAATTTTATACTAAAAAAAAATCCCAAAAAAAAAAAAAAAAAAAAATTTAAAAAAATTTTTCCTCCTCCCCCCAAATGACCTGAGCCGAAAATCGTCGTAAAAAATATCACGCAAAATTATAGGTAGTTTCGACAGGTGTCGAAGAATTGATTTTATGAGCTATATTTTGTGCTATTGTGAGGATGGAAAGGCAGTGGAACTGCACTCCAGTCCAAACGATGCAAACGAACATTGTGTAGACTTCTACACAATATGGTATGTCTATACCCTTCTGAAAGATGTTCAGATCTTCCAAAAGTGTGTTCTCTTGTTTGGGGTTCTGAACTTCCATGTTGGGGAGTCCATGCCGTCGGGAGGTGGACTCTCCTACTTGGGGTCCTGAGAATGCTCCTATTTAGGTTTTGTACCCAGGGGTACAAAAAAGGCTGATTCATGCTCTATTTAGGTTTTGTACCCTAGGGTACAAAAATGGCTGATTCTTGGCCTATGTCACTCGCCCCACGAATGGAGTATCAGGTAAAAGGAACCAAAAACCTAAGTGTTTTTAGGTGAAAAAATGGGTTCTCATGAGAGTAACAATAACGAACTAAAGAGTTTGTTAAACATGTGTAACGAGTAAGTGTTGTTTGAAGAGGGAGAGTCCGTTGTTGTCGTTTTGAAACTGACATTTAATACGGTTTTAAGTTTGGTTGTTAAAAAAGGTGTAACTCTTCGTATATTCAGTCTTTCTGATTTGGTTCCGCGTTGAATCCTGATGGTGCCATTCGTATGAACTGATGTGATAGTCCAAGGATCACTTTCATATCTACTTTCACCTTTGCGGAGTATACCATCTTTTCTAAGAAGTACTTGATCACCAACTTTGTAGTCCCAATCACGGCGTGAGCTATTTTCTCGTTCTGTGTTTTGGTCTGTTTGGTGTTGCCTATATTCTCCAATTTTATTCCAGTCGGCCAGGAAGGGGATGTCGAACAACATGTCCCGTCCAAAGATGGCTGCACCTGGGGAGGCTTTTAGTACTGTGTGGTATGTTGAGCGAATGGCCCAAGCGGCGTTCGTCACGAACTTGTCTATATCGCTTGTCTCTACTGAAGGGGCCATGTCTATTTCAGCTGTTCGGAGCATAGATGATATCACCTGATGCACTCGTTCTAGAATTGCATTCGCTTGTGGATTCTTGACACTGGTAGGCTTACTCGTGATCCCATATGAGTCACATAGGGCTTTGAAGTGAAGTTTGAATTCGCTTCCATTGTCATAAATTATGTATTGACAACGTGGATACCTACTAAACCAGGTCTTGTTCACTAAGTTGCTGATCATTGCTGATGACTTATCAAAGTATGCTAACTTAGGTTCCTCATGGGTCTTTTTACCCTTCCGCCCTTTTGTATCCAGGGAATAATCGCCTCAGTGATTACCGGTAGTTCAACTATTTCAAACCAGCTAGAAGCTGGGTCAATCATAGTCAGACACATGAAATCAATTACTGTCCCATCTTTACCTTTGATTGTATACGGGCCAATAAGGTCCACACATAGTACATCCCAAGGGTTTGTGATGGCAAATTTAGTAGGGAGTTTCCGTACTTATGCTTATGCCTCTTGTTGACTTGGCATGCATGACAGTTTTTGACATATTTACGGACGGTATTTTGCATACCTTTCCAGTACATCGCAGCACGAAGGGTTTCTTCGAGTCTAGTGTGTCCAGGGTGCTGTAGATAGTGGTGGTACCAACTAACTGCACGGTGTTGAAGATCTTTGGAATGACCATTTTTCCTTCCTTGCATAGGAGATGTGTACTTTCGACCAATTGTGTCGAGTACTGGTCTTTCAACGTCTTCAAGCTGGCATCAAGCTTTTGTGCTTCTGCAATCTCTCCTACTGTTAACGGGTAGATTACATCTTCTTTGCTGCGGTTTGCAAATACCAGATTCATTTCCTCTTGGTATGCAGAGGTGTCTATCGCACTCTCTTCTTGCATGGTGTAATGACACCAGCATTTGGTGAACGTCATCCAGTTCTCGTGCTCACTCGGCATTGGTCCGATGTCTAAGCGAGAGATGGCGTCGGCAACAGTGTTATGTATGCCTTTAATGTAAACAATTTCGGGGCCAAATTCCTCGAGGAGCAATCTCCATCGGTAGACACGGTCAGAGGTTAATCCGAGGGCGTCTTGGATTAGATTTTTATGGTCTGTGTAGACTTTTAATCTTTGTCCCCACAACATGCCTTTGAACTCCTTGAGTGTTTCCACTATGGCCAGTAGTTCTAGTTCGGTCACGCTGTACTTTTGTTGCGTTGTTGACAGCTTCCTGCTGAAGAATGCAAGGGGCCTATTACCCTGGGTGATAACTGATCCTAGTTGTTTAGACGAGGCATCAGTATATATCTCAAATTCCATTGAATAATCGGGATAGGCTAAGACTACATCCTTGGCAATTGAAGTCTTAACGTCATCGAATGCTTTTTGATGCACTGTGTCCCAGTACCATGGACGTTTCTTCGTCTTGTTGGCTCTGGTGACCTTGGTGTGACCGCACTCTCCTACCAGTGAGGTGAGTGGGGCAAGCACTTTGCTGCGTCTTGCCCAAAGATCTCTATAATACTGGACCATGCCCAGGAACTTACGGAGGTCTTTGACATTTTTCGGCGATGAAATCGCGAGAATCGCTTGTACCTTTTTCTGCTGTGGTTTAATCCCTGTTCGTGTGAGGGTATAACCTAGATATTCTGTTTCAAAGGTGCAGAATGACGACTTTCGGGCGTTGATTCGCAAGCCCGCCTCGCGTAGCCTGGTAAGCACCATTTTCAATTTGTCAAGGTGGTCTTCCAGGTTTGCCTTTGTGATGCATAACAAATCATCAAGGTAAGCTCGACGAACTCTAAGGCTCCCATTAGTGTTGACATTTTTGCTTGAAAGATGTCTGGTGAACCTGCGATGCCCATTGGCAAACGGAGGTAGGAATACTTGCCCCATGGGAAAATGAGGGTACATATTTTGGATGAATCGGGATCCAGTCTAATGGTATAATAACCCATGTTTAAATCTAGGGTTGTAGCATAGGTAAATCCTTCTAGCTCTTGCAGGACTGTACTGATTTTGGGTAATGGAAACGGCTTTCGGACTAGTCGTTTATTTACTTCTCTAAAATCAGTGAGAAAGCGTACAGTTCCGTCTTGTTTTCCAGTGATAAATGATGGTGACGCCCATTCCGATTCGGGCTGAAACTCTACCACTCCCAGTTCGCATAATCTATTCAGTTCTTTGATAGTTGTTTCTTTGCGAGATTTTGGTACTGGGTATGCCTTGCCATGATATGGCTTTGCGCCCTCCTTAAGTTCGAAGGACACAGGCTCTGTGTTCCAATCACCTAGTGTTCCGTCAAAAGTTCCTCAAATTCTGTGAGTAACTCCAGCAACGAGTTTTGGTCTTGGAGACTTAGGTGAGTACAATTGGTGCTAACAATTGATTGGAGGTCTGCCTTTTTATAATTTGCATCTAGGATTTTAACTACCCGCTGTGTCGCTTCCTGCGCTTTGCGGTTCTTTGCCATGCTGTTGTTAACAGCCCAGGCTTTATCCAAGTTTGATGAGGTCAGACTATTGATGTCTCTCATTGGCAAAATGATGTGATCAATGGTTATTTCTTTTGTTCAAAAATCTAGAACAATTCCGAGCTCTTTCATGATTTGACATCCAAGAATGAGGTCGAGCGCTGGCTTAGCCATCTTTTTCTTATCATACTCTACTACGTCAGGAGTCACTGTGTACTCCTTACTGTTCGAATACTCAAAGAACTTTAAGTTGACTTCGCTCCTTCCTTTGGTTAGAAGCTCCCATTCGACGTGCGCCAAGACTTTGGCACCTGCCTAGTCAAGTAGGGAAGCGTTTCTCCGTTCCTTTTGCATGGAACAGGAGATCACCATCAGATCCACTGTCTAGTAGGATCCTGATGACTGTGTTACTGGTACGACGCCCTGTAGAGTGTTCGATATTCTTACGGGCTGGATTTTCAGTCGCTTTATAGCGTGCTTGTGCTACTACAGTAGTGACCTGCCCTTCTTTACCTGTCAAAGGGGGTTCACACTATTGAAAAGGTCACCCGACAGTTCGGGGTCCGACAATTCGGTTATTGTTTCACTCTGTGTAAGGTTGGCTGGAAGATTTCCTAGGTCTTCTGCCAGGTTCGAACATGTCTTGTTTGAACCAGAAAATGTTATGTTGGCACGTGGGGAAGTCTTAATCGGACTAAGATAAGTGTTAATCATTTCATTACAATCGATTTTACTACACAATTTCTTAGTACTCCCCAACCCATCATCTCAAGATGAGTCTGAATCATCACTGTCGCTCATGTCGTGATGCTTACGCTTCTTTTTCCGATAGCGCGTTTCATTTTCTTGTTGGACTTGGTAAGTTTGTCGATTTTTTGCGGATAGCTGCGCATAGCTACTTCCTCCTCGAGCAGGTCTCTCTAGTCCACGAGAGTTTCCATTTGGTTTTCTCCCTTGAAGCTTGACTTGGGGGTCCCATTGAGTCATACTTCCGGCAATCCGGAGTGTTGTGGGTGGTATGTGCGCCCCATGTTTCTTGCAGAGAGAACAGTACTTCTCTGTGCGACGTTTCTTCGGAATCCGGTCACTAAAAGAGACCATCTTCTTCCTAGATGAGTCGTTAGCCTTGGCTACGGTCTTGGGTCCTTCTCCAACCTTCTCGGTGGGGTAGGCCTTCTCGATGCGTTCAAGGACTTTGAGAAGTTCCTGACACTCTGTGGTACCAAAGCTCCACTGAGCTCATATTGGTCCTGCCAGTTCCTAGGAACCATCCTGAGGATGTGGCTTGCCAAGTCGGCATCATCAAATGGCCCGCATACTTTCGTAGACTTTGCAGCCTTGAAGAGTAAAACAGGCACGGCAAGAGTTCCACATACCCGTTAAGGCGCTGGATCCTCTGCACAAAGTCCCTGGTGGGTACCCTGTTTGGTTTCTTCAGCCCATTGCTGATGTAGAAACGTTCTTGCTCCGCTGCATCCGTCCTGAAGACGGTCTGCAGGTGCAACTGGACACATTCCTGAAAGGAGGTCCAAGATGCCGGGCGTTTTGTGGGATGCTCGGTCCCATACACATCGGTCCAGGGTTCGCAATTGATTTGCTCCCCAACGATGGTGGTCCAGGGCGACGGGCAGTCTCCGACAATTGAGTGGAGTACTGCAGGAAGATCGCTTGGCCAGCGGACACTAGGGCCTCGCTGGTGTGGATTTTAGCAGCAGTTGCTTTGTTCCACGACTGGAGGATGGGGGAATTTTCATCCGTCCCTTTGAACTTGGCTTTGGCCGCAGTGGCGCAGTCAGTTTTGCCTCAGCCTTTGCATCTGCCTTACAGGCTTCCTTGTAGTCCGTGTCTAAGCCTCTCTGGGAAATTATTTCCATCGAGGTCTGGACATGGTTGAGGAACTGTTCAGGACTTCCCTCGTCGAAGACGGTGACAGACAAGGTCATTTTGTTGGAGACCTTGATTTTGTTGATTACCTTCAGGGTGTCCATGGCAGTGGGAATGTAGGAAATGGGTGGCTTAGACCTCCCTGAACTCCGTTCACACTCCTGTGGCTTGAGTCCTTCTGGGCTTGATTTGCTGGTCGACATCCTCTTAATTGCCTCGCCAAGGGCGTATTATAAAACAAGGCCTTGAAGAAGGTCTTGGGTGCCCTGTTGAGGTTAGCTCGAAAAAGAATTTTTTATTTTTTATTTTAAATTTTTCTTCGTCGGCTTTTATTTCTTGAAAGTCTTGCTCCAAGGTATTTGCGAGAATTCTCGATCACGAAATTAATCCGACTCGTAGGAATCCCCGATCGCAGAAGTCGATCGCTCGAAGTTTATCGCTGATGCTCGCTGATCGCGGGATTATTTTGGAGAGCTCGTAGATCGCGAAACCGTAGGAATTCGTCGATCGCGTAGCTGATTTTGGATAAATCGTCGATCGTGCAAAAAGCGTATCGCTGGTGCGAAAAGTTAAAATTGCCGCCGCGATAAAAAATTGTTAGCGTACCTCGTGTCGGAAGGTTTGGATGTCGATGGCTCGGTGCGCGAAGGTCGCACCACGGTTATCTATAGATAGTGACCTGAGCCAAAATTGTCGTAAAAATATCACGCAAAAATTATAGGTAGTTTCGACAGGTGTCAAAGAATTGATTTTATGAGCTATATTTTGTGCTATTGTGAGGATGGAAAGGCAGTGGAACTGCACTCCAGTCCAAACGATGCAAACGAACATTGTGTAGACTTCTACACAATATGGTATGTCTATACCCTTCTGAAAGATGTTCAGATCTTCCAAAAGTGTGTTCTCTTGTTTGGGGTTCTGAACTTCCATGTTGGGGAGTCCATGCCGTCGGGAGGTGGACTCTCCTACTTGGGGTCCTGAGAATGCTCCTATTTAGGTTTTGTACCCAGGGGTACAAAAAGGCTGATTCATGCTCTATTTAGGTTTTGTACCCTAGGGTACAAAAATGGCTGATTCTTGGCCTATGTCATACCTATTGATATAAATATTTTTAATTGCCCAAATGAGCGCATTCACATGCAATGCAAATGCACTCACTACCCAAGATTGCACCACATGTACATCACACATCACACATCAACCATGCATATCATGTTCTCAGTTTTGATGCATTACCTCTACTCCATAAGAGATAATGTTACCTCTACTCTACAGTGGAGGTATGATACCACTCCATTGCAGCCCGGTTATTATTTTTTAACCTCCTATTTCCTCTGTTTAATTAGTGAGACTTACGCAATAAAAATCCTCCCACACCATCTTGTCAGTCCAGATGCTGCAGTCAAGATTGATTTTTCTTGCTTGCTACAAATAATCTTGCAGTTGCTGCTGGGGTGTCTGAGGCTCCTAAGGGTCACCAATGCAATCAAAGCACCTAATCCCTTCCACTCACCTATATCCACTCCAGACCCACTCCTAATAGAAATACCAACCTCAACCTCCATCACATGAAAGAGTTAACTTTATGTAAGTTGAAGTTGTCATTAATTATTTAATATTGCGTATATCTGTTATTACTTCTTCTGTCTCTAGAGAGAGGAAATGTAGATCTTATTTTATGTTCTCTCTAGCTTGAAACTGTTCAAGGATAACTATCAAATTTCTACGTAAGTACATAGGACTGGGTAAAATAGGATACAAAATGTCCCCTCCTTCTGAGCGGAAACATACACTTTGAGCGAGTCGAAGTCGATGGGAATTTGAATTTTGCCATAACGGAACCACCTCTCACTCACCTTACCATGATAAGCGATCAACATCTACTCGGTGGCTATCACCACCATCACTCCGCAGGACCCGGCGCCACTGTCCTACACGCTATGGGCCACATCGACACGCAAATCCCGCACGCCAATCCTACCGCCGATCTCCTCGATTCGCCACTCTTCTCCCCTCAGTCCACCCAGCAACAAAGACACGATTCGACATCCACCACCTTAATCAATGCCACCAATGCTACAGTCGCAATCACCACGGCATCCGCACCTAACATCCCAGGCCTTGGGAAAATAAACCCATCCAACAATACCAACCCATCTGGTAACAAACCCAAACGAAAAATAATCGTAGTCCCAACGTACTCCGTCAACGGCGGCCTCGACACGAAATTCAACTCGTCACCTCGTTACGCCCGTCCATCCCATTTGCACAATCTCCTCTCCCCAGAAGAATACACATCCACCATTGAAGTATTGAATGACAATATCAAAAGATATCGGAACGGAACAATCGATAAGGCCTGTCTTGCCGCGGGACCGCTCATGCTCCCATTGGCAGTGTGGGGGATTCGGCATAATTCCAAAGTGAAAAAGACTAGGGGCGAAATTGAAAGGAGTGTGGACGAGTTCAATGATAGGATGGAGAGAGAGGGGCGGAATGTCAGAATGTTCTGGAATAGGTGTAGGGCTGGTGCCGGGGGTGAGAGCTATTTGAGTATTGAAGAGGTGGATCCTGCTACTTTTGGTGATGGAAAGAGTCATAAGGTTGATTAGCTTTCAAGTGTATGTATTTGTGTTTCTGATTGGGATGTGATTATTTTGCAACCTCTGTTGCTGTAAACGTATTAATGTACATGTAATTAGCGTATGAAATGTATTTTTTGAAAGGCATCAAAAGTTGATAAAACTTACTGGTTCCTTCCGGTCATGGTCACAACACTGTCACAACATACCCATTAGAGTTGTTTCAGGACGCTGGATTGGTCTCTGGTTTCGTGGGAGCGAGCTTGCGATTGGTCTCTGGTTTCGGGTGAGCAAGCTTTTCATCGCTGCAGATTCATCCGAAACGAGGTTTGACATCAAGATTTTTATGAAACCCGTGCTTTGATGCAAAAATATGCTTTTACGAATTTGTATGTATTAACCATTATTCTTTTGATATCTTCTTGGATATTCTCTAGAGAGACTTAGGTTTTAAAAGTCTTGCGAATCTCGTCAGATTGAAAGAGAGATGCCAAACGAAACGCTACGAAGACGGCGAACACATACACAAAACGTTCGCTGCAACATAATACACAACGCCTACAACAACCACTACGAGATGACACTTACTCTAACCATCCGGCTCTCCACCTCAGCCCGCTTCACCCTCCCCGCGTCCGGCTCCTCCACGTCCATCACGCCCGCCACGACCATTCTCCAAGTCAAAGAGCTCATTTCTCAGTGCGAAGAGAGCGGACGGGTGGAGGTGTCGCGACAGCGTCTGATTTACAAGGGCAGGATATTGAGCGAGGACAATAAGACGCTAGGCGAGTATGGGATACAGGAGGGAGGAGGCGAGCCGGTGTTGTATTTGGTCAAGGGGAGCGGCGGCGCTGCCGCCCCGTCCACTGGATCTGGGGCCACGCCTACGCCCGCGGCACCACCTGCCGCAACCTCAGCTCCCACCGCTGCAAATCCCTTCGACATGTTTTCCAACATGGGACAAATGCCCTCCATGCAGCAAATGCAACAACAACTCCAATCCAACCCCGAAATGATGTCCCAAATGATGAACAATCCCATGGTTCAATCCCTCCTCAACAACCCCGATTTCATGTCCCAAATGATGGAATCTAACCCCCAAATGCAATCCATCCTGAATGCCAATCCCGAGTTACGTCACGCATTACGCGACCCAGAGATGATGCGACGCTCCATGGAAATGATGCGAGATCCTTCCATGATGCAACAAATGATGCGCAATCAGGATTTGGCCATGAGTCAAATCGAGAACATGCCGGGGGGATACAACGCCTTGAGGAGGATGTACGAGGATGTACAAGTGCCCATGATGGATGCCATGACGGGAGAAGGGGGAGGGTAAGCGGGCAGAGCGGTGGCGGTAGTCAACAACCGCAGGGACAGGGGGGTAGGAATTTGGGGGCGCAGAGTCAGGCTATGCCCAATCCGTGGGGGGCTGCAACTACTACGACAAGTGGTGCAAGCAATGCCCAGAGTGGATCGAATCCTGCTGGGGACAGTCTATCCAATCCCTTTGCAATGCCCAATATGAACATGTTTGGTGGAGGTGGTGCGAATCCATGGTCCAACAACGACTCCTCGACACAACAGCTTGAGGCAACGATTCAAATGCTCGAAAACCCACTGATGAGACAAATGATGGATCAAATGATGAGTAATCCCGAGGCTGTGAGGGGTTTAATGGAGAGCAATCCCATGATGAGGGGCTTGAGGGATACTAACCCCCAGGCTGCAGCCATGTTAGAGAATCCTGAAATGGTATGTGCTGAATACTTGTTTGATGTTAGGTGTTGTTGTTCGCTCATGACATTATATTGATCGAAGTCATGCGAGTTGCTTTTGTTGTTGACTCGAGCATGGAGATTCTCAAACCATCCAATTTTTCACCTTAATCATTTGACACATTCGTATTACAGATCAGAGCCATGATGAACCCACAAACCCTGCGAGCGATGCTTCAACTTCAGCAAACATTTTCAGGCATTACACCCCCCGGTGCAGCGCCATCCACCAGCAGTGCCCCACCTCCAGGAGGGTTAGACTTCTCCAATCTTCTCGGAAGCTCGTCAACCGGAACTGTCGCACCCAATCCATTTTTGTCCTTTCCCTTTGCTCCTCCTCGTACTCAAGCTTCCTCCGGTTCTTCTCATCATCCGGCACCCGGAGAACGTTTCAGACATCAACTCCAATCCTTAAATGACATGGGATTCACTGATCGTTCTGCAAATATTCGTGCATTGGTCTCTGCTCATGGGAATGTCAATCGTGCGATCGAGATTTTGTTGGAGAGTCCTCCAGAGATGGGCGAGAGTGGCGGTGCTGGTTCTGAAGGGGACGCTCAGGCAGAAACTACGGCTGAGGCTGTCGGGGAGCAAGCTGAAGAGCATGGCAGCAACGAAACAGAAGCGAAGGGATCGACTGAAAAGAAGAATGATTAGTTTTGTTTTCGGTGCAAAATATGCAAGTAGTCTGTTGTGAAAATGCGGTGCGCATGTTGCGTCTCTGTTATTTGAAAAAGTGATAACATTGATGTGTCTAATTCCAAGATGTGTACAGTGTTCATAAACAGCATGTTTACTTTTTACATGTTCTTCTTACTCGGCCCAATCAATTCTAATTGGTCGCCCGAGGAGGTTTTTACCATTGAGTGTGGCAGCCTTTTCACAGGCTTCAGTATTCCAAAAATCCACATAACCACTGAAAATGGAAGAAGATGAATGAAAATGAGACGAACTGGAAGGACGGAAGATGTACGACAAAGTCATTATAATATAAACACCATGCAAATACTCACCACCCTTTGAAATCACCACTCTCTTTATGATAAAGCCATCTCACAGCCTTTACCTCCGCATCCACAGCCATAAAAAATTTCGTTATCCCATCCTCGTCCAAATCATAACTCAAATTCCCAATAAACAGCTTACAGCATCCGTCCGGTTTTACTGACATGGCCTTCACTCCCTGTCCACCCGCCTGTCCCGCACTATTGGCAACCTTCCCTCCAGTAATCACCCGTTGTTTCGGCGGCCAATCCTTCTCTTGTCCAGGTTGCATCGGTGCATAATTAATTTTAATAGGCCGACCCATAAGTTTACTCCCGTTGATTTCAGTAACGGCCTTGGCGGCATCGCGAGAATTCCGTACCTCGCAAAATGCCGATCCGTAGAACTTACCCGTGGTTTTGTCCGTGATCCATTTGACGTGAGTGATCATGGAGTTTAGGTGATCGTTGAGTGTGGAGTCGGTGACGGCGAAGGGGAGGTTGCCTAGGAAGAGGCGGGTGATGCCGTTGGGGTTTCCTTTGCATGGTTTGTTTTTGTCTTTTGTGTCTTCTTCATCGTGGGTCGAATCATTGTTTGTGGGTTCGTCTTCGTTGCCATTGTCTCCATTGATGGAGTTTTCTCCCTCTCCGTCTTCAGCGTCATGAGGTACGTCATAGTCCTCTGAACCTATTGTTTTTTGTTTCTTTGAGTCTTTAGGATCATCACTTTCTTCCACACTCTCGCGTTTTTTCTTCTTTTTGTCGTTTGAAGCCTTTTTGAGGGATTGTTCTTTGTCCTCCTCCACGACCGACAGGCTAGATTTCGATGATCGCTCTGATTTGGATAGCTTTACGGTGCCGTCGGCACTAAGAGAAACTCTACCTTCTATGACACGACGTGCAACAGGAAACACAGGGAACATGCGCAATTTACGAATCATAGGAGTGCAAGTCGTTAGAACAACAAACCAATTCTAATGCCAACGTCTTGTGTCATGATTTCTGATCTCACCGTTCTCTAGTGTTTGAACAGCCCCCTTGAAAAACTTTTTCGTTGGTTTATCAATCTCACTGTTTTCGTCCTTGAGGTGCTTTGTTGCAACCAGTACCGCCTTGCGCAACGATTTTAGTTCCATCGATTTGCCATTTTTGCTCTTGTTGCGTATGGTGTCAATGATTGATTTTATGATAGACGCCAAGGAAGCGTCAGAAGACTCTGTTTTGGTGCCCATGGTTCTATTCCGGTTGAGAGGTTCCAGACTGGAGAAAGCTCTTTATGAACGATGTCGTGATGGCTTGCTTGGCCCGCAATCAATTTGTGACAACATCATGATCGCAATGAGAGAGGCCATGAGATTAATGGAACGAATGGTGGAAAGGAGTACCTTTATTCAGCCTTTATTCCATTACATCAAGGTATTCTTCCATCAGTTATGAGAAACTTATTTTAAATAAATAATGGAACAACATGAAAGGTGATTGTCAATGCGAATATCTGGAAAGGGGTATCTTTTAACATGTCACGAAGACAGAAGAACGGTGAAAATCAGACTAAATTTATAGATTATAGATTACCAGCAGCCGCTGCAAGATTTTTTGTAGCTAGCGAAACAGAATGCGATTTGTAGAGACAGAGGAAGACGTACTTTTGAAATAAAGTGCTTGTAGTACCGTATGCCACTTTTCTACGCTTAATTAATATGTACTATAGTACCATACCATAGTTGCAAATGGGCGAGAGCGCCTCGCGCGCTTCGCGCGCGCCGCGCTCCCGCGCCCATTTTAAAAGTATCAAGATTTTTTCAAAATCTTAGTTGTCAAGATTTTCTTAAACTTAGTTGTGTTGGAAACTGAGCCGTTTTCTCCTTCTTCTTCTTCTTCTTCTTCTTCTTCTTCTCCTTCTCCTTCTCCTTCTTCTTCTTCTCCTTCTCCTTTCTCCTTCTCCTTCTCCTTCTCCTTCTCCTTCTCCTTCTTCTTCTTCAATGAGACAGTTTTTTTGCTTTTTGCCAAAACAGGTACAGACCCATAAGTTGATCTGAACTTACCTGTAAATAATTCATTTTTCGCTTGGACTTACACGGGTAGTTATAGTGTTTTAAGTATCTGCCTACCTTTAAAATTATATCTTTTTGTATAACATATGACATTATTTTCTAGAATGTTTCTGTAAACTTGAAGGGAACATCAGTCACAAATTATCATTTTATTCATACAACAATGGTTCTGTAAACTTGAAGTGAACGTTATTGTGTCACAAACGAGTGTCTACGTCTAACAAGAATGATTTCGCAAACTAAAAATGGGTACATACTTTTAAAATGGGCGCGGCGCGCGCGAAGCGCGCGAGGCGCTCACGCCCATTTGCAACTACTATAGTACATATAACTAAGCGTAGAAAAGTGGCATACTACTACAAGCAGTTTATTTCAAAAGGACATCTTCCTCTGTCTCTACAAATCGCATTCTGTTTTGCTCGCTACAAAAAATCTTGCAGCGGCTGCTGGTAATGTTGGAAACTGAGCCGTTTTCTCCTTCTTCTTCTTCTTCTCCTTCTCCTTCTCCTTCTCCTTCTCCTTCTCCTTCTCCTTCTCCTTCTTCTTCTTCTTCTTCTTCTTCTTCTTCTCCTTCTCCTTCTCCTTCTCCTTCTTCTTCTTCAGTGAGACAGTTTTTTTGCTTTTTGCCAAAACAGGTACAGAACAATAAGTTGATCTTAACTTACCTGTAAAAAAATCCCTTTTTCGTTTGGACTTACATGGGTAGCTATAAGGTTCTAAGTTATCATTTACCTTTAAAATTATATCTTGTGAATAGCTTGAAAGAAGAATCGTTATGGCAACTTGAAGGACGTAGACACTCCTTTTGTGACACGATAACATTCCCTTCAAGTTTACAGAACCATTGTTGTATGATTAAAATGATAATTTGTGACTAATGTTCCCTTCAAGTTTACAGAAACATTCTAGAAAATAATGTCATATGTATACAAAAAGATATAATTTTAAAGGTAGGCAATTACTTAGGACAATATAACTACCCATGTAAGTCCAAGCGAAATATGAATTATTTACAGGTAAGTTCACATCAACTTCTTGGTCAGTACCTGTTTTGGCAAAAAGCAAAAAAACTGTCTCACTGAAGAAGAAGGAGAAGAAGGAGGAGGAGGAGAAAACGGCTCAGTTTCCAACATTACCAGCAGCCGCTGCAAGATTTTTGTAGCGAGCTAAACAGAATGCAATTTGTAGAGACAGAGGAAGAGGTATGAAAAATAAAGTGGCTTGTCTCCTCTAGGTAGAGGTACGGTATAGTAACGTAGTGTGCCACAGTTGCTTCTCTACCTGAATTAAATAAGTAGCAGTGTCACATGGGCGTGAGCGCCTCGCGCCTGCAGCGCGCGCCTGCAGTCGCCCCTTTTTAGAGTAAAAAAGATATAATAATAATATATGATAATATGGTACACGTATTATATGTGTTAGTCGCTTCAAGTTAACAGAACCATTCTTGTAAAAAAATGACACTTTTAAGTTCCCTTCAAGTTGATTGTCTCTTCAAGTTGCCATATCGATTCTTCTTTCAAGCTATTCACAAGATATAATTTTAAAGGTAAATGATAACTTAGAACCTTATAGCTACCCATGTAAGTCCAAACGAAAAAGGGAATTTTTTACATGTAAGTTAAGATCAACTTATAGTTCTGTACCTGTTTTGGCAAAAAGCAAAAAAACTGTCTCACTGAAGAAGAAGAAGAAGAAGAAGAAGGAGAAGGAGAAGGAGAAGGAGAAGGAGAAGGAAAGAAGGAGAAGAAGAAGAAGAAGAAGAAGAAGAAGAAGAAGAAGAAGAAGAAGAAGGAGAAGGAGAAGAAGAAGAAGAAGAAGAAGAAGAAGAAGGAGAAAACGGCTCAGTTTCCAACACAACTAAGATTTTGAAAAAATCTTGACAACTAAGATTTTAACAAATCTTGATAGTATCATCAGAAGTGTATGCAACATACTGAAAGAAGCCCGATCCCTGATATGAATCAAATCTAATTCAAAGTAAGCTTACTATACAAGCCTGATCATAAGTAACACCTGTGTATGCGTCACCCAGCTAGTGTCCCTCTCGTTCGTGTTTTTCAGTATTTAATCCACTCAAATGGAATAAACCCATGGGAGTAGTTTCCTCTTCTTACCAGCATTACACCAATTTGTATTGCTCCCCATGCCTCATGATTGCTGTCAAGAAACCTCCGATGCTGTCAGAAGTCACCACACAACTCTCAGACTTGGTGCAGGGATGGACAGCATAGATGAGCAAGGCAGGCAACATAACTGGAGGGATACAATATTGCTAACTAAATGTAATTAGGGTAACCTCTGAAGATACAAATAATTTTTCACTGTGTTTAAATCACCCACTTTGGACAGGTTATAAGTAACACTCAACTGTATCTATTGACCTTGTGTCACTCATAATCCGGCTTATATGCAAGTCATATCAGGATATAATATGCAATCATAAAAATAACACAACCATAACATCATATTGTTTTTAAGTTACCTCTGCTTTAGTATTTCCAGTGAACCGTGCAGTCCCTTGTGGGACTCACAATACTATTTTCGGATACCGTATTGGGTAATAATGGCCAGATGTGCGTTTTTGAATGGCATGACCAATTCTTGGCAGGGTATTTGTCCTAGGAGTGTTTGCTAAGTGTGGCAAACCTGAGGGAGACATTGCCTCATTAGGTTGTACATGCAGGCAAATAGACTCCTAGGTTAAGGTTCCTTTGGAACAACCAAAATTTTTGTGTGTAGTTGTTGCAGCAGCACTTCAACACATTTATCATAGTTGTTTATTTTGACATCTCCACAAGCCAGTGATTATATTTCAGTGCACGGATGTGTTTTCCAAGAGACAACGGGAATTCAAAGCCTGCATAACTTTATGACTCCATGGACAGGGCTTTTTCTAGTTTTATTCCAAATCCTCTTATTGGAGTCACCTTCTGGCCCACTATCAAGTGCTTCTCTTCTATCAAGCTCTCTTGGTTACGGACCTCTCTGTTGGATATGCCAAGGTAACTGTCAGGCTGTGTCAAAGCCAAATTAAAGTATTGTACAGTTTTCTTCCACAGTCATGTCAATAGAAGTAAGATTCACCTTACAATGATAGAGGATGATAGCTATTAGCCTAAGACCGATCACGTCATTGAATTAAATTATCTACCTCACTCATCAAAATTATGATGTGTATGAACAAGAAAGACTGTCAACATAGAACAATACACTACACAACGATACGTTCATCAATGGAACGAAAATTCATCGCATGAATAATAGCATTCAATTTCCAATACCAAACGTGCTCTTCCCATGTCTCTGTTACAAGGAATGCCATTACAACAGCATTGTTGCAATTACACCCACCATTCCACTGACAACCACCACTCCAATGTTGCCATTACCCCCACCTTGAAGGAATCACTTCTATCCACACTATTGTCTCCAAATCCCGGAATTCATAATCATAACTCGGTTTCTTCGAAGGGGCATTCGTCGGCACAATAGCCCCCGGTAAGACAGTCATATTGGTCTCATTCATCACTTCTTCCGGCGTCGCCGTCGGTGCGACAGTCATCACCATCGGCATCTCACATCCAACAATACCGGGAAAACAAGTCTGTCCATTCGGGCATTCGGCGTTGGAATTTCCAGGACATGGCGTGGCCTTGTAACAATTGTCCTGGGCATCAGGATAATCGACTCCGCAATAGCTGGTGATGTTGGGATCAAAGACGGGTTTGTCCGTAACCGGCGCCATGGACGCAGCGGGAGTGGCGACGGGGGATGGAGCATTGCATGGAGACGAGAGTTCAAAGCAGGTTTGTCCGCTGAAACAGGCAACGGCAGTTCCATCGGGACAGGGAGTGTTGATTGCGCAATTGTCCGCGGCGTCTTCGGGGGTGAAACCGCAAAATCGGAAAACTTCTGCCGTCCCATTACTTGAGGTGACGGTACTGCCAGCACTGGTCCCTATCATCGAAACGGTGGTACTGGAAGTCGCGGTTCCACGTAGGGTAGGGCCCGATGTAGTCTTTGTAATACTGGGCGATGCAGTGGGAGGGACAGGCGGGGCAGCGGTGGCGGGACAAATAATGCCAGTGAAGCAGGTTTGTCCACTGGGACATTCGAATCCACCCGGACAGGCAGTGTCGAAATCGCAACTCACTTGGGCATCTGTGTAATTGTCGCCGCAGAATCGTTCGTTAACGATGGGTGACGCGGTGGGTGATACGGAAATGGGGGCCAGCGAAGGTTCGGCCGATGTTACTGCCGGTTCTGTCGAGTTGGTTTCGTTGCTGGCGAGTGCGACTGTGGTTTCCGTCGATACGAGGGTGGTGGCGCTCTCGCTGGGAGATGCGGTGGGTAGAGGAGGAAGGCATTGGCTGGGGATTCCGAAGCAGGCTTGTCCACTGGGGCACTCTCTAACGTTTCAGAATTAGTTTCAGACAAAGTCATGTAGATTCAGATACTGTCTTGAAATCGAAACAGAGGCAAAAGAAAAAGGATCAATGACTACTCACTCTGCAGCCGTAGTAGCACAAGGCTGATTTGTGAAACAATTCATTACCGCAAGTTCATAACTCTCTCCACAAAAGAACAAGTTCGGCATAGGTGCAGCCGTGGGAGACCCTCCCACCGCGGTAGGAGCTGTAGTATTCACCTCGACGATGGAAGCATTCGTTGCAGAAGCAACAACGGTAGTAGTACCACTTCCCGATGAAACAGTGGTAACCGTTTCATTCCCCGACGATACAGTAGTCACAGTCTCATTCATCGAAGAAACAGTAGTCCCTCCCACAGCAGCAGCGGTGCTTCCACCCCCCGCCACAGTCGCAGCCACCGTCGTCGTCGCACCACCCTCCTCCTCCGCCTCACAATTGACGAACGGAACGGCAAAGCACGTAAGTCCCACATCGCATCCATCTCCCGTGGGACATGCGGGATTCACACACATATTCATGTCGGCATCCGTGTAATTCGCACCGCAAACGAAAAGGAAATCGGGTTGCACCGGCGGAGCGGTCGGAGACGTTGCGGGCAATTCCATCGTTTCATTCGATGCCGACGAGGGAGATACCAACAGGACGTCGGTCATCGTGGCATTCGTCTCCGTGGCATTCGTCTCGGTCATCGTGGCATTCGTCTCGGTCGCCGTGGCATTCGTCTCGCCGACGCACGAATCAAGAGGAACGGTAAAACACGCTTGTCCGGTGGCACACTCCATCCCCCCCGGCGTACATACCGTATTCCCGGTGCAATTGGCAGCGGCCTCCTCAAAGCTCGGGGCACACAGGAGCAATCCGGTGGAGTTGGAAGCGGCGTCGGCGGTAGCGTTGGCATCGGCGGCGACATCCATGGCAACGAGATCGTCCGTCATCGTGGCAGACATAGAGGCATTGAGACAATCGCTGGGAAACACACTAAAACACGCCATCATGGTGGGACAGCCTCCCATGTCATCGCAGGGCTGTCCGGTACAATTGGACAGGGCGCCGTCGTAATCGAAGCCGCATACCTTGAGAGGAAGTTCCGTCGGCGACGAGGTGGGAGGAGAACGACATTCGGTTTCGGGGAGGGCGAAGCAAATATCCTTGTCGGCGGGACAGCCGTCGCCGGTTTCGCAGGGGGGGTTGACGGTGCAGTTGTAGGAGGCGTCGCCGTAGTCGGAGCCGCAGACTCGGATGAGGTCTTGGGCTACGGTGGTGGGAGGGAGGAGGAGGGTTTGATGGAGGAGGAGGAGGGTGAGTGGACGGCGTACCATGCTGTTGTTCTTGGGGTTGTTTGTGTGTTTGTTCGGTTGTTGGGGTGTGTCTCAACTTTGTTGTTGTGCAATGGTTTGCGAGTGTGTTGTTTTGTTATAGGGATGTTCGCGCGGGGGCTGATAAAGACGATTCGACGACGGACACGAAATGTTACTGCCAACCACGACAAATGTTGATCTTTTTGCAGAGAAAATAATGGGTGTAAAAGTCAGACAAGCCTCGTCAAACTTTGTAGTGAAAAAGTTATGTGAATGGTCATCGTTAGGCGGTGACAAGATATGTTTTGTTCCCATTGATCCAGCGGATAATCCAACAGGGAGACATCCTAGCATCGTCAGTGAACCAATAAATAATAGAGATCATCATTACCTATTTCGGCGCCAAACGTGCCAAATTGGATCTTTCCCCATTACGGAATCAGTATCAAATTGAGTGAGAAAGCCATTGGAACAGCCTGTCGTAATACGATCATCGCTTAAGGGGATCAACAGCCCGCTCATTCCGCTATGCGGCCTATTGGCTTGGACCTAGGTTGAGGAGGCGTGCTCATAAACGATCTGAGCAATGCGTTCTATTGCTCGTTTGTTCTTGTTGTGCGTTAAGTGTTGTACGGATTGTACGCTGACAACATGGTAGGATTGCGGGTAGATTCTTTCCTTTTCTATATCAATGTACGATGGAAGCCATCGAGCAATATGTTCTATTGCTAACTTTATTTGTTATGCTTTACGCGAGATAATGTGCTGTCGCACTACTCTAAAAGTATATATTGTGTGTAGGACGTACCATAGGTACGATAGTTTAGGTACTACGTACGTATGATGCGTGGGCCCACAATTTATCCCACGCTTCTTCTTTCCCATCCCCATCAGCCATCACAAAAGCATCACACATCACTTCAGCAGCAAGCAGGAACAACTTCAATGACATCACATTTGCATCTCTAATCACTCCATCAAGACCGAACCAAGCTTCATCGTGGATATCTTATCTTCCGCACTAATCAACATCCACACCTATCCATACGACAGAAGAGTGAATAATTATGTGAGTTTGAGCACTCTAATGTGTAGCATTGATCTCTGATCTCGTTCGTTGTTCGAATGCTCGTCTCGTTCATCACTGCAGGCCTGAAATAATGTTCAGTTTGGGTGTGTCTCGCTTGGTGACCCCTTGCCTATCGTGAAAATTGAAATAGTCGAATTTCCAATATTATTATTCATCCCCCCCCCCAGAGACGACTAATACGCAAGCTCCCTGCATAAGCGAGAGAGACACACGGTCAACGCAATGACACGGCCATCATCTCCCTCCTCCACCTTCACCCTAATCACAAGCGTAGCATGTTGCCTCCTACACGGTGACATGATCGCAACCAACAAGGTCGCGGCACTCATCAACTTCACTCCATATTCTACATCGAGGAGAAAGTCTAATTTCGTTCGAAGGCTGTATCAACGACGGGGCTACGGAGATGAATTCAACGATCCTGCCAACTTTTACCAAGATGATAGCGGCGAGCCTCTACGATTTAACACAAAGTACGAGGACAACAACAATGATTTCTATTATGCCGATAGTATAGACCAGTATGCACAAAGAACCGAGGTTGATTTCGATGCCACACCAGACTATAGGGACCCCACCACCCGCAGCAGAATCAAAGCACGGAAAAATAAAAACAACTTCTCCGACGGCATCGATTCCATCATGTCCAAAGTGTTTTCCAACACCCAAAAACAACAATCTTTTCCGATGCAACCCACCAATGCCAAATCATCGTCTATACCCCATCTATCACAAATGATCTCCATCTCGAACGAAGACATGGAAAAATTCGCCAAGAATGCCAAAGCCGGCGGGAAGGTTGTTTCCAATTTTGTTAGGGGTGCTATTCTCAACACTGCCAAACTCGCCATTGAAGTGTTGGAACAGAACAACAACAACAGCAACAATAACAACCGCAATAAGACGCAGGGACGGAACACGTATGACGATGTTTGTGATTTTGATGATGACTTGTGTAGGGAAATTGAAGATGCCCTCGCGGCTTCGTCTTTGATAGAGTTGACAGAGGGAAAGGACAAGGATCCATTGTCAAATTTTAATGCAGTGAATCGAGAAAGGGATAAGCCACCCTTGAATCCGACGAAGGACAACAGAGTAGACAAGTCGAGCGGTGATAGCAATGGAAAATATTTTTCCAATCCGGAAGACAGATCCAAGAAGTTCGAAGAGTATTACAGACGGAGCCTAGAGGAGCAACTTTCAGAGTGGGATGGGCAGCAAAAGATACAGGACGAACCACGCACGATGCGACAGCAGACACGTACCTCTTGGAATGATACTGCTTTGATCATGCCCGATGATCGCGACCTGCCTCCTCCTCCATTGGACCCACCCAAGAGAGTGACGAGACAGGAGCAGGTATCTCGATCCCAAAATGAACCACAGCCACTGCTGAAAAAGAAAAGGAAAGAGATAGTTGGCAACAAGGAGTCTAATTCGAATCCCATCGTGAGAAGAGTAGACGATAGGGCGATGGGATATGGTAGGAACGGAATTACAGACGATTATGCACAACTATTCAATGCTATTCAGGATGCTCCGTACGATGAGATGAGAGATTTCTTTGATGAACGGGAGACACGAGTCAATAGTCGACGTAAGAAACGAGATGGCACTCCTGAAAGCCGTTACGAGGCGCAAGATTCCGTCAAGGTTGATATTACTGATGAGGCACTTGCCTTTGCTCGTTCGTTGGATTTAGATGTGTATGAAATTTATCTCTCTAGGGACACTATGGACGAGGATGCGGTATTAACATTAGAGGATGTTCTCGAATACTACGATCGAATGAAGGAGCAGATGCGAGTGAGACCAGCGGAACGATCGACCATGGAGGACCGCCAGCGCAAAAATGATGATTCAGGTTACAGCACTCCTCGTGGGTATAGCTCTAACGAGCAGATGGGTGTAGTGGAGCCAAAAGTACGATTGGTAAATGATAGTTACAACTCCATCGTTGATGATCCGCGGGAAAGAAGGTCCGGCGTTACTTCTGACCCGCGGCGCAGTGGCAAAATAACTCCCAGTGTCAGATATCGACACGTGAGTGACCGATCACAACAAACTAAGGCAGAAGCAAGCCCGCCCGAAGAAGAGGAACGAATCCCCAGGTTCCGACATTATCCCGAACTGCGAAATGCCTCTTCGACCCGATTGAGGCCATCTGTCCGACGTAATGTTCCTGCTGTCAATCCAACGGTACAGACGTTGGGAGGGAGCCGCCGTGAGATCACGAGCCAATCATCATTGTCACAGTTGATTGATTATAATCCTGAAAGAAATCATGAATACAATATGAATGCTCGCGGTGTTCCTCGTGAAAATAGATTTTCCACGGTGCCTTTGGCGAAGCTCGTACAGAATCCAAACACAAGGAGAGACAAACAAGTTCTATCGCCGTCATTGAATCCACCTCCAACTGCCCCTCTTCCTTTTGACCAAATTTCGACAGCACAATTCCGGGAGCCATATCAAGGACGAAGAATCGATGATATAGGCTCCAGACCCAACTCGCAACATCTTTCTGAAGGGGCACTATCAAGACTATCTTCCGAAAAACGGTTGCAGCCAAGCATGTATGAACAAAAGCCAAGGGTTGCCCCACAAAAACCTGCATCCTCTCCGTTCACCAAAGAAAATGAGAGCGCGTATTGCACCAACGATGCACTTTTAATTGCAGAGAAGTATGGTGTCGATCTTCGAAAAGTTGCCGCTGGCTCGGACGAACCTATATCTGCTGAAGATGTCCGGCATTACATTGAGAGCCGTAAAAGTATAAGGGCGTCCAGTCGGAAAGATGAGTATGGGGGGAAACGAGATTCTTCCCCGTACATTGACAATGAATTGACATATGAAGAGTTTGCATCGTACTTTGACACAGACACGATAGGTCGATTGCAGCGATTACGGGATAAAGATTCAAGGGAGATGATTGAGTAGGATCCGTAATAATTACAGTAAAGTTAACACAGTTAGTTAGTATCCCAATCATCAAACATTTCTAAAACCTCAATAGCCCTATCAACATCATTGGTAGTGTTGTAATGTGCCAGAGAAAAACGAACCACATCACTGTCACCTATTCCCATTTCTTTCCAAAATCTATCCGTTGACAAGAACCTACAGGCTCGGCAAACAACTCCGTGGCTGCGACAGTGCTGGACAATTCTACTCGACTGGATATTGGAATGAACAAAACATACGGTTGGTAGACGGAATATAGCCTGGTCGTCATCAGCGTTGTTAACCTGATTGCAAACATGTTGATGTCCTGGGTCTTGGATGATGCGTAGGAATGACGAACTCTGCTGCAAACGATGCAAGAGACGATTTACCAGAAGTGTTTCAAAGTTTTGGATAGCGACCTTGGCAGTGTGCATCAAGGAAACGTCATATTTTGTATGTTGGAGCAATGATGAACTGGGACCTCCTTTACTTTTAATTGTGTGACCCATCGACTGGCATCCATAAGTCAATCCTTTTTCAAGGGGTACTTTCTCGGAGCCAATGGTCATCAGTTTCCTCGATTCATTTGCAATGATGAGGAAGTAGTTGTACAACGCACATGCACCAGCGCATGCTTCGTAATTCATCGTACCTCTTTCCAACAATTTATACAGAGCCGCATCCGATTCACTTGGCACTTGAAGTAGATTGAGGAGAGATCTCTTCTTCGCGATGACGCAGCCCATATGCGGCCCAAACAATTTGTGCAGGGACACCACATAAAAATCAGGACGCATGGATGGATCAGTCACTTGAAATACGTCTAATGACAACAGGTGAGGAGCTGCCGCAACACCATCGACTACAACTTGTGCTTGATTCTTTGTTTTGTGATGTACAAGCTGACAGATGGATGAGATATTTCGAACACAACCGAGGATATTGGATGCTTGAGAAACAGCTACCACTTTAGTTTTCGACGTGATCAAGTCAGAGAGAACTGGCGACTCTGTGACATGTTGTGATGTTTTATCGCTGCGAGCATCTTTTTTGGTGTCTGTGACGGTCCACCATTTCACTTGCGCTCCAATCTTTTTGGCAAGAGCTATCCATGATAAGACGTTGGCAAGATGGTTTTCCGAGGCAATGATGATCTCATCGCCTTCTGTAAGCATGCCGCCGTAGTATTGTTGAGCGAGATTTTCCAAAAGAGATGTTGCGTTGGGACCCATTATCAAGATATTATCATTCCGACTATCGACATTAGGCTCTTCTTCTTCACCAGTCAATAAAGATAACAAAGCATGACGTGCCTTCTGTTGACACTCGGCACCTAACACCGACCGATCCCTACTCGACAAGGAAGCAACGACAGAATCCATCACTACCCGTGGCACCTGTGCCCCGCCTCCCGATTCTAAAAAGACTGTGCCCGAGCTTCTATCATGCAACGACGAAAAATATGGGAATTGAGACCTCACAAATCGAACAAAGGCATGGTGGTCCAACGAGTCTGTCGGTGACTCACATTTACTGCCGGATGTGTCCTGATTTATTCCACACCACTTCCTTTCATATTCCTTTGCCGCTTTTCTCTCGAACATGGCCCATCGGACTCTATTCACAAAAGCCGCCTTCGATGGAACCACCACTGCATTGCCATCAAACGTATCGTCTTTATTCTCCGGCTTGTACACACAAATCCATCCACCGTATTCACGTGACGCAATACCAAGCTCAGGAAGCACACACATACGAAGCAGATCGGTAATAACTTCATCGTGCAGTGCTTCCGCATGAGACAATCCCGTGGCCGTATCTTGCGACGGCGGAGCATTCACCTCCAACAAATACGCGACCGGTATTCTCTCGGATTCGTCCGAGTCGGATTGTGACACGGAAGACGACAATACAAAATCCATACCGAGGTATTCGAAACCGTGATTGGCCTGTCCTCCTCGAAGGAATGGTGCCGATCGTTGTGCCAGTGCGGCGACGGATGCGGAAATGGATGGAAAGTACTTCCCCAATGGTACTTCTTCTTCGGTTTTGCCCACCGCATCCACCGCACCACATACTTTGGTCAAATCGGCACAAATTTCACCCGCAAACTTCCCAACATCATGACTGTTGGCACAACAATTCGTAATATGGACCGATGGCTCAAACCTCGTACATCCTCCTTCTGTACCTCCCCCCGGAGCATTCGAAACATACTCAAACGAGTCATTGGCCACATGCAAAAACGCTCTTTGTGGACATACGCCTCCCCCCGGAACGTAATGCATCCATACACACGAACATGACACTTCCGTCCTCCGTACAACGTCGGGGGCCAGGCATACCGTTGAGCAATGTAACGATGCGTCGGATGAAGAATCGACGAGGTACATGGCTCCTCCTGATCATCGTCGTTGTCATCGAGGAATTCCGAAATATTATTCCGATCCACGATCCATATCCCCCCCGCTCCGTTGCTCATGGCATCTTTCACGACCCATAGGTTGGAAGGCGTGGGTGGAGGGACGGTGGTGGTGATGATGATGGATCCGTTGGTACCCTCTTCCGAAACGAAGGAATCCATCAAATCGTCAAATTTGTAATGCCGTTCCTTTGGGACAGGATCGTTATTCGCAGACGACGATCGATGAAATTCATGTTGTTTGTCACTAGCATCATCCTTGTCGGTGGTGAGTAATCCCACTCTCTGGACAAAGGTGTAGAAATCAGAGCCACGAAAACAGTGACTTTCCAACGTGGCCAAATCGTTCCGTGACCATGATTGTGGTGGTATTTGTTTCCTTTCCTTTGTTGCTGTACTCTTGCCTCCTGCTCTACACTCCTCCTCGTCGTCATTTCCGTCCCCCAACAATCGTGCCAATACCCATTTATCATCCAATATGGCCGTCCCATTCGGTAAATGCGAATAGACTTGGACCGTATCTCGTAGGGATTTCGTGTTATTTCGTGTCGAATTTTCCCAAAGGAATACCACGGATGGTTCTGCATCTGGTTGTATTTGGTGTCGTTGTACTGAAGTGGTTGTTGTTGTTGTTGTGGAGGTGTTGGTGTTGGTAGTGGAAGAAGCAGTGCCTTCCACTCGCTCGGCGTACGGACTGAGATCTACCCATGGATTCGTCATGTCGTCATCATCATCATCATCTTGAGGATGGTTTTGTTCCTGGAGTAGAGTGGAGAATAATCGTGCGATTCGTTCGTGGGCCGCACGACCGGTGATGATGTATCCCCTGCTGCGGGTTGTTGGAGGAGAAGTGGTGGCGGTGGAGGATGTCATTGGCGGCGTTGTTGTCGTCGTTGTTAGTGTTTTATGTGCGTGAAGCACAGGTTGTGCCGCAACCCAGCACCGGCGAGCACAACCTACGCACAGAAAGAAAGAGCTACCCTGTACACTACCATAGGCCTTTACCTACCAAGAGGAAGAAAGTGTACGTATTACGTAAGTATCGTATCATAGTTCCGGAGCTCGTCCGAGGTCTTCCGAGGTATTTTGTATTGTACTCCGGGATAGCTCCGGGATCATTCTATTTTTGTGGAGGTAGTATGTTAATCAAAACAGTATACACGAAACTTAACCAATAGGTGTGATGATTAACTAATAGTGCTTACGTTTTGATCTTGTTACCTACGTATTTCAACGTGTCGTCGTATTCGGAGGTATTCTGGCCAAATTTGGCGTCGTTGTGTGTTTGGTGGACTATGAGCGTGCCTCGTCGAACGGCATTTTCCAACACAGGAAACATGCTACCATTATTGAGAACGCACCAGGCACGGCACCACTGTAACGTCGTTCCACAGGGTAGCATCTGCCACAACCACTGAAACATCCCTCGTTTTCTCAAGATCCATGAAATCGTCGCCTTGTCCCCGTTTTTCGACTCGAAACAGTACGACGGTCCAACAATCTCCTTTCGCAGTCCCCTGTGATCTCCTCTCCCTACTACTACTACTGCTCTTCCTCTTCGTCGTCATTCCATGACGAGCAAACGAACGAACAAACATTCCCACAGCAACCATCGTAGAGTATAAAGCAATTATAATGCACCAAAGCGCCCCAACGGAATAAAATGCCACGCCAACGCGCCACTCTCTCCGATCTCCTCGCCGACGACGTGCTCGACTACTTTCGTCGAGAGGGGGTGTCGTCCGACAACCCGTCGCATGTCGTGGCAAACGAGAGGCAGGCCGGGAGACGTCGTTCCAGAACGCGATGGACCAAGGATGTCACGGCGGCGGCAGCAGCAGCAGGCAGGAATGCGACAACCACGATGGAGGAGGAAGAGAAGAAGAATGCGCCCCGTTGGACCACGGAACAATCCACATTGGCCAAGTCACGACCCAATCGTACCTTTCCACGACAAACACAAACATACCATTCCAACAATCACACCCGACAACGAAGCATCGACGACACCCGCCGTCCCAAACCCATCTCGGTCGCCGATGCCGAATTCCTACGACGGTACGCCGAAGAACGCGAACGTGCCAATTCACGCATGGCTCCCCTCCATCGCACCCACGCCAACAACATCGTCCTTCCTCTGCCTCCTCCCCATGTCCCCTCCCCCGCCGACGCCAAACTCCATCGCAAACACACCACGAGCTCCGCACGTCCGCCCACTGTGGCGGGATCGCATCGTCCGGGATTGGCTTCCATCGACAACGACGATTGGGAGGAGGATGATCGAATCGAACGGCGCGATCGACGCAAGTTGGAACAGCGCCGGGGTGTGTCGGTGCATGGGCGGAGGCACGAGACGAACGGACCCTTCCATCCTCGACGAACGAGTAGTGGTGGTGCGGCATCCCATGCCGTGGAACGACATTCTCCTACTCCTCCTCCTCCTCCTCACCACCAACACCACCACTCGGGAAATCCATCGTCCATCGGATCCTCCTCGTGGAACACCACCACAGCCGCTTACTCCTCCTCCTCCCAACAACAACCTCCCTGGGAATCACTCCATCACACCCGAATGGATTCCATGAATACCTTTGTACGCAAAGAATCGACCGATTCGGGAGGTAACAATACACTCTTCTTTGTGCGAGGGAACAGTACTGCCAGCAGCAGTGTCGTTTCGTACGAATTCCCCTCCCACACGGGACGACGACGATGATAGGGCCGAGACGAAACGAGGACACGTACGACCATTGAGTTATCTCTCGGCCAGTTCGGAGAGTGGCGGTGATAAATCCAAGACGGATCCAATCCACAATGACAACAATAACAACGACGGAAGGAAGAAGGTCGAATCGTCGCATTGGAAACTCAACAACAACCACAACGGCGATCCGTCCCCCCTCAGTAGTTCCAACGGTACCCTAAAAACAAAGGATGGGAGTGATATTCATTCGACATTGTGGGGTTCTTCCATCCTGTTGTTGGATTCGTATTCGAGTCCGGGGGATTCGGAACCAAAGACATCAACGACGACGATGCGTGCGAATGTATGGGGATGTCGTCGTGGGGGGAGGGAAGAGGATTCGAGTGAGGAAGAGGAAGAGAGAGCGGGGGTAGCACTGGGAGTAGTTGTGATAGCAGTAGTGGAAGCGGAAGTGAGGAGAGTTTTACCTCGGACGAAAGTTCGGAGGGGGGGAGTTCTCATTCCGTGCGGGAGGAGGAGAAGGAGGATATCAAAACGAATGGGAAGGGGACGCGGTATATGTTGTATCCTGAGGAAAGGAATGGTCTTGCCATTAAAATGGGAAATAACTATTCATCCATAACATATTCGAATGGAACGAAAAGGAAACGAAAACGGAGAGAGACTGTACCCCTTCGATTGGACGATGCCATGAAAGTCATATGGGAAAAGATATTATCGACTATTTTGGTGTTGGAATTGTATATTTCGAATATGCCTTCCTTGGTCGGTTCTTTGGCACTCGCTTGGAGTTCACTTGGAGTGGATTGGTTCAAGGTGAGAACAAACACAATCATCTGGGGAGATTTCTCATTTGTTTTGTGGATTCTCCACCATGACTGACCGTGTCACCGATCGCGTTCAGTGGTACGAAGAAACCTTCGATGCATGCCATCCCACCGATTATCACAATCCACTATGCGTCTATCCCGAATTCCCCGGATGTTTTACCTGTGATACGTCACGATTCGGATATCAATTCTCCCTCCATTTTCATTATTTCTGCAGCTTCGTAGCCATCGTTTTGGCATCGCTCCTCATTGGTAAGATTATTATTGCCTTTCCCGTGGTGAGGGATGAGCTTGCGAATCCGACCACGGCGGCCCCATTGGGTTTGCTCTGTATGGCGCTGGAGAAGACGTTTGGTGGGAATTTTGGCGTGGTGGGTATGAGCTTTACTTTTGGGGCTTCGGCATTGCAGACTGTTGTGGCCATTTGGTGAGACATACATATACATCAGCGGTTTAAATGTGGGGTATGTTGATTCTTCATCCCTGACATTTCAGTGGTTTGTCCTCTCAGGTTTATTTTCATCTCCATCGTCTACAAGACTTTGCCCGAACCAAGCTGGTTCCCAAACACAACAGGGCTGGGATTGGCCGCCGCTAAAATCTTTCTCTACTGGTCCTTCGGAGGATACTTCCTCGCCGGTCTTTCCATTGTACTGTTCCTCATGTTTTACTTCGTTGCTCTCTATCGAATCCATGCCAACATTAAAATCTCGGCACCAGTCTGTTGGGTCCAAATCAGTGGCCCCGCGGTAGTCCTCTACGGTTTCTCAATATTCGGACAGCCTGGTAGCGACGAAGACGAACTCCTCCTCACGGTGGAAGAGAACAAACAACATTTCTTATCGGTTCATCGGACGTATTTTATGCCATTTATGCATTTCTTCTATGCCTGTTGCATGATATCAATGGCGTCGGCTGTGTACTGTCTTTCGATTCGTTACAAGGTGTTTCGAGAGAAAGAATTTAGCCCGGCACATGTTGGATTTTGTGCGCCGATGTTATCGGTGAGATTGAGTTGTTTCATTTTTTGCATCCGATTGGGAGTTTCAAGATTGACAATCGAATTTTTCGTTTTTTTTCGCGCAACTGAAGCATACCAATGCCATGCAAGTATATCGATCAGCTGTGAAAAGGTTTTCGTTGTTGCCACATGATCATGCATTTAAGGTGAGTTGGTATCTATTTTATTGTGAATTCACCCGCTGTGTCAATTGAATTCCTTCTCAACTAATTCTGTACTCCATTTCAAAAGTCATTTCTATACCAGTACTGGACTCTCAGCTTAATTTCGGGGTCCATCTTGGTTGTCATCTTAACATGGAGATTTTTCGAGTACTTACCTTATTGGTGTCAAATTGATGTGGATGACGATGAAATTCCGCCAGAACCAGAGGAAACAATTCTCACCAAATTGCTCGAGAAAGGGGACGCAAAAGATGAAATGAACCAGGACTACGTCAGTGCTGCGGTTCTACAAGCGAATGAGTCTGGAGCTCTCGTCCGAGTGTTAAGGGATGGTAAAATGAAATACATGAGATCACGTCGAATGCCATCGATGGGCTTTGATCCCATTATGAGTTCATCGCAACTTCTAGACGAGAGAGAGCGTCTACTGCAGCATCTAGCGTATGCATCGTCACTTCAAGATCGCGGTGGGACGAACAGCTTTGATGACACCCTATCGACGTTTTATGAGCGAAATTCTAGCCTGGGCTCGTCATCTTCGTCCTTGTCATCACGACGGAACCGGCCCAACTTTATGTCATTTGATGCTTCTGCCATGATGAGGGGAGGGCATCGCTGAAGAGGAGACATTTGGGGCATTCTCTTGGGTGCATTTTTGTAGTTCCACTGATGGGATGACTTTGCCAGTGACTGTTATTATTCAATGTTCTGTAACTGAGTGTCTTATGGTAAACTTCTTTTACTCTTGTATAATAATCGATACGAATCATCTATCACTTAAAAAAATGTACCGAGTGACTCGTCATTTCACTCGAAACCTATTATTTCGTAAAATGTCACAGCGAACAGCTTCCGTTCTGTATGAACGGTGCACCAAACGTTGTTTGATGCTTGTTTTCACTTGATATTTCCTCACTCTCCTTTCTTGTCGTTTCCCAGATTAAGCAAATGAGATGGTCTACCATTGACAAGATCATCATACTGAACCTGCAACGCCTTTGTCTGCTTAGCCAATTCAACTGCCTCCTCTTTCTCATCACCCTCCAACACACCATCATTTCTGTTGATCACTGCCTCTAATTCATCCATTATCTCAAAGATCCTATCTTCCACCGCCTCAGCAAGCATTGCACGTTTCGTTCTTTCGTTGATATTCAGCTTTGATATCGCCTTTGCCCCCGCAATGCTGGACATTTCCATCCTCTTCTCTTGTCCTCGCTTCGGCATAAAGCTCCCATCATTGATGCCCCCAAAGGATGCCATGAGGTTTGGACAGCAACATCTGGACGTAGACGGCGTTACTGATGAAAACGAGTTCGAGTAGATAATTAAGCAACTGAAAATGCTGACGACGAGAAGTTTAGCTGTTGCAGAGTGAAGATGTTTCATCTTTAAGGCGGGGTCGTCGTTCTCGCCACAATGATCTCTCGGCGAGGGTGGATTGATTTGATTTTAAAAACGCTCGCTATCTTTATTGCTGTCTGCCCCCTGTCCGACTCGAGCCCTTATTATTGTGCAGCAATGTCAACTCGATGAAATAGTGTTTGCACGGTAATTTTGGTTGTTGTTTTTCAGATACCCAACTCTACTCCATCTCACATCGAAGAGAAGTATGTGCCCAGTCCGCCCTATCGTTCCTCATTTTGTTTCGTGAAGTCGGCGCCTACAGACTGCGTGATGGGTCTATCACGCATTTTTCGTTAAGTCTTTCGTACATAATTGTGGTAAGATGTTTGTTTGCCCACTCTTTTAACACGTTGACACCACACCACTACACTTGCCAAGATTTTAGATTTTTCTTGTCCACACTTCAAGTGCCATAGATTTTTTCCTACAGGGGTCAATCCATCAGTGAGAATTCAGTAGAGGTAGCCTTGCTTGGCAAAGAAGAGATCAAGGGAATTTTTTATATATTAAATGCCATGCTATGTAACCCGTGTGGATCCTCAGGACTAAAAAATGGGCCACAAAAAGTTCCAAATCAATTAAACTGAACCATTTCAGATAGCAATGACATGTGACATGTACTAGTAACTTTTGATTGGGCGCTGCTTTAGCATGACTGTGACAAAAAATAGAACAACGTGTTGATTTTTTCAGGAAACCTTTGTTTCAATGTATACTTGTACGATTTAATCACCATATATCGTGGTGTGAAAGAACATGGTTTCTAAGAGTGACCCTACACGAATAAGTAGTAATGCAAAAATATTGAAAACTCAAAATGTGACCAATCTTCACCTAATAAGTTCAAATGTCTGATAATCATACAGTTATGGCACCATACAACTTTGCTTGGTCATGATGCATTGTGCAGAACTGTAAAATGAACATTGATGGTCTGTGTATCACTGTTGATTCAACTCCATTGCTTTGTTCAGCAGCCCTGTGGAAGATTTTGGGTTTAATTTCTTGCAGACTTAATAGTCATTTCTGTGCAAAAGGCAAGTTTCTCAACAAGGAAAAGACACCACAATTAGCAGCAATGGTGCAGACATATAATTCTATTGCAAAGCTCCATGTACAACAGATGTGTTGACAAAATATTGAACAATATACTTATGTATGATGTAATGGTAAGATGATTCTTTGTGGAATCAACTTTTAGGGAAGTTGGCAACATGTTTCCATAAGCTTTTATATCCCTTAAGTCTTTTGTGAAAGAGTTGGGTTTTATAAAATTTGTGTTTGCACATTGTGTTGGTTATGCCACTGAGTAAAAAAAGTGAGAGCCATGTCACCACTTCTTCTCAGAGGTGTTCTTTGTCTGTTGAATACAGATGTTTCTTAAGACAGCCAAGTGAGTGGGAAATGCAATGTCTTTGGGCTTTTTTCCAAGGATTAAAAAGTGTTTGTCTAGTAAGAAGAAGATGATGAGATGAATTATAGAGTCGATGATTTTGGTGCATAATTCAGATCTCGTCATATCAGACATTATCAAATCACTGCATTTTTGATCAAGGATGCAAGAATGATGTACATATTGGAGGCTACAATCAAATCACTTGTTATTATAACTCTTATTCCAGATCTTCTCCATTGTACCCTCCACCTTTCTCTTCCCCTGATTTCTAATCTTCTTTGACGTCTGAACTCATTAAGTTAAACTCACACTTCTTGTGGATCAACTTTTGCCCTTTTCTGACAGTGCACAATGAACTCTTTCGTGTGACTTGCACTCCCTGTAGGCAAACTTGTTGCACATCTTTTCTACCTAGTGATGCTTGATGCCATCATTGTCCTGGACTTCAGCTTTAGAGGCCCTGTCTTAATATAAAGTCACAACTTTTTCCCAAGCATCAGCCCCAGTGTACAGGACCTCCTTGACGACATCACGAATAACTTCCTTCTTTTTATGTTTTGCTCCACGCATAGGACCTATCATGGGCATGGCACCGCATTTTTATGCTGCAAGGCTGTGATCTTAGCTGTGATGCTGTGTTTGTGGCTGCAATGTTGCAAACAATATTGAAACAATGGTATTATTCATTGAAAAGTGTGCCAAAGCATGAAAAATTGGGGTACAAGTCACCAAGATAGCACCGCTCAACGTTTGGAGATCCCCTAAGCTGATCTTAAGATACCAGACAGGACCGACCCTTCATCCATTTCATGTGAGCTTTAATTCAAGTATTGTACTTGGAAATTATTTCGACCACAAAATCAGGGTGCCCTAAATTTGCTTGGCTGCCTTTATTTGTATTTGTATTTTGATGCCACTAAAATGTTCTCAATCTGTAAATATCCATGTTTTATGTCCAAATTTCCGCTTATGTCAAAAAGTTTACACATTTCTATGGTACGGATACTGAAATGGGGGGCCATCATATGTCACTGCTTATAAAACAATGTTTGCATACCAAATGCAATATAAAATGTGCTCCAAATGAACCCTCAACTCATTTTAACCAGGTGCACCGTGGAGTTACCCTTGGAGGATCATCTGTTGTCTTACTAAGTGTTTCTTCTACGGCAAGTTGTCCTACACCTTGCCTCTATCAAGTTTCATACTCAATTTGTGCCAACATCAATCTCTAGCTCAAAGCAATCTTGTGTTCCTGACTGTCTCCATGACAGCCCTTATCAAATGACAGTGATGGTAGCTCTTCTTTGTTTCTTTTTTGCTGTTGACTTGGGTTTCTAGCCAGTTGCTTGAATGCTGCTGTGAATTTTGTAGATCCCCAGTGAATTGTTGTTGACTAAGTCAACTCTTGCACTTTTTATGTGCAGGAAAGTATAGTTGGCAGTTGATGCTGCATGCTGAGTTAGGATTGTTTTTATTCTTTCTTTGCACTACCATGACAATCAAATGTTTGTGCTTGATATTTGGATCAACTCCTAATGTGTGTTCCAACATCAGTAACTATTGTAACTCTCACTATTGCTATGCTACAACTCTTAACTTCTACTGATACTTCATTTTCAACTGCATCTTTCCCTTCCTTTTCAGTCTTTCCTCTCTTCTTCTGTCGTTCTACATTCCCCCCTTTTCCTTTGCTTTTTCTCCTTCTTTTGGTATTACACATCTTCTTTAAAATCTTATTCATAATCTTTGATTGCTTCTCAATGGAGCGGAGCTCTTGTCATCCTCTCTCTAAATATGGATTTTAGAATTCAGAAGACCCATTGTCCACTTGAGCAGTCTTGCATTAGCATCAGATATGCTCCCAGAAATACCTACAATATAGTCACACAAGGGATTGATGGACAATCCACTGTTTGTGATTGGTTTATTCATATCGTTATTTGTTTTTTTGGGAGGGGATGCCTCTTCAGAGAAGTCATTGCTAAAAGGACACAACCTCTATGTAAAGGAGGAGGTAAAGTCTCTGAAAGTTAATCAAGCCTAGCATAAAGTCATTGCAAAGTCTGATGAAGCAATGTAGGGGTACAATGGCAGACCTTCAAGCTCTCAAATTTTCAAACAACTCCATGACACAGTGGGATTTGATCTCTATGGACTTTAAGCTGTTTGCTAGATAGCTTTCCCTTCATATCTTTGGATCACCTTGAGGACGCTTTTCAGAAGAGCTCATTATGACACTTGGTAGATCCCAAATAAGGGCACAACCTCTATACAAAGGAGGTGGAAGATTTTCTGAAGGTTAATCGAGCCTAGGATAAAGTCATTGCAAAGTATGATGAGGCAATGCAGGGGCACCCTGGTGGACCTTTAAGCTCTCAGATTTCAAACAACTTCTTGACACAGTGGTATTTGATCCACTGTGGACTTCGAGCTGTTTCTTAGACAGCTTGCCCCCAGATCTTTGGATCAATTCATTCTATACTGTCAACTGTGAAAGATTGATTCATTTAGGAAAGCTACATTTCATCAACCTTGCCACACAATCAGAGACGATTGATACGTACAACTTCTGCCTGGCTTTTGGGAATGGAAATCTGTTACTTGGTAGGATAAACACAACCTGTTGCAATTGTCATGAAGCATGAGTCATAGTGGAATACTCACTGCCTTGATCAGTCAAGACTATGCTGAGTGCACATAAGACTGACCTTATTTCTCTGCATATTTGAATTCGGTGTGCATTTGATGAGCCTTTATCTTTCGACATAGAGAATTGATATGTAATCGTGCAGGTAGTGCAGTAGAGTCAAACTAGACAATGGCAACTTCCTTTTTGAATGTGCTCAGGCATGTGCCTGATGACCTCAAGAGCTCCAAGGCCATCAAAGTGGTTTAGAGAGTTTTTATATGCCAATTAACCAGAGGAGCATAGAATCAATCCAGCTTTGATTGTGTTGCTACAGAGCAAAGTGAAGGCTGAGATGATCAATCTTGATATTAATTATGCCTTTAGTTGCTGGAGACATAGTGAATCTCAAGGGAGCAGCAATGGCTAGATTGAACAATTTTGATTCTCTGCCTTCTTCAACAACCTGAAAGCATTGGAACAACATAACCATAAGGAGCAAAGTCAAGAGGTGAAATTGTTCAACAGACTGAGACAGATGAAGCCCAAAGCATTGGACGTTTTTGTGCGAATCACTTCAAAAAGAAAGCTTTCACAAAAGATACCATTTGGGTTACCCTTATTGCGCCACCGTTTCAAAGTCAATTAAACATCATTGATTGCCATGATATGGAACATAAAGCAAATCCCAGAAGGATTGATGCGGAATTGAACCAATGGCACAGTCACTTTTCCTGGCTGAACATGTGCTGGATACCCTTAATGGCTATTCCCATTGTTTGTACCTAGTTGTACAAAGTTGTAAAGAATCTACTTCTCAAGAAATTGAAAGGATAAATTAGAGTGACGGATGGTAAAGAAGAGAATGAAACACACGACAAAAATAATGACAGACCCAGATGGACTGAGTGCATCCATGTAGAGAGAACTCGTTTAAACATTATGGCGGATGCAATTGAAGACAAAAATGAAGATCAAATGATGAAAAGTTGTTTAACACGACACCCAAAGTGAATGGATGCATCCCAGAACTGCAAAGAACACGATTCACGTGACATTATTACCGATGCAATCGTCATCTAAGGCCCATCCATCACCGAGACTCATCATCGAGATATCATCTATCTTTGTCAGTTCTTCAAAGTTAGAGGACCCGCGCCTCATTCCTTCTGTGGCACTTTTTTCCTGTTTCTCATTCATTGTCTCCCCCAACACTTTTTCAGAGCATTGACGCGAGTTACCGTAAACCCCAGGACCCTTGAGGTCATGAGAAATCTCAGATAGAGACACTGACATTGACATAAGTGAAAGCAACGATGAGTCGCGAGGAGCCTGTTACCCTCTATTAGAATGAGAACCAGGCTGAGATGGATCACTTGCACTAGATCCAGAAGTGTTCATAGGGTCTTCTTTCAGCTTTGATGCAAGACTTTTGCCCGTTACAAAACTTAGGGATAGAGATTGTTCAACACTCGCATTTCTTGCTTTGCGCGAAGGACGATGCTGCTGCTTTTTGCTCGTAGCCTGCGCACCTTGAGTTGGTCTCGCATTGCCATCATCTCGGGTAGCTATGAAAGTATCATCACTTGTGTGATTTTCATAAATGGTAGGGGCAGTGTTAACATCTTGATTCACGCAAGGCCCACAAAATTGCTGGCCTTGTAGCATCTTGTACTGATGCAAGAGTTTTTGTTGATCGTTGAAATCTTGCTGTCTAGCCATTGTTCCTAATGTTTCTGCACAAACCGGATCTTTAGATAACTGAGAAAATTCACTGTAATTCGATAAGCGACCAGATTCATTTGACATCCGTGAGACCCGCGCGCCTTGAACATGGTTAACTACAGAAGGGTCTTCGATGTATTCTCGCATAAGTGATCTAAACACATCTGATGAAAATCCATCAGAGTTCCGTCTTTCGTTGAGATGACGTGATAAACTATCCCCTGAGAAGTTCTGCATCGTGGCTGTGTCTTCGGAACTGATGGATTCTCCTCCAGTCGACTTGAGCTGGCCATTATGGTTGTTGTACTGGTGAGGAAAATTTTGATAAATATTAGAATTTACATCATTCGAACTTGCAGGGCTGAATCGGGGATACATAGACTGCATCATGTGTTCGTGTTGCCTTTTCATGATTTCGTATTGCTGCACTAAAGTCGCTTGTTGCTGTTCTTTCAAGGTATCATACTGTTGCATCAACGACCTTTGATCCGGAGCACTAAATTCTTTGATTAGTGATCCAAATCCTTCTGTACTTGAAATAGACATTCCAGGCTTATCAGAACCCAACAACATAGAAGGATCGATGCTCAAGCTTACTTGACCTGAGTGTTTGTTGCGGCTGGGAATGTCCTTAGAGCTGATCGAAGACGAAAGTCGTTGTGCGTTAAATCCTAGCTGAGGATTTTGAAAATTTATTTGATCTGAGGGCGAACGCATGATCCCACCTTGTTGATTGAGTCCTAAAAACTTGATGTTTCTGTTGCCATTGCTGATGTCCTTAGAACTTATAGACGATGATGCAAAAAGGGCATTCTGTAATTGCTGCGCCTCAGTGGATCCAAACGGAGGGAGTTTGTCAGAATCCAAGAGGAAAGACGATTGGCTCAAGGCAATCGGATTTAAGTTTGTGCTGGCAGAAGATCCCCCTACACTACCACTGAATGTAGGATCCGGAGGAGGCTGGGGGGTATAGTTCGGCGAGGAAACACTATAATCCCCTTGATCATAATTATCTCCATGCCCCACTCCGTCATCATTTCCGAAATCGCCTTGCATCTTCTCGAAGGCTGCTCTATTCTGCCTCAATGTTTGCTTCGCCTTCTCCAAAACGGTAGGCTCATCTGCGTACTCATAGACTGCGCTCCCCCGTTTAAAACCCGCCTCTTTTACCTGTGCCGGAGAGAGCTTCTTCAGAAACCTCCCACCCCGCTGACGAACATGGCGAACGATGTCAGATGCAATTCGCCCCTTGGCCTCGCGGGTCTTGGCGGCGAGATACTCAGCCTTTCGCGTGAGGATGAGGTTTCGAAACTCGATGTTTCCGGTGCGGTCGTTCGGCCCGGATCCGCGGCCGCAGAGGACATCAACGTCTTTCAGCTCAAAGACGTATTTGGATTGTTCTTCACTTGCCATCCTATGGGCTTCTAGAGGGTAGACTTCGAATTTAATGTTACAGTACAATACTTGTCGTGAGCAATCGTCTCGTTAGAAAAGGCAATTCAACAACGCAATTGAAAATTAATTGCGAATGAAAATTAATTGGTGCGTCAACCATCAAAGTTGTACATTATGGATATTATGTTGTGTGGTATAGATAGTATGGTATGGTACTACCGTATTTGTTGCGGAACTCGTTGGAAATTCTATGCCAAAACAAAGAATATAACTTAGAGGACGTGTTGGTATGGCAAATAACGAGTATCTCTACCGTAAGCGCGAACGAAGTAAATGAGAACTAAAAAATGTTGAAAGTCTCGAGGGGAGATATAAAAAAGTTTTCATTCTACGAATCTGGCTGTGTCTCTTCCAGTTTTCTACCCGATCTTAGTCAAACGAGAAGGAGAGAATCTCATTAGACGACTCTAGCTAGTTTTTGTGTGTTGAAACATTGAAGGGACAGAAAGAGTGTCGTCATTTCACACTTCACGATTCCACCAGACAAACTAACATGAAGTCTTACATTTTCACTTAATGGAGTAGTTGACAAATAAAAAATTACCTGCAGCAAATTTTGTTCAGCGTGAAGCAATGAAATCAAAATTACTAGCAGCCGGTGCAACATTTTTAGCAGCAGTGGGAGCCTGCAAACTGGAAGGAGTATTGTTTCGTTAAGTAAGATAACAGTGGAAGTGACACATGGTGTGGTAAACTGATCAATGTCTGCGCATGCCCGAGCTCGAGACACATGGTCTTGTATACTGCCCTTGTTCATGATTAGTGGCTGCGCTCGCACAGCATGCACTAGTGCAACCACTCATACAAAGAGGTATCAAAATGTTCTATTGTTACAACATACCATTAGAAGTCATTTTTGGAGCTTTGTGAATTGGGAATCTGCAAGAAGTTGTGTTTAGTACATCAAAATGCAGTACTATTGAAAGCAAGGGCATAACTTCCATAAAATTTGATATTATACTAGAGTTCGCAAAAGGAAAAATATGTGGTAGACTTGTTGTCATATCGCTTTGTCATGTGATGACGTATAGATCTGTTGCGGCTAATTCTAGAACAGCTGTTGTTCTAAAACAATGGACAAGCATACCGCGTTGTTCTAGAACAACGTGATGCCTTTGCACTAACTTTTGGACATAAAGGACACACTCCTACCCCAAATGTCTCCTTCATCGCCCCATCATGTGTGAAGTCATCCTGAAACAGTTGCCGACTTATATTAAACTCGTGTACCATACCCTAGAATGGGTACGATAAATTATCATGTGTCAATGGGTATTCAATTTCCGTAGAAGGTATGAACAGTGGTTTGTTATAGTAAACTGGAGAAGTTAGGTATGGAATGGAGAATTATCGCATTCATTTGAGGCCTTTTGCCATCACTTTCGAAGGCTGTTTGCCCGTTGTCTGACATTCTTCTATCGATGGGGGTCTGGCCATGGTTAGTATCATTGGTACCCATACGTTTCATGGCATTCTGTTTTTTGACTTTCCTGATGTCTTATATTCTTCTTGTGGTTTATTGTGGTAAGAATAATTACAGAAACAAGCATAATGTGTAAGAGTTGTTTGCTTGGACTGTCATCTCCAATCTCCTTATCATTTCATCAGATTTTCTACAGGCTCGAATCGTCACTTTCCAGTCGCGCAATTGATTATCTCCTTTGAAAAAGACAGCGGCTCCTATTCCATCTCGTCTGCCAAACTTTCTACCCCTTTGATAATGGGTTATCCTCTTCTTACCAGAAGACAGCTCTCCGGGGAGAAAGTTGTACACCTTCAAGGCTTTAATCTACATTCTGGCGGAGAGGATGATAATCAACTAGATTCGAGAGTACTTAGAGTCTTGATATTATTTTTCCTTCGCAAGTAAAATATGTTACTCACGTCACTAATGTCCGACAAAACCATACATTTGTCGAGTTCTTCAGTTTGAAAAAGGCTGAGACAGCAATCAGACACGGAATCTTCAGTATTTCTGTCGATGGTTCTACATTTTGACATCAAAGTCTCAACTCGCCTTAACAAGGAGCAATTAGCCATAAAAAAGCCGCAGCAGACAGTGTTAGAGCAGGATGAGCTACTGAATCTTCCGAAAACAACAGCCTATCTATGGCATCTACCCAAGTCCACCCGCCTAATAATGCTGAATTCTCTGATAATGTGGCCCGGATAGTGACCTTCTCAGACAATGCCATCGCAGGCAAATCATATACACCAAGCCATATCTACCCGCCAAATCACGATGAAATCACTACTCGGTCATTTTTATCGGATGACGCTACTATTCACATTGACCCAAATCTTTTCAAAACGTTACCTGAATCTCCAGATAGCAAGACTAAGGAAGATGAAACAGAAGAATGAGCCCATGAGCAAAGCAAGCAACAGTCTGCAGATTGTTTGGAAATTATTCTGGAGTCCGAACCTATTTTCCCCACACACACCATAGCGCATAAGCTGAGTCCCAGGAGCAAGCATATCTTGCCAGTCTCTCGTTCATCCAAAAGCAAGTATACTGTCTACAATCAAGGCCATCGTGGACATCCAAAGATGGTTGATTTGCCACCTTCCCCAAATCTGACATGTGCTTCAGGAGAATTGAGTGTTAACTTACAGAACACATTAGCACCTATTGAAACTTGTTATCATTTTTTGAGTGCACCCATGATGTCTATCCATCCCAAGAACAGAACACTACAGAATGATCTTTGCTTGAAAAGTCCACCAGAGATGAACAACAAATTGCCTGTCCAAAATTCTGATGATTTGGGAATGACTGTTTCAGAGGTTCCTGCCACTCAGGAGGCTCCCAGTTTGAAAGAGCCACCCGAGCCGGCTAGCAACACAATTGGGAAAAAATCTGATGAAGTGGAAGTTGCTATTTCAGAGGTTCCTGCCACTCTGCAATATCCCATTGGAACAAAAGTTCAAGTGCATCTGCATAGTTCAAGCTACATAGCTACTGTTGTTAATCATCGTACATTGGAGTCCCTTGTTGAATTTCGTGTCAAGTTTGATGGTCTACAACTCAAATCTAGTAAATGGATTTCATTTGATTCGATCACAGCTCTAGAAAATGCCATAAACAAAAACCAGTCTGTGGAGTCTTTGATGCATGCGTCAGTAGAAACGGAATCTGATACTGCCACTCAGATCCCATCATCCAACTATGTGATCACTTCCGGGTGCATACTTCAAAAGATGGATGTAGAAGGCGTCAGATTTTACCTTCATAGATACTCGCCCAATGAATGGAAACTAGTTCAAGAATCCTTGAAAGGTTTCATCCTGAAACTCAAGGCGGAACGTCTCAAGATAAAAACATACGACGTGGATTGGAAGGATGTGATCCAAACAAAGTCTGCAGAGATTTCCTCCAATTTACTGCGATTCATGAGAAATGTTGCTAAGGAAGATGGGGAAGCCCTGGAAAAATCTAGGTCCTTGATGGAATCTGTTCAAGCCTGTCGTCATGGAACCATCGAAGTGAATCCTGCTGAACAACTACGTGGGAAATTTATACGTGATAGATACATAGTGGAAAATTGGATTCAGTCACCCCCAGGACATTGGGAAAAAATCCAAGCTCTAGTTCAAATACCGATTGTCATGAGAGGTCTTGACCATTGAATGATTGCTTGGTGTGAAAATCAGATGAATAGCATGGAGAACAAATATGTTCTCAAAGATGTAACACACATCTTAGAGGGTCTCCAAACCAAACAAAAGATGAAAATTAGAGGATTAAATGCAATAGCTCTTTTGCGAAAACTGTCGCTATGGGATGATTTTGTGTTGCATGCACATGGGAATCTATGAGTACAAAAAGGAGGGTGCTACTGCAATGGTGAACACATCCTCGAGGTGAATAGGGTGGGGAACAGACCTGAATTTGCAGTCTTCTTTGGAATGGTTGGTTTCTGTGTAATGTGTTATCAACTCACTAAATTCTTGCATCTTGATAAAATGATGGAAAGTTTATGTTCTTTGGAGGGAATATCAAAAAAGTGCAATGGCAAATTGAGTGGCATATGGCTGCAGATTTTGGTTTGCCAATGGAATTGGAGATCTCTCATAGAGGGCACATCTCAAAATGCATAAATGCGTGGATTTGTGATCCTGAGACAAAGTTTGCGGATCTCAGGAGGAACCAACATACGCTTTGTGATTGTGATTGTGAAACATATTGTTTAGACAGGTGTATCAACATGTGCAATGATATCTGTGATTTATGTTGGGAAGCAATAAATGAATATGAGGAAGAAAATGGCAATTGTTCCGTTGTGCAGCAGCCGTGTCCCCTAGAGGACCAATGTCGTCTGCCAATTGGCCACAACTAATTGGAGCATGGGCACCGAGGGAGAACTGACTGCCTGACTGATGACAACATGCACGTTCCACTGATTCCTGAGTGGAATAGTGACCGAATCATGATTGGATGAAACTTGGACACGCAGCACTGATCTACCACAAGACACATAGACCACCTTATTGATGGCTCGCTGGTGCTTTCTCTTTGCTTCTGATTTCGTGATACGGAGGATCTCAGTCTCCATCGTACTGCGGTCTTGAGAGCTAGCAAGAGAGAGCCTCCATTGTAGGTGTTTTTGATGTAGTTCTGGGGCTTGGGATTTTAGCTGGAAGAGCTCATTTAGGCATGCCTGCAGACTGATTTCAATGTCAGCCCAAGTGAGGAGCAGTGGAGAGTCAATGTGCGCCTGACGGGCAGCTCGGCATAGGTTCCTCATGTCAGGGACTTTGCCATCATGCCATTGCAATATCCATTGCAATATGGACCAACATTTTAGCCACTGACCTACTGTTGGACTATATTCAATTGAACAACTCTTATATTTGTTACAAGACTTCTTGGCGGAGGTCGTGAGTTCTCCAAAATCACAGTCCCACTTGTCATGGAGTAACCTCAGGAAGGCGATTGCTCACTTGTACAAGGTGATCCTAATGTTGGTCTGCCAGCTCTTGAAGGCATTGGCAGCAGTTCAACCAAATTTGTGTGATCCTGCAATTCAACATTCTCATACCGGGCGTAGCAATGCAGGGGAACTCACCACTGAACACTGGTGAGGTGCTAAGCACCAGTACAAAAACCCTATGGTTGCCATTACCATACCAATGAGGGTAGCACATGGTGAGACAAGTCCGGGAGAACCAAAGACAGTACTGATCTTGCTACTGCCCCAGAAGTGTGAATTTGGATCAGGTTGGCTAAGAGCAGGTTCAAACAGACAGTTCAGAAGGCATCCATTCTTGGCCAAGGCCTGGGCTAGGCTTACCCTTATATTCATCTTGGTTAGCATCAATTGGGAGAATAACTTCTTCTCCCTTTGCCCACCACCAAGAGATCAGGTTGGTTATGTCTTCAATGAAGGTGTTCGAGGGTAACAGAAGGCACCCTTTGCTTGGGAGAAACGTTGATGTTGCCCCCACACTATCCAGCCCCAGGTGGACCGGCCCAGTTTGCACGACAGGTAACCACAGATCACTGCAAACAAAAAACACCAGTAACCTCCCAGTACACTCGCAAAACGTCAGAGTGTACAGGGAGGTTACTGGAATTTCAAGAGTGTACGGGTGGGTTACCGGATTTTTATACATTACTTAAGCCGTATTTTTGTTTATCACGCTAAGTTCTTACACAAAATTAGCCCCAGAGTGTACGGGTGGCATACCGGTAGTTCATGACTGAAACTTCCTCAATCACGAGTCTGTACATCAAAGATATTTTGTTGGGCCTAGTCCAGTAGGTTCTACTAGATGAGGGATTTCTATGAAGCATCCACCAAAAAAATCGTTGTGAGGGAACAATATGTGTCCACTATCTTGTGACAAGTGTAAACAGAACTCACATTCATTCAATCGAACCCTCTCTTCTAACACAACACTATTCAATTTCAGCCTGACACAGCTTTTCAATACTAACAGAATCGGTTGGCATCAGGTGTTCTCCCAAAGGTATAGTATCATCAGAAGACAACATGGCTCGAACGAAGCAAACTGCTCGCAAGTGTACTGGTGGTAAAGCCCCCCAAAAGCAGCTAGCGACAAAGGCAGCCCGCAAGAATGCACCTGCTGCAGGAGGTTGCAAGAAGCCCCATCGCTATCGTCCAGGAACTGTGGCACTCCGTGAGATTCGTAAGTACCAGAAAAGCACGGATCTTCTGATTCGCAAATTACCATTCCAGCGCTTTTTGAGGGAAGTTACACAGGATTTCCACAGCGGTGATAATGCGTTTATCAAGCCACTGCATTGGCAGCATCACAGGAGGCCTTCTGAGGCATACCTTATTGGACTCTTGGAAGACACAAATTTGTGTGCCATCCATGCCAGGAGGGTTACCATCATGCCAAAAGATATGCAACTCTCCCAGCAAAATCGAAGAGAATATGAGAGGTTGAAATGAACAAGGTTGGGTGTGAAAGTACTTTGACAGAACAGAAAAAAGTGTCATACTAAGGGGACTAGGACAGGGACCATACAATAACGTGTGGGAGAAGGGAGTATAGGCACTGCATAAATATTAATAAAGGAACAATGACACACTATACAGTGCATAATTAATTGTTCCTCAATTTCTGGGCATAATAATGTTACGGTCCCCCACCCCCTCCTCCCAAAACCCTTCCAGCCAAAGGAGTTTATGGCACTGTATAAATAATAAAAGAACAATTTATCGACAACCAATAAAGTGATAATTACATTGTACCTACAATTTTTGTGCATAATAATGTTTTATCTCCAACCGCACTAAGGACAAGCAAAGCCCCACATGATCATTAATACTATGGCACTATCAAGGTTGACACATCATCCTAAGTGGACAAGATCCTGTCGTGTGTCGATCACATATTACTTAAAGCTGAAGCGGCATGGGATTTCAGAATTGGAGACATGAACGCTGTGGAGGTTCCAACAAGCCAATTGTCACACCAAGTCACTCAATCCCCCACACATAAATTCCCCCATCTCCAAAAAAGCATTAGTGGCGCATCAGTTCAGAGTCCCCTCTTATTTGCAGTAAACGTTGCATGTCTTTTGGCATGATGGTGACCCTCCTGGCATGGATCGCACACAAGTTTGCATCCTCAAACAGTCCGACGCTGAATGCTTCCACAGATTCTTGAATAGCCAACAAAGAAGTTGCCTGAAAACGCTTCACGGTGAAATGTGGATAGGAACCTGGCCTATTTAAATACTGCAGAGCTTCCCTTGCAATGCGCTGGAATGGTACCTTGCGGATACGTAGATCTGTGCTTTTTTGGTAGCGGCAGATTTCGCAAAGTGCAACAGTGCCAGGACGATAACAATGAGGCTTTTTCACCCTCCCCCCTTATGCTTTGCAGAACACTTATTGTCATCTAAGGAAGTTGTAAGAGATAGCGATCGTGTCTTTTGTTTCCTTATTCACTTGTTTCTCCTTGTGTTCTGCATTACATGAAGTTAGTAGTTTGATTGTAACTGTAATTTTGGTACTGCCTTCCATGGAGCGAAAAATTTTCCCACGGTGAGTGTGGCGATGGCGGCGGAGACCCTACGGGCAGGCTGGTTAACAAGTTATTTCTTGATGATATTGTGTGTTGACATTGGGTGACTACAATACCGTAATAATTTAGTTATTTACATGGTGGGGCTGAAATTTTGGCACATGTGGCCACGTGTGTTGTATTGATTCCTACACAACTCATAATTATGTCACTTGTCCTACCACTTACAAATATAATATTTCCCTAAGAGAATACATCTTTGAACAGAGGCAAATGCACTGAGACAGGTACCTTATTGTTATCAGGATCACTGTTATCACACACACAAAACCGCCCAATCAGAATACACCAGAGTGAACTACTGCCTTTGGAATGGAAAACCCATCTTTGAATAAGGTAACATGAGTGCATAATCCAATACATTCAAGCTGGTTTTTCTAAGCAATGAAACCTCATTAGTACACTCAAATCTACAGAACGGCATTCCTGTCTCATGAGTGTACATTTGTGACGTGTGATAGCAAAACGATAGAAAAGTGACTTCATGTCCATCTCCTCTTTGTTCTGGTTCTCCTCTAGTGAATGAAACATGGACTTTATTGCAATCACCATCTAGGCGGAAGCAGGACACCGTTTCTTCTGATCTAAATCTATCTTTGACATCTGACTTATTTTGAAAAATATGATAACCTTTATACCGATCAGACCGAGTAAACACAGACACATATTCCCATTCAGAAATTCCATGCCTGTAAGTATATGAAGCAGCCTAATAATTCCTTAACGGTACATTTGGCATTTCTCATTGCCCATAGGATCGATTTTGGATCCTGTATAGAATTTTCGTCTCTAGCCTCCCTGCAGGTGTTCAGAATAAATATTAGCTGCAATAACGTTTCAGACAAGTGAAGCCACCTAAAATCTGTCTTTACCAGATTAAGGTCAGTGGACCTAAGTACTTTTGCTGGTCCTCAATGCTAGCCAGGAAACTAAGCCAAGCTCCTTTATTCCATACAAAGTCATCGTTCTTAACAGATATTCCTTGCTCAGTATTTTGCATCACACTGCTCATTGCAGTCATCTCAACATCTCTTCCAAGCAATATTTTAAACAGTCGTTCCTGCAGTTCTACTTTTTTCCCATTGGTTGCAGCACCCATCTCTTTGAGTCTTTGTCTCAGGTGATTCATCGGCATCTTTCCAAATCTGGCTCTGTTGGTCTGCATGCCACTGGCTGTTTGAATATCTAAATTATCAAGCAACCCAAGTATGTCTTCCTTTGACATGCTTTGCACAAGGTCATTGGCCTTCCCATTACTCTTGTTTGACTGCTGGTTGATATTTTCATTTGCGTCGTTCTCTGAATTTGAAAAATTACCAAAATGTAGGTGTGCATAGTGAGCTGTTGACATGAACAGTCTCATGTGGTCCCATGCATTATACTCAGACTACTGTTTCTTTGACGTCAACAAAGATACAAGGGCGCGGTAAGCATTGATCATACACTTCATGTCTGCAATGTGCATGCTTAGCTCTGAATTCATTTTAGCATTCAGGAAAGACATCCCATACAATAGGAAGACAGAGGGACAAAGCCCATTTTATTCTCTCCAATCCATGATGCCTTTGGAAGACTTTTCACCTTACACCATTCTAACTTGAAGGATTTGATGTGTGTTATAATCCTATTGGCAAAAGATACGAACTCGTTAAATTTCTTCCACTTCAAGAGAATCTGGTGATGAAAATCCATAACATGTGCCGTCATGTTATGTGCAATCGCATGCATATGCGCCATGGGACATCTGTGTCTCATAAACCCAATTGTATTATGGAAGCCATACTATCCGCACTAAAGCCTCAACCCCAGATAGTTTGATTGGCTTTGTCTGTCTTTACCAAAGCTTCGATATGCTCCATCAGTGATTGTCTAACATTGCATGTGCGCAGGAATTCTTCCATGTTTGCTTTCGACCAATAATTACATCTCCTTGCCTCATACGCAAACAAACAAATAGACACCATGAATTCCCCTGTGAGTAATACTGGCCCAATGAATTGTATTCCAGGTCTACGAGCTTGTGGTGGCTTCAATGTCTGTCCTTCCAAAATTACTTCATCTGGTCCCAAAGGGTAGTTCTCTGGGACAGGGCAACTTGATTGAAAGGGGTTGTTTGGATCAATATTCGAGCGGAAACATGTGTTGCCGTGGCGAGATTCTGAAATGTGATTACGGGCAAGAACTTTGGAAGTGATATCTTTGTAACATTCCTTGCATGCTGGTAGTCTGTCAAAGTCAACACTGTACGCATAATTGGAGCACTTTCCAAAATTACCCTCCTTTCTTGTGTTAGTGATGAATTGTCTTTCTGGTCTATTGCAGACGAGTGGAATGGGAATCCAACCGACATACGTTGAATTTCATTTGTGACTCCAAAATAGGCAAGAAATCCTTTCATCAATTTTTGACCTCTCTGTGGTTGTATTCAATAACAGGTGTGTGGTCCTCAGTAATTTTCCCCATTGCCAATACATGGGTGTATTTGCCAGTGTTCATTTCCTCCAGTGGAGGGCAAATGGTTGCTGTCACAATCCAGACATTGTTATCCTTTTGTTTAACAAAACATCTAGCCAATACTTGTCTCAAAAATAGACTCATCAGATAATCCCTCTATTTTCATGGCATCGACTATGTCATGGACGAGGTCGGCCATCGCTTGGGTACCATTCAGACCATCTTGGTTCGGCTCTTTTGTTCGACTGTCCCAGGCAAATGCAAACAAGCCATGGTGGCCAGCCATAATTCTAATTGTCTCTTCCAAACTCACACATGCATGATTGTTTATGTTAAATACCTTCGGAACCGGTAAATTCTTCATGATAGAGTGTGCACCATTTGTGAAGAATCTCTTAACGTCTTTCATTTCACGTGGGAATTTTGTCATGACATCATCGTGATTTATGGACCCCAGTCCAAACAGTTCAAATTTCTCATTATCATATGTCACGAAGTCTTGTTTGTATTCACCGGGAAGTTTCATGATGTTGTGATGGTACTTGAATATAACTCGTACCTCTCTTTCGCCCACAAGTATATGAATGTTCTCACGATTGCCAACGTTTGCTCTGCCCACCAAACCACAATAACCCCCTGTATTGTCACAATTACTTTTAGCCTTCTGGAAATACTTCTGATAGAAATACAGCTGGTTTTGAAAGTGAGACTTCCGAACACTATTCTTTCTTAGGAACTTATCATGTTCTTCCCGAGTGTCTATGAATGCGAAATCATCATAGCTGTAATAACAATCAGTGTCCTCATATGCGGTGATAGCAAGCATGTCAGCGTTGTCAGCAACATCTTCATCATTATCCAACGGGGTATCTTCTTCCATAGGTGGAGAATTCGGATCCAGGTCACACATTATGTAATTGTGATAACAGTCAAATATTTTGTTTTGTATATCACCTCATTCTCTCAGCTGGGTTTCCATTGCATTCTGAATGAGTAATGGATTGAATAGATTTTTGTCATCTATATAATCTTCTGCCGTTGATTGACTATCACCAGTATCATCTTCGTTAAAATCACCCATGTCGTTGCAGTCAACACCGTACTCAACTGAATCTCCGAGGAGATCGTGTTCCTCCACCAGATCATGACCTTCACGAGAATCAGCCTCTGCATACTCTACACATTGTTGTTTACCCTTTCGACGATCTTTTGTAGGGATCTCTTGGTTGCTTAATGCGTGTCTTTGCGCAACCTTAAAGTGTTGTCTCATATGAGAGGCCTGAGTATGTCCAAATCTCACAAATGTTCTATTTCTGAGATCAACGTGTAATTCACAATCGGCGCAGCAGAGGAAATCTGTTTTACACCCTCTGCAGCTGACTTGAACATACTTCATACCCTCTTGAGGGGCATCGTAAATGGATGAAAGCTTGCAAACTTTACAGGTCAAATTCATTTTCTTCTTGTTGTTTTTCTTCTTGTTTTTTGACAGTTGAAGCAATCCTAGCGCTGGTTGAAAAGATGAGAATACCCCATCACCAATTCGTGCCAGTTTCTTTGGAGAATAATGGAAGAGCACGGCGCCCACACACATTTATTTTTTGACCGTTGCTTTTTATGTAATAGTTCCTACTTGAGACTCCCGTGGACACATGTGCCAAATTTTCAGCACCGACGTTGTTTGACATCATTTTTTCCATGAATAGCCACATAGTAACTACGTTCATTCTTCCCAAAATGATTTGGTTTTCAACATTAATAATACTCATGGAAACAACTATGTCAACCATGCTGTCGGGTCGCCGACACCAGAAGCCACAGGTGCTGAGTGTGCTCAAGCGGACCATGTGTTTGCTCCAACGTCACCTCTTCATGAGGCTCAAAAGAACACCACAGATCCAATGGGCAAATCTTCCACAACTTCGAACAATCCCATGGGTTTTGGTGATGGGGAAGACACACACACTCTCAAAAAAGAATTAGGAATTAGTTCAAATGGCTCTCATTCACCAAGCAAAGCTTGGGACCCGTAATACACAACAGACCCAAATCATCCATCCATTGCTGCACAAAAGAAGATCGCCACAAACACAGCTGGACTTGCTATCAGTGTTGAGACAGATAGGGAAGGCATTGTTATACTGGATGGCGGACTCGTTCCATACAAAAAGGGGTGTCTCAATTTGGCACATGCAACAAAATACTGGTCCTATTATGCTCATATCCATCCTGGCATGAACCGTACTAGCTTTCCTGCTGTTACAGAGGAAAATGTGCATGATTTCCTTCAAAGGTTATGCTCAATCCGCCAAGATGTGGTCAGCATTGGGAAAGCTTCATTCGAAGCAGCAATAGTCGCAACATTCAATCAAAGCAGACACACTAGCAGAGGTCAGTCAATAACCAGCACAGCTGATGTTGAAGATCTTATGTGTTATTGGAAGGGAAGTGTCTTAAGTTGTCTCCAGCTCAATTGGAGAAACATTCACAGTCTCAATACCGAGAACAGTGAATTTCTCAAAGAAACTCTTCCCATGGCAATTGTTGTGCATGGAGCAACTCAGGATCCACCATATACCATCAGTGAAGCTATCAGTGATATGGCAGATACAATAAGAAGGGTGTCGAATCATGGCTTAGTCAAGCTTAAGAGCTCTGCCTGTGTAGATGTAAAGAAGAAATTTCAACATATCGAGGGAGAGTTATTTGGAATGTCTGTGAGAACCAAGGCAGGGGGCAAACAGCATGCACATGCTGATCATTATGAGATTGAAGTTTTGTTTAATAAACTGGGAAAAGGACAATCCAAGACATACATCTTGGTGCAGAAGCAATTGTTCAAGGGAGGGCATTGTTCTGACAATAATCCACCAACTGAACAACATCTACAAGCACATCTCAATAGCAGGGACGAAGTAAAGATCCTCTTACAAGCTGCTGTCTCAAGAGCAAAGAGGGCAGGGATTTCCCGGCAAGTGCTATCATCATGCATGGATAATTGCTATTGAGAGATAAACTGTTCATCAGGCATCACTCTTCCTCCTGCTTTGGATGATGTACTTGATCTCGGTGCATCTATAGAAGGTGAGTCATCATCAACGGACTGTTTCTCTCATGATAGAAGGCTGGAGCAACATCCTCCACCAACAGAGATTTCCCGTTTCCCGACAAGTGGAGGAACACTGGAGGATTGCGCATCAACAGCCTTGGCAGCTGGAACAGTCTCAGCAGTGGCAGCACCAGCAACCTCCATAGATAGAGCTGCAACAGCAGGTCCAGTTCTTACAGCCAATGATGCCGCATCAATGGAATGGGCAGCATTAACGGTTTGAATGGAGGGCTCCAAAGCACAATGAAATGGTGCAGATGGTGCACACTGATCAGGAGACGTGGATGGATCCCCATCAACGGATGCAGCAGTCTCCAGTGATAGTGCTGATGCAGCAGATGGACCAGAAGCAGCAGACACAGCACCCACTTCAGATTGATCCTATGAATGATAGCCTGAGAAACAGCATAGATGGCGGTGAAACTGGCACAGAGCCAAAACAGCAGAGTGGTCTACATCTACAGCAGCCACGTTGGATAGAGTCAGAGAAGCAGCAGATGACTCTGAAACTTTCAGAGCCACAACAGCAGAGTGGTCTGCAGATGTTGGAGCGAATGAAGGAACGGGTACATCTGCTTGAGCAACAGGCTCAGCAGCTGGGACAACAGCAAACCCAGATAGATATGGGGCATGAGACAGGCCAGTATGGTCTGCCTGATGAGCTAGTTCAACCGCAAGAAACTCAGCGGGAGGAAAAGCAGCAAACACAGATGACGGCAGAACAGGGGACCAACGCACTTGAATTCTTCGAGTCCTCCTCCAAAAAACTGTCATCTGGTCTGCAGAAGACCGCTGTTACAGATTGTGAAGATGGTGAATCAAAGTCAAGTCTCAACAATGGAGAGGAATCGATCAATATGCATCAGCAGCATTCTGTTGAGACAATCCTTCATTCAGAGTTTCAATCAAATGGTCAGCAAAAGAATTTGATCAGATGGGCGGGAGATTATACAGATAGTTGGCAACCTAAAGGCAACATTTCATCTGATATCATAGAAGATTTCAACAAGAGAAAGATGCAAGAGAGAGCAAACGAGCACTTGGCTATGGTATCAGTGCACTTTGTTCAATGCATACTTCTTGCTATTTCTTGTTTTACCTTCTTGTGTCATCCACATTGGATTCATTTCTTCTTTGTGGGAGAAGTGTCATGTCAAATTAAAAAGATACTTTGAGAGTGCCTGAAACAGAAAAAATCAGAAATCATTAGAAATCTTACCATTTGAAGGGCATCTCCTAATTTTATATTGCGTTGACAGTGGAAGAGCGAAGGTAGTGAATTCTGGAAGCAATTGGTGACCAAGAAATCACCATTGCGGGAGGGTACGGGTGATGGCAAGCACTTAACAACAAATTGCCTGAAATAGAGAAATTAAGACAACTAAAGGAAATCTTACCTTTTTCATGGGATTGAATGCTTCTCTATTGCATCGGAGGTGGGGGGTCAAGTTCACAAGCTCTGGGAGAAGCTGGTAGCCAAGAAAGCAGCATTGCTGTGGAGGGATGTGACAAGCAATTAAAACAGATATTTTTAGAGCTCACCACATAGGGAAACTAGAAAAGCAAAGGAGCACCTATTCAGTGGCATAACTTACTTCTCTATTGCATTGATGACATTGTAGTGAAGGTTGCAAGTTCTGTGAGTGGTTGGGGGATGTGAAACTACCATTGCTGTGGAGGGGTGTGACAAACAACGAAAAAGATATTTTGAGAGTGCATGTCATTGGAGAATAAGAAAACAAAAGAGATCGCACCTATTTAACAATATCTCATACTGCTCTATTGCATTGGCAGTGAGGAGTGTGACATAGGCCAAGAACCTACCTTATTTCGTACCCTCATTGGAACCCATATTAGTACCAAAATTGACTAATTCGAAAAACTCCCAAGTAAGGGATCATTCTGACCTCCCAAGTGGTGAGAGGTCCTAACAGGTTGAAGGTCCATATCTTTGGATCTATGCGACGAGGGAACATGCTGTCAGAACATCCATGTTCCCTTGGTATAAACATACCAGAACTGTGTAGAAACCTACACAGAATCATATTATTTCGTTGGGATTGTATTGGCATCCCATCCTCATTTGTCCATTGTAAATATTAAATGATAAGCTCACAAACTACTTTCATCAACAAATCTATATCACCTTTATCTACATAATAGGTATTTAGTATTTTTTATCTCAGACGGCTTAGGTCACTATCTATAGATAGCCGTTTCCGTGACCTTATCGCGTGAAAGCCACCGAAAAACGTTTTTCCCTCCACTCCGTGACTCGTGCTCCGTTGCGCAGGCAGACCCGTTGTCAGCTACGTACTACGAGAGTGTGCAAAATGCAATTACGTCGCTTCAGCCACGAGAATTTGCGCACGTCAGCGGTACCCCTAGGAGCTTTTTTAAAGCCCTATTTATAAGTACACGCCTAGGTGATGCATTAAAGAGAATGAGCACCTCTAAGGCAGTCCCTGATGGACTTAAAAGCCAAGAGTGTGAGAGGAACCCAGGATGGAACAAGCCGCCCGTGCCATACATACCCGAAAGGGATGTAGTTCAAGACGCACTGGCAGTAGATACTACAGCCAGCATGATGAAGCTCACCCTACCTGGCAAGGTTGAGTTGAGGGTATCCGTGTGGTCACACGGTACTCCCGAGCAATTCCTGATGCATGTCCAAGCAGCCCTGGATGCCGTAAGGCAGAAGGGCCTTGATGCAACATATGAGAGGGTCTACAAGGACCAGAAGGATGGCATCAAGAAGGCAACAAAGGCCGAAGAAGCTTTTAAGAGCTACTCGGGATCGGATGCGAATCCTCCCAAAGAAAAAGCTTATGAAAAGGCCCTAGAAGCCGCCAAGAAAGCTGACGAGGCTGTTACGTCCGTCATCAATCAAGTGTTCAGCCTCTACTCCAACCTACTCACGGAGGAAGCAAGGCGCCCCTGGAAGAAAATCGTGAGTGAACAAATTGACTGTTCTCGATGGACAGATATCTACGGGGAAGAACATCCCGAGAAGCGTGAGCAGTCTTGGGGGTCATTCATGGAATGCGTCAGCTTCCATTTATTGACTGTGTTCCTTAATGACGTTGCTGAGACCCAGCGCTTCTACATCAGTAACGGGTTGAAGAAGCCCAACAGGGTTCCGATTCGCCAGTTCATCAGCCGCATCCAGCAGCTGAATGGCTATTTGGACCTATTGCCCTGTCTATACTACTCCAACCATGCCACCAAGCTCACCACTGCGGTGAAGCCGTTCGATGACCCGGACCTAGCTAGTCACATACTACGCATGGTCCCGAGGACTTGGCAAGACCAATACGAACTCAGTGGGGCATCGGTACCCCAGAGCGTTCGGAAGCTTCTAGAAGCACTCGAACGCATTGAGAAGGCTTATCCGACCGACAAGGATCGTGATGGGCCTAAAGGTTCCGCGAAGTCCGGCGACTCCTCCAAGAAAAGGATGGTTACGTTTAAGGATCGAATCCCACGTAAACGTACCACAAGTGCGAAGCACTGCATTTTGTGCAAGAAGCATGGGGGCGCGCACACGACCCACAATACGCAGGAGTGCCGCAAGTATGAGAAGGATGGTTCCTTCAAAAAGGACTTTGCAGGAAGAAAGCCCTGTGGACCTTCGCATGGTCCAGAGGCTTCTCACCGCACCAATAGTGCCTATGCGCAGTTGTCTGCAAAGATTGAGAAACTTGAGAAATTGAACAAGAAACTCAAGCGTTCGCAGAAGAAACGCAAGCGCCGTCATGAAAGTGACAGCGATGACTCTGACTCGTCCTGAAGGGATGGGTACGGTAGTACTGGGGAATCTCGTATATGTTGTAAGAAACTAAAAAGTAATAAACAAGCAAGTTATACTTACCCCAGTCCGAGTAAAACTACCATGAACTCGTATTCAAACATTAATTTGAAAAATAATCTAATTAACGAGAATATAAAAGATTCAAAAAATCTTAATAAGATACCGAAACATGCCGTTTTAAATAATCGAATTGTTTACAATACCACGATGAAGCAAGATCAAAAAATCTTGCAACAAAAGTCGAAAAAACACACAGAGTGAGATAATTGCCGAACTGTCGGACCCCGAACTGTCGGGTGCCTTTCTCAATAGTGTGAACACTTCCTTCAAAAGTCAAACAAAAGGAAGAGTCACAGCTGTAGTAGCCAAGTCATGGCATACCTAAGCAACTGAAGATCAACTTCCACAGAAATACGAACACTCTGGGAAGAGTTGCACTAGTAACAAAGTCCTCAAGGTCCTACTTGATAGCGGATCTGACGGGGACTTGATGTTCCATGAAAAGGGAACATCCATGAATTTCCCCTACTTGACTAGGCAGATGCCAAATTCTTGGCACACGTCGAATGGGGACTTCCTAACCAAAGGAAGAAGCGAGGTTCACCTTCGGTTTTTTTATTATTCCAACAGCAAGGAGTATCTGGTAGCACCAGACGTTGTGGAATATGACAAGAAGAAGATGACCAAGCCAATGTATGACCTCATTTTGGTTGTAATACCATGAAAGAGTTAGGAATTGTTCTAGATTTTCGAACAAAAGAGATAACAATTGATGACGTCATTTTGCCAATGAGGGACATCAGTAGTCTGACTAAGTCAACAATGAAAAAAGCCTGGACTGTGAACAACAGCTTAGCACATGAACCCAGTAGTACGCAGGAAGCGACTCAGAGAGTGGTTCATATCCTGGATGCTAAATATGAAAAAGCAGACCTTCAATCAGTTGTTAGCACCAACTGTACTCACCTTAGTCTCCAAGACCAAAACAAGTTACTAGAGTTACTCACAGAATATGAGGAACTTTATGATGGAACACTAGGTGATTGGAACACAGACCCCGTCTCCCTAGAACTGAAGGAAGGCACTAAGCCATATCATGGCCGACCATTCCCAGTGCCAAAAATACACAAAGAAACCATAATCAAAGAATTGAATAGGCTTTGTGAACTGGGGGTATTAGAGTTTCAGCCTGCATCAGAATGGGCGCCACCCACATTTATAATACCAAAAAAGATAACACTGTACGTTTTATCTCTGATGTTCAGGAAGTAAATAAGCGACTAGTTAGGAAACCGTTTCCATTACCCAAAATCAGTACAGTGTTGCAGGAGTTAGAAGGATTCACTTTTGCCACAGCCCTTGATTTAAACATGGGTTACTACACCATACGATTGGATCCTGATGCATCCAAAATCTGCACCATCATTTTCCCTTGGGGAAAGTACTCTTATCTTAGATTACTGATGGGTATTGCAGGTTCTTCCAACATCTTTCAGGCAAAAATGTCAGAGCTAATGGTTGCCTTAGAGTTCGTAAGGACTTATCTGGATGATTTGCTTTGCATCACCATGGCAAGTCTGGATGACCACCTGTATCATTTAAGGTTGGTACTTACCAGACTGCGAGACGCGGGCTTGAGAGTCAATGCCCCAAAATCGAAGTTTTGTGCTGTAGAAACAGAATACCTGGGATATATATTAACCAGGACTGGCATAAAGCCACAACCAAACAAAGTACAAGCGATACTCGCAATCACACCGCCACAACAAGTCAAAGACCTCCATAGGTTCCTGGGCATGGTCCAGTACTATAGAGATCTTTGGGCAAGACATAGTGAAATGCTTGCCCCACTCACCTTATTGGTAGGAGAGTGCGGTCATACCAAAGTCACCAAAGCCAAGAAAACCAAAAAGTGACCTTGGTATTGGGATGAGGTACATCAAATAGCATTTGATAACGTGAAGGCTGCTATCGCTAAAGATGTAGTCTTAGCCTACCCTGATTTTTCAAAGGAATTTGAAATATACACTGATGCCTCATCTAAACAACTTGGTTCAGTGGTTACTCAAGGCAATAGGCCCCTCACGTTCTTCAGCAGAAAACTGTCTGAGACACAACAAAAGTACAGTGTGACCGAAATTGAATTACTGGCCATAGTGGAGACACTTAAGGAGTTAAAAGGCATACTGTGGGGACAACAAATAAAGGTCTACACAGACCACAAGAACCTAATCCAAGATGCCCTTGGATTAACCTCTGACCGAGTCTATCGTGGAGATTATTACTTGAAGAGTATGGTCCCGAGATTGTGCACAAAAATGGCATCCATAACACTGTTGCTGATGCCATCTCTCGATTGGACTCCGGTCCAACCCAAGATGACAATGCCAATTGGATGACGTTCACGAGATGCTGGTGTCATTACACTGAGCATGCATCAAGTGCTGACAGCACTTCTGACCACCAAGAAAATATTAATCTGGTGTTTGCTAATCGCAGCGACGAAGATGTAATTTACCCATAAACAGTGAAGGAAATTGCACAAGCCCAGACAACAGATGCAACTTTGCAGAAGCTTAGTAGACATGACAAGTATTCCACTCAATTAGTGGAGGACACACAATTGTTATGTGAAGATGGCAAAATGGTCATCCCAAAAGCACTTCAAAATCGAGCAGTTAGCTGGTACCACCACTATTTGCAGCATCCTGGACACACACGTCTTGAAGAGACGTTGCACGCCACGATGTATTGGAAAGGTATATGCGAGGTACCATCCGATCACATGTCAAAAACTGTCGTATATGTCAAGTCAACAAACGACACAAGCACAAGTACGAGAAACTCCCTGCTAAGCTTGTCATCACAAACCCTTGGGAGGCATTATGTGTGGACCTTATTGGACCATACACCCTCAAAGGTAAGGATGGGACAGAAATTGACTTTATGTGTCTTACTATGATTGACCCAGCTTCTAGTTGGTTTGAAGTAGTAGAACTGCCGGTAACCACAGATGCGGTTATTCCCACGGATACTAAGGGGCAAAAGGGCACTAAGACTCATACTAATCCTAAATTACCATACTTTGACAAATCATCTGCAATGATAAGTAATTTAGTGAATAAGACCTGGTTTAGCCGTTATCCACCAATACATTATTTATGACAATGGAAGCGAATTCAAACTTCACTTCAAAGCCCTTTGTGATTCATATGGGATCAAGGGTAAGCCGACCAGTGTCAAGAACCCACAAGCGAATGCTCTACTGGAGCGGGTGCATCAAGTAATTACTGCAATGCTCCACACTACTGAACTAGATATGGCCAATAAAGTAGTAGCCAGTGACATAGATGCGTTCCTAACCAACGCAGCATGGGCCATTCACTCAACTTACCATACAGTACTAAAAGCCTCCCCAGGTGCAGCAATTTTTGGCAGGGACACGTTGTTCGTTGTTCCCTTCCTTGCTGACTGGAATAAGATAGTAGAACATAGGCAACACCAAACAGACCTCAACACGATGCGGGAAAATCGCTCACGCCGTGATTGGGATTATAAAATTGGTGATCAAGTACTTCTTCAAAAAGATGGTATCCTCTGCAAGTCAGAGAGTCTGTATGAAAGTGATCCTTGGACTATCACAACTATTCATACGAATGGGACTATCAGGGTTCAACGCTGTACAAAATCTGAATGATTAAACATCAGAAGAGTCACACCTTTTTTTAACCAGCAGCCTTAATCCATATTAAGCAAGTTATTTTTTCTGTGTCATCTCCCTCTTCAATACAACACTTACGCTTTACTATACCAACACAGACTCTTTAGTTTGTGCATAAAGAGACATGGGTAAATTTTTTTCCTGTACAGGTTTCCCCCCCTCTTTTTCCCCCTAATCCTCCATTCGTGGGGGCGAGTGACATAGGCCAAGAACCTACCTTATTTAGTACCCTCATTGGTACCCTTATTAGTACCAATATGGACTAATTCGAAAAACTCCCAAGTAAGGGATCATCCTGACCTCCCAAGTGGTGAGAGGTCCTAACAGGTTGAAGGTCCATATCTTTGGATCTATACGACGAGGGAACATGCTGTCAGAACATCCATGTTCCCTGGGTATAAACATACCAGAACTGTGTAGAAACCTACACAGAATCATATTATTTCGGTGGGATTGTATTGGCATCCCATCCTCATTTGTCCATTGTAAATATTAAATGATAAGCTCACAAATTACTTTCATCAACAAATCTATATCACCTTTATCTACATAATAGGTATTTAGTATTTTTTATCTCCGGCGGCTTAGGTCAGAGTGAAGGTCGTAAGTTCTGGGAGCGACTGGCGACCAAGAAATCACAATTGCAAGGGGGACAAACAATAAAATGTTTTGTCATAAAATAGAGAAAATAGAATATCAATAAGAGATTGTGCCTTTCAGGGCATTGTATACTCCTCTTTGCTATGGGCTATGGCAGCAGGGGAATGAATGGTGCAAGCTCTGAGATGATCTGCCATCTGTGGATGAAACCACACCAATTTTGTTGTCAGAGACATATATTGGTGAAGGATGCTCTTGTATCTTAACTAGAAAATGAATCAGGTGGCAGAGGAATTGCATGGCCACATCCATGCTTCAGCATCATCACATTTGTCATCAAGGTACATGGCAAGCATTCAAGATGCAAATCAAGCACTGATAACATTGTTCTGTCACTGTGAAGAAATTTCCTGATCAAGGAAAAGAAAAATTGTACTGGAGGGCGTGCAACAAGGGGGACCTTACAGAAATATAACAGTGCAAAGCATTATCAACCAATGAAAATATCACAGCTGTCACTTATACATAGTACAAGATAACAATCATATTGAAGATATCTGCTTGCAATGTACTGCAAATGTATTTATATCTATGGATAACATGATTTATGTAAATCAATTACTTAACAAATTGACATTACAAAAATTAGAAAGTAATAATACTTACAACATATTTTATAAAGAAACATATGAGTCTATTACTTGCATTGATTATGAGTCAATTTTGTTATTGTGTATCCTGGGAATGTATTCTCAGGTATACTTTGGCTGCCTTGGTAGATCCTCAACCCCAGTGGACAACCCTGTAACAAAAAGCACATCAGACAGCTATCCTCGCCCACCTACCCACAAGATCAATCTTAAGGCACTCAATCAAAAGATAGAATTCCTTTGAGTCTGAACCAGGTGGCACTCTTCAAAATGAATCCACAAATCAAAGCGCATTGCTCCCATTGATCATTCTTTCAATCTGGCCACAAATAGCCTTGTTGCTCATATGAAGTCACTCAGTCACTTTTAATCTTGGCAGTGGCAGAAGGCAAGTAGGCCTTAAGGCATTGATTCAAACTCAACAATCTTGAGTCAGATTCAATTCAAGTGAGGGAGCTGCTCCAGCTGTCAAACAACGGAGCTGCCAAAATCCAGTTTAACTAGTGCCCGTATGTAAAGGTCACATTTGACATTCGGTGAAATGCAGAATTATCACTATTGTAGACAACACATTTTGAGAGCACTGTTGCTTATACAGAAAAGAGTGCTACGATATCACAATTTCTGATTTACTGGAAATGAAAATATTAATAATAGAAGTTAGATAGTCACATAAAATTACAATCTCATTTATTTTTAACGTAGCAACCTCATCTTTTGTTAACGAGGGAAATATGAACTAAGTATATCTATGGCCGTGCAATATAATGTGACAAATGATCAGTGAGAAGAAGCCATCGACAGATCAGCAGAGGAATGGTTGCAACATTTCAGGTATCATGCAATGAAGTCTACATGTATTATGTCAGATGAGAATTGTAAAACAGGATGTGTCATTTACTGGTGGCATAACATTGACAAAAAGATATAATTCAATCATCGCCATACCATCTTTGGTAACCTATCATGTTGCCAATACACAATCAAACTTTACAGGGGTAAAACTGTCATGACATCAATTGCTTCTTTTTGTACTCATTGTCAACAGAGTCCAATAATTCTCTCCCCTGTTAAGTGTTACCAGACAACACCAATGGCTCCCTCCACCACAGTACACTACATCGCCTCCCCGCCTCCGCCCCCCTCCCGTGTCCTCTTGTAGTGTGGCCGCGCTCCCGCGCCTCTGCCTCGATGGGTCCATCTTGGTCTTGGGAAGTCTCTCGGGAGGTCCTTGGCCAAGACGGGGCTTGGACAATCCTCCTCGTCCTACCCCCAGTAGAGGAAGGGGTGTTGGAAACCACCATGGATCAAGTGGGGATTTGGGCACGTTTTGCCCTGCCCACGGTTGTGGCCACGGTTGAACGGAGGTTGCCCATCTTGTGGACCCGATCATTTAACAATAGCACGATCCATCGTGTGCATCATACCAAATCAACAATCAACCCAAGCTACACATCAACCAACATTCACTCCCACAACTCCTAACGTTTCCAGTTCTCTTTTTATTTTATAGTACTGGATCGAACATAAAGTTGGCCTGAAAAGACCATGTTAACCATGCAGTATTCATCAAAGTGGGGCATGTTCGTGTGAACCCTCTCATCAAAACCAAGATCTCTTACACACATTCACTCCTCGTTCATTTCCAGCCCGGTCTGTGCTATTGATGCCGATCGCAGAGTTTGACTCCTGCTAAAATGTTTGTCACTTTCAGCCCAATCCGGTTGAATAACATGCTGCCTCCCACACTTCCACGCAACCGCCTTGGCTCTATATCCTTTGTCATAAACATTTGTGAATGGTAAGACTTCAAACACACTACTCCCTGCTTCCAGCTCTACCAAGTCACTCTTTGCAAATTCATTCTGACAATTTAAGTACCCCTCTCGTTTATTGTAGTCTGAATCACTCACAGCACCCGGCCACAGATTCGCTGTTCCCAACCATCCGCACATCTGGACAAATACACCACCTTTAAAGCAATTCTGGTTGTAATATTTGCTGTAGGTGAGTCGCTGAAGATTTGAATCGGAAAAGCCATATGCCTCTATATTTGTCATGTCCCACATCACAATCCTTTGGCTTCTTGTGAATTTGTCGCTCCATTTTGGCTTTCTAATTGCAAGATCTTCTTCGTGCGACGCATATGCTGGCCAACGGCTCCTCGCTTTGCTCTCAAGCTCGTATTTATGACTGATGAGCTTTATGATGAATCGGCGTTCGGGGCCATAGGATGCTGTTGCATCCCACAATCTAGTAAGTGTCCGTCCCCATTTATACTCAAAATGTAGGAACCATTCCTCAAACCACGTGAGGGATGTATTGCGCTTCGTGACCAGAGTGACATCCCCATTACAAGCGATGAAAATATATACAATCATTGTTTGAAGAGATGGAAATCCAGTCCTGCGTTTCACCTCACTATCGGCAATCCGCAAATCAACTGTGGGAGGATCATGTGCAGCGCTCTTCCGTTGATTCTTGGCATTGGGTTGTATAATCTCTCTCTGTTTTGAAGAATCTACCCCCGCCATTTGATCCATTTGATGACGCCAGCGTTGGATCTGAAACATGCGTGTGAAGACCTGACAAGTTCTTGACAATAGGATTCATCCGAACATGCTGATTTGGACAAATTTGTTCAAATGTCTGGTTCAGTGCTAACATTGCCTCTGCAGCGTTGGCTTGCCATTTTTCTGATTCAGTCTTGTATCGATCCCTATCGGCTGCTACTGCACGGAGCTTCGGCTGTTACTGTAGTAGGCCTCGCATCTCTCTGGACAACCCAACCTGTCTGTATCATGTTTCGTCCCTTCTGAATAATCTCTTGCACAGGCTCTAGCAATCTCTTTAACTGCCGATCGGTACCCATCCCTGCGGAATATTCAGGTTCATGTTGATTGGATTTCGGACCTAAATCTTTTGGGAGTGTGAGTGTATATGACCATGACTTGCCATCTGAGTCGATGCGAATACAATGTGATTTATGTTCAAACTGATGCCTCTCACACACTGTATATTCCAAAGCGACTGCTTGGTGCAATTAGCATACGTCGGAGCATCTCTCGGCGGTGAAAGATTTTGCCTTCCGGTTTGCAACCGCAGCCTTTTTTGGACACTTGCTTTTTAGCTCCTTTGGATAGCATGGGACTCTGTGGAATCCAATGTGCTGGAAGGCTTTGTTCTTATTGTTGACCGGGCATCCAGGCATATGACATTTGACATATTTTTTTGATTGGAAGATTTCTGATGAGTAATTGTTGGTAGGAGCTTCTCTCCAGGAGAAGAAAGAGCGAGTGCGCTTGGAGACATGATCGTGTTCGGCGATGGAGTTACCACACCAAGTTGCTTGCTTCGTTGTAGTGTCGATGAACATATGATCAGGTCTGCATTGTTTTTTTCGTGCCAGATTTTGTCTCTGCGAAGCTGTCGAATTTAGTGATCTCTGTTTTGACAGAGACCTTAAGGTAGACCAATCCATTTTCGACCGTGCATCCATTGATTTCTTCTCTCGTAAACTAAACTCCTTATCCTGCACTTCAGCCCGTAAATATAAAAGTTTCATCCCAGCAAAGCCGCAGTCTTCCAGTCCAATACCTGCATCATTCATGAGGCTCCATATCTTCCTATAAGCAGGATTGCAGACATTATCATCGTTCGCATCTTCGCTATTCGGCTCTGCAGAGTTGTCCACCTCATTAATTTCGCACAGATAACCTGATTGGTCTATCGTAGTGTCTCTCTGTATGCTCAAAGATTTAGCATCACGTCGCATTGATGCTTTTCCTTTAGGCGCAGTGGACATGAGCGTGATTTCTGCAATGGGCGTAACTCAGAGGGTCTAGGCGGTATTTTTGTGCTTTGCACCCATTCCTTCCTCTTCTGAGTTCCAACTGAAAAGGCTTGCAGAAGCTCAGGTGCGGCTCTCGAACTCTTCTTCCTGATGAATTCACCTGCGGCTTCCATTAGCACTAGGACATTTGATTTGATTACTTCAGCATCATTCGTTGACCATATACCCATATTCCAAAGCCATTGTTCATCTTCAACCGCACTAGATGGCATGGTGGACTCCACTGACTTCGACAACACGTGCCGTTAGCTCACAAAGGATATTCTCCGCCAAATGATCATGAAGCAAGAGTGACATCATATATAATCGCACTAGGGTATGAACACAAACAATTCGCTCCTCTCCCTTGGATCCGCACTGGCATGAGCATTTACAACACATGAGGTTGCTTGCAGTGGCTACAATTTCGGTATCATATGTATTTTTCTTCATAGAAGCAGGAATCTTCGATTGAATATGCATGCCAACATTGCCATGGTTGTCCACTATAAGTTTTGCCGAGCATTCTTTCATACCAGGTATTTTGCTGTCAAAGCTATGGCGGACGGTACGGCGCAAGCAATCTGAAACCACTGTCGATTCGTGAGTTCTCAGCAAATTTAATAAGTATTTCTGGAATTGACTTGTATATAGACGGATCTTTCACATGATCAGTCCTCTTCTTCAATTCAAATCGAACAAGCGAACCAAAAAAACAAAGAATTCGGGAAGGTATTTCGGTGGAGATCAGGATCATTTATGAAAGAAGCTCCATCAGCTAAATCAACATCCATAAAGTTTTGCCATTGTATTTCACCGTCCAGTTTGTTGGTAGCATACAAAGGGAATGGGACAGTCTCTGACATCTCATCAATTAGATGCGGTGACAACATCTCTCACTTCATAAAAATCCTCTATCTCCTCGTAGGTAAGATCATCTACACTGTCAAAATTGTAGCGAGTAGCTAGTTCATCTCGCATCTCCATCACGGGCTTATTATGCCTATTATTGTTATCACCTGGAATAGGCACAATGGAATTCTCTGCATAGCACAAGAGGCAGTGCACTTCTGTACCAATGGTCTCGTTGCAATAATTGCAAACAATACCCTCACACTTTTTGCATAGGTGATATCCATCAGCTTCCAAGAATTTGTGGCCGCCGTCATCAACACCAATACATGATACTATTGTTGGGCCTTCTTTTATAATTGTGTTTTTGGTTACGAATTCTTCCAAGTATTTTGGTAGAACAGGCGGCTTTATCCCACCAACATAGGTCCGGTAAGAGCTTCCATGCTTCTTCGCATCATCAGACGGCACTGGATTAGTCGGCTCACACGTCAAAGCCTGTATATATGTTTGAACAACATCATGATCCATTCTATCGGTCTTACTGTGGAGAAATTTTTTGAGGTAAGAATAGAGTGAAACTTCTCGATTCTCAGGTTTGCGATTCTTGTACTTTTCATACTTAGTTTTCATTATATCCACAGCTAGAGTTTTGGCCCAACTCCATTCATTCCTCCATACACATCACAACCCAGATATAAACACATCACTGCGCGAAGCTTTCTATCACTGATTCCTTCAAATATGGGATGTCTGGCGGGTGCAATTGAATGCGTTGTTTTGCATCTGCGGATAGATATGATATCAGCTTGTTAATTGTTGCCTCTGCGTACTGACAATCTCTAATTTTCCATCTTGAACAAAGGTTTCAAGGCACAGGAATCGTCGCGGCAAGGATTACCATGTCCGCATCTGATGTGATCATCATGATACTCCTTCCTTTCGACAGCTCGTCCACCATCAATGCTCAGCTTGGTACTCTGCAGTGTTACACGATCAACATAACCTCTGGCATTATTTTTGTATCGCTGAACTTCTCTCAATTCTTCGATTAGTCGCATTTGCAAATCAGCTTGTATGCAATTATTTGAGCTGCTCTGCCGTTTACACAACTTCTCAAGAGGTTGTTCGTTCGGGGTTTGCTGCAGGCTTGGTCAGTACATCCCCCCTCTCCTCTCTTTCCTCCCCATGGTGAGCGCCTCCAGTCTCTCAGGAGGAAACCTATCTGTGGTGCATTTCTGACACCAGGTAACGGGCAATGACTCCTCAAACGGTTTAGTCGGTAAATGAAGAGCAGTGAAACAAGAACTTGCACTTGTGCAGCCTCGAGAACTGTTACTCTTTGAAGAGATGGCGCATGTGAAAGGTTATAAAGGTAGGGTCGTAAACTAGACGTGAACGTAATGACTTGTTTACGGTTATCGTTATCAATGTTTACTCGTCAGGAATCTCAACCTCTCCATCATCGATCCCGGCCTGGATATCTCTAGGGCTCTCACCGTTGACGGTGCATCCAATGCTGTTGGCAGTTCCGAGAATTTCCTTCACTGTTCCAGATAACTTTTTGGCCATGCTTCTCTCCCTCATTTGCCTCGCAATGTCAATTACCTGATCCAACGTGATGTTGCCATTGTGGACAACATTCTTCACTTTCTTCCTGTCGCGAACAGGCTCATTCAAAGCCTTCATAACGAGGGAAGAAGCAGAGGGATCATGGAAACAGTGGCTTGACGATTCACAACAGTCAGTTTTACAGTGACATTGAGACCTTTCCAGTCCATTGTGGCCTTTTGGATGTCTTCTCCCACTTTCTTCGGGGACAATCCAAGAGGGCCGATCTTAGGGGCGAGAGAGGAAGCAGATCCAATCTCTCCACCAACGGTACGCATGATGACTACACACAAAGAGTAGAGGAAAATGTAGGAGAACCAATCGAAATTAGTGCTGTTTGCAGAGCCCATGGTATTCCATGGGAGTGTTCCCTCACCCGTCCGAAACAGCAAGCAACTTTGCCACCCAAGAACAACAAGGACGTACCGATTTTAACATCGTCGGATCCGGGAGGGCCGCCCATGGTGTTTATAGACGATGTTCAGATGAAAAACTGACGACGTCGACGGCAGTCAATATTAATAGGGCTTGCTTTGGGCGAACCGAAGCAAACGGAGGGTTTTTATGATGTGCGTGAGTTATGCTGCGTGAGCTTTGTTTGATTGCAGGACGCGTGCATGTTGGTTGTGTTGTCGAGAGGTGATGGTTTGTACGGTGGTGTACAATACCGTTAAAGGTACTACCCATTGTATGGTATGCTATCGTACCTTTCCAATACCATTGTGTACTTTTAACTTTTATCATGTCTACGCCATGCAGAAGAAGGTACGGTATTGTACAATACCGTGGTGATGCAACTCAATCAAGCATCTTATCTGTCTGTCGCCACACTTTCTATGTATAATTCTACATACGAGATTACACCTCCAGTAAGAGGTAAAGAATCTTTTGGATATCATGATAGCCCACTTGTCGGACACAAAGTAGGACCACCCGTGATCAGCAACCTGAAACATACCACAGACAATCTCATACTGAGAAGACCACGAGAACATTCCTTGTATCACATCCTTGTGACATCTCAAGTAAAAAATCATGATGTCTTTTCAACAATAATAATGAGATTTGGTTCACCTTCCTTTGTTTCGGTTTTGACGCTGGTTTTGCTACAAATAGATAAATCAGAATCGTTGCTCGTTCCGCCGCTAGCGCAAGTGAAAACAAGAATATCGAGGTTTCATCGCCCACGAAGGGGTCTTACTGAATTCACTTTCACACAAACACTTGGTCCTTCATCACGATTCATTCGAAGGGCAATTGAAACTCTCGCGCAAAAGTGTAGTTACAATAGCCTAGAAAATGCAACCTGCGCCGAGGGGGGAGATGACGGGTTGAATTCTGATTTGGAGCCTTCGAAAGCTACGATTGCGACAAATATCACGGCATCAAACAACACAACACAGAGATTCATCGCACCTGAGAATAAAACGACTAGGAAGAAGTCGTCAAGGATTAAGTCTCATAAAAAATGGCGGCCAGACAACTTCGAAAGGGACTATCAAATACTTCAAACTGCACTTGCACGTCATAACAGCATCAGTGATTTACAACAACGCCAGAGGAAGTACACGTTAGATTACGGTTTCGCGAAACGCCCACTACTCAAGGATGCGTTGAGTGCTATTTTCAATATTGGAGCATGGACAGCCCTGTTAACTATATGTGGTAAAGCTGGATTTGGTGGGTTCACCGCTCGGAGCGATGCTTCGCCATGGTGGAGGAAAATTTGTTTTCTTTTCACGGAAGCAGTCATATCGATGACTACCCTACACTACTGGGTTGTCGTCATGACTCTCCCGTTAGTTTACTTGACGTGGGCGAAGTGGTCTGCAGAAGCAGAAAACAACAGTATACTGAAGAGTTCCTTTGATCAACAAAATACGCCGCAAAGGGGCCGCTTTATTCGAAAATGGATTAGTGGCTTTGGTTCAGCGGCTCTCACATTAGACGCTTACTTTGAAGAGAGGCAATATGATTCGAGGCGTCCCGCATTCTTTTATTCGTCTGACTTCTACGACAAAACAGCCAAAAGTAAAGACACAAAAGACTATGTGCTATGTATGCTGGAGAACTGGACCTCAGCAATTCTTGCATCGTTCATATGGCGTGTACTCTCGACAGGATCGTCCCTAGTCGGTCGCGCAAGATCCCATCGACAATATTTCATTGCAGGAAGCTCCAGCATTGCTGCTGGCACTGAGCTTTTGCCCACACTTTCCAGACTCATAACCCGTATCGGCGCTGCAGCAGCACTTTATCAATATCCGTCATTACTTTTTGAACTTCGACGCAATGATCAGCCTCGTCCACTTTGCAGACCAACACTACTCATGCAACGCGCAGTTGATAGTCTTTTTTGTTGGATGTATGTGGGCATATCCGCTGATTTCGCTTTATTACTGGGATCAACTTTTGATATACGACTCATCGAAAGTGCTTCTGGAATGGGATTGGCACTAACTGGGTTTTTCCTCTCTATCATCGGACCAGTTTGCCACATTTTCGCACTGATGAAACTGATTCGTTTGTCAAAGTGTCGTGCTATACCTTTGTCACAAGCGACGTCTTTTCCCAATATACACTGCGATTCCAGCGGAGAAACGGGGAGGACGATCGACGAGCCATCTGCAGAGAAGTGGAGATATCAAATCCGCTGGAGGACACCTCATCGTGTTTCCGAGACCCTTCGAAATTGGGCAATCTTTCTGCTAACGAATCACAAACCCCTTGTAACGGAAATGGACGAATGGAAGAATCTTGTCCGCAGCAACGGCTTTTCTACCGAAGGTCGTCAATTTAAGGGTCAAAGCAATGAAAATGACGAGCTGGTGGTCCACAAAGACGAAATAGAGGAGTCACTCTCACTGATTTTACGTGATAGGGATGCTGCAATAACCAACGCTACCCAAGCGCGTTCGAGAAAACACCAGGAGTCTTATGAAACAAACGAGTCCGATGATGTATTAGGTATGGCCATTCAACAAACTTTTGGCATTGGCTTATCTTATAGCTTTGATCATTTCGACACTCCGCCAAACGATGAACAAATATCGATTCACCAACTCCGGGCTCGTATGGCGAAGAGTGCTATTCGTCTAAAAAATTCACTCGACAATTCGTTGCTAGATGAATTAGCCCTTTTGCATAGGCTAGAAAACAATGTGTCAACTGAAAAGAATTACGAGATCGCCAAGCGAGAAATGGAACTCGCAGAGCAAGAAATACGAGGCAGACACAAGAACAAGATAGATCGAATTAAAACTGCATTGATGACCATGATTCCGACCAATGCTGTACCACCAGAGGGCACAGAGAACGTTGGTAGCCCCATAATGATTGCAGAGTATGTCAATCTCACAGCATCTGTACATCGTCGCGATCTGAAAGCTTCTACTCTTGAAGCCCCGAATCCATTAGAAATTGTTGAAGACTACATCCGCAAGGACTTTGGTGAAGAAGCTGCTGAAGCTTTTCGCGAACGAGAAATCGCATTCAGAATGAAGGAAAGAAATATGCTAAATGAATTGCGCCAACGTCACGGCAAGCTTAGTGAAAACGACGAAGATCTCACAAGCAATTCGTCAGATGATGGATTGCTCTTGGCACCAGAAAACGAATGAGATATTCACTTTGTGCGAGTATGTTACATATCTTCTAATACATGACAGCAAAAAAAATATTTGGCAAGTTAGACGAGAAATTAGCATCGTCTTGTAATTCAGATGAACTGGAAGAGTTACGTGGTTATGCTGTTGGCAAAAATCAAGGAAGGCAAATGCATCTGTGGGATGTTTTCAGTCAATTATTATGTGGTTACTTACCCTATTCTGGGCATGGAGCAGAAAATCTCTCAAGTTTCTCCTTTTTTTGTAACACCTCTGATACTGATCAACATCCCACCTGTCAGCTCAGGAATTTCAGTGGAACTCTAGCAACACGAAAAAGCCAAGGATGAATTATTTAGCAGTCTTTTGTTTGAGCACTGCTTATTACAGCATGTCACCAGCACGCAATCAAAACACCTTATAGTTTTCTCTTTGCACAAAGGGCTTAAAGGTCACGACCCGTCTAGTTATAGTAGTCAAGAAAACTGCCAAAAACCACAGACACTTGTATAACCACGGTGTATAGATCACATAAAGAAATCACAATGACAAAACCACTATAACTCATGGAAAAATGAAACTGGCTAACTGCACAGCACACTACATAATAATTAAAACTGCATGAAATACAGTGATGTGATTCAATCTACACAGGAAAAGCCTCCTCAAATCCTGCCATCACCATAAAATAATCTACTGCTCATCTGTTTCTGCACTTCCAAGGAAAGGTTCGTGCACACGAGCAGCACCCCACGAGGTAAGGGTAAAGCATAAAGAAAAGGAAGAGAAGACTTCATAACCATGCAAGATTCGCCTTTCAATTTGGATAGCATCATCAACCCATGTCGGAAGAGTGAAAAAACTCCACTTATCATTCAAACAATAAGATTCCAGTAAAACATCATTTTCAGAATACTTCATTGTTGAGATGATTTGTAACAAATAAAAGTAATAATGAGCATCTCACCTGCGTCGTCATCTTTGGTTCAATAAAACAACTGCTGGTGAGTAATCAAATATCAAATAACTTGCAATGATGCAACCAGAACTCAGAATCATACAATCTTCTCATTTAACCTATTTCCTATTTCATAAAGCGATGCCATATTTTTGAATGATGACACAATATGATGATTTGTTTGCCATATCTCATATAACACTTTTTTATGTTCACTAACAGCATTTGTATTGATTTTTATTTTGGTAAGATTTTAACATTTTGGTAAGATTTGGTGAATCTTTCATAGTTTACATATTCAAATTCACCATGATGAAATGACAATACTTAGTGCTATAGTTACTGAGAGTTAAGACAAAGTAATAGATACAACAGATATCACACCCCTAAGGCACAACAGTCTCATGTTGACTCTCTCCCCACGTACTACAATGAGTATTTGGTATTATTGTGATGTCTATTTCCTTGTGCATCTCTCCTTTTCATCGTATTACTTGTCTTATTTAAGAATCTTGTTCATAAAAATGTGGTGTGGCAAAAACACCACATATCGTATAATTTGTCATGTGTATGGCTAGATATTTCGTTTAGGGCATAATGGACTGTAAGGTCATATCTATAGAGACATTGGAATTTCATTAAAAACATGAGATTGATAACCAAAAAATGAAAATGACCTCATTGAACCTTACTGTCTCCATTGAGAAGTACTTGGTTATAATGACTGCAACAGCGAATGCTAGACCTCAAATGTTGTATGGAACGAGTTCTGTGGCATTGTTATATAGGCAAATAGTACATGAATCAAAATTCATGAGTTGTTCTGAAAATATTATAAATACAATGACAAGCAACCTCACCTTCTCCTTTTCAAGGGTTGATGCTTGTGCTGGCAGCATTGGGAAAGGGTAGTGGCACCCCAATACATTGTCTGGAGACTATGTTTTATGGTGTGAGGGACCTGAGTTTTGAACAACAATATACTAGAGCATCACCTTTCCTTTGCAAGGAATGTTGTTTGTGGTGGTGGGGACAGGTGGAGGGTTGTGGCAGTCTCTAAGATGGTCTAGGGGCTGAGTTCTTTAACACTTCAATTTGGACAAGGGGCATGCTATTCAGAGCCGTTACAAAACTGTATGACTTACGGTGGTGCCCCCAATACAAAACATCACAATAAATGCGGTGTCACACGTTGTGGGTGACACTGCACTCAATACAGTGTTATTAACCAGTCATAATATTTACCTTTATATACTAACAAAATTTCCTATATTTCTCTGTGACAGATGCTACATGATTGCATACACTCTTGTGGAACGCCCTGGTTTGTGTCCTAAGCCAGATCAACTTGTCTGAATGAATCAAGCTTTTTTCTCAGTACACATTTTTAGGGCCTCTAGCTCAGTCCGTACTTTAGGGCCTTTTCTAAGTTTTTGATAGTGTCATCGTATCTTTACGCTTCTGAAAGGAAAGAAATCTTTCAGGTCTTAATAGAAGTTGAAGGCAAGACAACCACAGTTGTAAATCATCTTTTTGTCACCATTGATTCCATTTTTTGTATTACCACAAACACAGTGGTCAACATTGTCTGTCACCTTGTTGGAAACTAAAGCATTTTTTGCATGATGAAATCAAGGAAGACAGTTTTTTTGGATGAAAGAGGGAGAGATTGCTCTTGAGGATATTGTATCAGTGCATAGTTTGTGCCAAAACCTGAATTCAGCCAATATCCAAGCAAATATATCTCCAAGACAATCTGAGCCACACTAACAAGCCACATGTGGTTTGTTAGCAGAAAAAAATCAGCGTTCAATGCAACTAAACCCACTATTTTTTTGAAAACACATTGGCAGACATGCATCACAGCCTGTCTCAACGTTGCTTGCTATCAATTGATAGTGGGGTAAGGTGCTTGATGGGGAAAATTATGATGTAGAAATATTGTAGGTAGAACGGTTGATGTGGAAAGAATTAAATTTCATTATGAGATTTAAGTCTCATGTAATGGAGTGACAACATGTGCTGTGACCTCATGGTATCTAGTTATGATAAACACTTCTGGTAGACATCCAAGTCTGCTTAAGTCCGACCTTTATGAATCTGTCTCCTTGAACCATATAAAACTTTTTAGTATTCATCCAACCGTAGACTTGACTACAATGAAGCTAAACCAACACATCTTTGTGTGATATTCTTCATTTTTTGAGTTGTACTCTTTGCTATTCTTTGAGTTATTTGTTTAGGTTGATACATAAAAAGTTGAACAGAGAGCAGATTCTGCTTTTAAATAGGACAAAGATTGAAGTTTTCTTGTTATTGCCATATCGTAATATTTTCGTTGAATTTATTTCGTTAAGAGGTATTCAATTATTTTTCATAACATTCAAGTCTTCGTCACCTTTTAGTTATAATCTCGGCTGTAAATACTAATGCAGAGGATGATTTGACTGTGACCAATTCATTAATAACTCTATTCGATGAGCTCACAAGTCCACCGAATTCAAGAGGAAGATTCCCGTCTAGATTCCATTTAAGACCAGTAGTAATCACCTCGTCACACCTGCCCCCAAGTGGAATTAGTCCACACGTAGGACCCTCACCAACAATATATTGACCTTTGGCATTATTAGAAGAATTAGCATCATCTCCATTTGGAAATCGAATTCGTACTTCGCAAGTCTTGGGCAGCGCAGGCAATATAAACGCACAGGTCTCTTCTCCGTACAGAGCCATGGAGGTATGTCTAAATTTTCGCCTTTGACCCCAAACAAATAGAGCATTGATGCATCCCATTTCTTGATCGAATCTCCCTCCAAAACCTCCGTAGATGAAAACTTTTGATTTGAGTTTGGAGACGGTTGGGATATCATTTGTTGAATCACGTTCGTCAAGCCAATTCTCCACAGCCATTAAAGCTTTCTTTGAACAATATAAATACACATAATAATGATACACCGAATCACAGAGACAGCTGAATACGCACAATGAAAACTCACATCTAAATCATGATAATCTTGATCCTCGATCCTCACAATAGGAACTCCTCTGTGTTCGTAAAACTCCTGAACATGTGGCAGTAATGAATCTAAGTCTCCGGTGATTAAATCTGGTAAAAAACTACGACTGGACGCTGTTTCCTGACTGTGTAATGCTTCATGGCTAGCAACAGTAGCTTCATACAAACGATTGGCACCTCCATCGGCACATATTCTGTAGGAAGAAGATTGCCACAAAGCGTTCAAAACTCCGGGTAATTCATATGACTCTACGCCTTTGTTTGGATTATTGTGATTAATTATCGGAGTATTGAGGATGATGAGTGCTGCGGGCGGTAAACTCTTCTGGTCGTTTGAATCGCTTGACAAGAAGGGACTGTCGTATCGATGCACTAGATGATCTTCTCTGTCTCCATCTGTCGAAGCGGATGCCGCCATCTTCTCTCGCATGAAGCGTGTGCGTTGGGAAATTCTAAGAGGTTTGAAGCAGCGGCCTTTGAAGGGGATTAACGCGATCACTGGCAGTAGTGTCCTTCCGAGATATACGACGATGATGGTTACTTTGATATGATGCATAAGGGAAACAGATCACACCAAAGCTCGTTGTCACGTCGAGTGTGTCACAACCCTGGAGGTGAGGGGGGTGTTTTTGTTCGCTAACACGACGAACTCTTTAACCGGCCTGCTGACCAACTACTATGCAATAGGAATACTGACCTACGGACAGGCCTCCGACACGCTACTGTACTGACCCACCGTCCTGCACTCGTCCATACAATAGCACGACATCAATCTACATCGATCATCAGTGCCTATCATCTTCTTCTTGCATCTTCTTGCTCAAAGCTCCATTCGCCCACGCTATCGTTATTCCACGCCATCCATTTTTTCGCACTTCCTAGCTCTACAACAACACGAAGGAACATGATAGAAAGTTCCTAAAATGTGAGAGAAGTACCATTTCTGAATAGTAATTCTACATACTGATTCCCTTTCTGTAAAACAGTGTTATCAATCATTATCAATTCTGTGTTATCAATCTTTATCAATTAACTGGGAGTTTCTCCCCCAGCAGGCAAGACAGGCAACTTTTGACTTTGGCGATAAATATCGCCAGATCCAGTCGCCAGATGTTGTCAAAAAAATTTGAGGATCATCACGAGGTCGTCACATTGGTCGTCCAAGGTAGTCATCCTATGTCATAAGGGTCATCAGGGCCGTATGTTGGACGTCACTTGGGTCGGCAGGAGCCATCATTGGTAATCACATTGGTCGTCAGCGGCATAGGAATCGTACGATCAATTGCAAAACAATTGTGACCAAAGGATTCGACCTTTTTTATCCGTGACTAAGAGGATATACGTAGAATTAGTGGATTTTTAGTGAACTAGCGGATAATTAGTACAATTGCAGATTATTTGTACTATTGCAAATTATTTGTACTATTGCAAAAATTGTACAATTGCATATTATTAGATCCTGTACTATTCCTACTGCCAATCTCTAGATTTCTGGAGGATTGGAGGATTTCTAGCGTTCTAGATTATTTGTACTATTGCAGATAATTTGTACAATTGCGGATAACTTGTGCAATCACTGATTTTTTGGTGCAAATCAGTCGTGCAGGGCAAAAACATCATGTGCAAACATATTACTATGAAGATTTTCCCGCAAAATCAAGGATTTCCTTAGCCTTCACAATTCGCAACGTCGTTGTTTTTGAGGTCATTCATTGTCCTTGCTGTCACCAAGTCATACTTTTCGTTACTTGGACTCATCAAAGACTTTCAGCCTACTTGACATTTATGTGCTTGAGTTTTGTCAATGTTATCACATGGATTGTCACTGATGTCATGTGGGTTAGTCACAATGTAGTCATGAGTCATAACAGGGGTTGTTAAAGTGTCTTCACAGTAGTTGTTAGGGTCGTCAAAGTGTCTTCGCCAGTGGTCTTGAGGGTAGTCAAAATGTTGTCACTATTGGTCATCAGGGTTTTCTGAAGGTCATGAAAGGTAGTCACACTATTAAAAATGCCAAAGTCATCACTTGTCAACAGTTTGGCTTACCAAAAACTTCCACATGGCAAAGTTTCCTGTCTTGCAGGACTTGAATATTTGAATTTTGGCAGTTCTAAGATGCATATGATGAGATTGAACAAAAAATGGCAAATTACCTTGTTCCTCTTGGATCTACAGATTTTTTCCAGAGAAATTATAAGTGTGTTAAGGGGCTGTCTTAGCACTTGATTTCTGTGAACATATTTGCTTTCACACAGTTTTTGGCCTAGTTGTTAGTCATAGGGACTACGAGTTAGTAGTCATAGTCCAGCAACTTACTTATTCCTATTTAATTTTCTACCTGACTAGTTGGAATTTTTTGCTGAATAGTTGGGCAAATGACGCAAAAGCTTAGTAACTTAGAGGATAGTATAAACATCCATCTAGAAAAAAACAAAACATAATAATGAAAGTCAAGCTTACACTTAGGAAATATCAATAACTATCATTTTGGACCAACAACAGGGATCTTGTTGGAATCAGGCCTTCCCGACATAATTTGGTTGCCCAATGTTGTTCTCTTGGGATGGGTGATGACCTGCTGAGGCTCTGGTGACTGCAACATACTAGACCGTCGAACATAATAAGTGTTATTTTGACTAGGAACCTGACTAGTACCCGAGCTGACTTCATAGTCCCCACAGCTGACCACTAGTGGTACAAAAATGTACACATAGCTCGCAAACTTTACCCTCTTGATGAGTCTGCAAATGAATCTGTGAGCATCAGTGTCTGAGAACGCGAAAGTCCATCTGGATGTGTGTAGTACTATGTACTTTATCGTAAGTATAGTCACAAAAAAAGTGTAAGGAAAGTACCAGGGAAAGTCACGGTGCTGTATGTTATTAGTTACTTCAGTGTAAATGTGTACGAGTAAATACAAACAAAAATAATGTGTCTTGACTTATTCCTATTGTATGTTGCTACTTGTGGCTAGCGCAAGTTAGAACATGCAGACTTCTTTTGTCACTACTGACATTCATCAGCGCAATACTTTACTCATAGAAAAATCAAGTGCTAATAATAATACGATGAAATCCATATAATGTTAATTTGTTTTATTGACTTAATTGTACTGAACAAATAATAAACTCAATTTTATATGATGCAGGGAGGGTGTAGCTTTTTTTAGATGAATGAATTAATTGTGAGCTGCTGTAAAAATCAATGTAAAAATAGAAAACGATTCATTGTTTTACCTTCTGCACCTGGTCTCAGATTCCTATATTGCTGTCGTAGTTGTTTTTGTGTATGGGGTGATATGTGAGGGGGAGGAGCCGGTGGCGGTATTTCCAGATTCAGTCTGTCAGCTGACATAGAATAACAATGGCAAGGTCAGAATGAAACAAAAATGGAATATGAAATCAAATCAAAGAATCCTCTTGCTCTTACCTCTACGTGTTCCTTTTCATTGGTAGCAGGGGGCTGGTAGCAGCAATGTCTCTGGATTCCGTCCGTGGGCTGAAATGTCAACAGTGGCATGGGTGTTGCGTTAGAATTCCTTTGCAGAATAATTGAATAAGAATTGAAACTAATATAAGAACATGCTTATTTCTCACATTGCGCTTTTCTCCCCCTCTTTCTTATCAATGTTAGCAATGACCTTCCGAGCAAGGCGGCAGCAGACAAGTCTCCAGATTCAGTCTGAGGGAGAAGATGTCAGCGATTGCAGAGTCGGTGCGTATCAAAAAACACGGTCAGTGAAGAAGCAAAAAAGAGAGCACAGGCTGTTTTCGTACCTGACCTAAGCCGTTTTGATGTAATTTTTATATTATGTAGTAAACGGTAGATACGTTGTTGTAGACTGATTTTTATAAGTTAAGTTGTCTGCTAGTAACAAGCAGAAATGAAGCAAATATGCTTCATTGCACAAAATGATACTGTGTAGGATCCTACACAGATATGGTATGTCTTTATGTCATTAGTTGATGACATAAAGCATTATTCCCCAAATGGTATTTCTGGGTAGTGAACCTATTCTTGCTATTTGCTGGTTCTTGCCATTATTGGAAGATATCCCTCATCTCCTGAGAAATTAAGGGTATCTTTCAGTTGACCCTAGAGTACTGCTGTAGGGTAGATAATTGGCCTATGTCACTCGCCCCCACGATTGGAGAATCAGCGTGGCTCGCGGAAAAGTAAAACCTCTGTGAGGAAAAAATCCGATTACGAGCCAGACTTGCAGAAAAAACCTCCTGGTTGAGGTTAAAAATGTGCAAGCTGCCTGTGACTTTTTGACATACATAGTATTGTATGTACTATATGAAGTGTAAGTTCTTGTGGAGAGGGAGATTTGGAATGGCTTGTGATAAAGCTGGTGTTTTTGTACTCTCCTAAGCCAAATGTACATGACTTACATCCGCGTGAAACCCTGATTGTCTTATCGTATAACTTTTGTGATAGTCCAATTATCACAGCTGTACAGACTGAATATTTGTGCGGGGTAAAATACCTTTGTATACTAAGCATTGCTTTCACTGACCATGTGACCTAACTTTGATGAGGATCAAGTTGGGTTGGTTTGGTGTTGCCTGGTGTCTCCTGTTGATTCTGTATGTGTGTGCAAAGGTGGATTGTCGAACAACAATTCCATCTTATGATTGCTACACTACATTGAGGCGATAGGCACTGCATAGTAGGTGTGAGTGAATGGCATTTGAGTGTTTGTTTAGGAAAACATTGTGCCACTAGAAGCTGCTGACAAGACCATGATTGGTACAGCAGGCCAAGCATCTGCTTGATCTCTAGTTAATTATTCACTTTTAGGGTTTTAATTATTGAAGACTCTGGTTGACTTACACTGGGAATCCAAATGAAATACATATGGTCCGAAAGTGTAGTGTAGAAACTACACCTTAATTGTTACAATTTGTGTACAATGTGGATATTGAACCAGGTCTAGGTGCGAAGGTGCTGACAGTACAGATATTCTGTTACTTCCTTTAATGCATCCTTAGTATGAGAATTTGTCCTTCTATTTGCTGTATTACCCCTATGTATCCATGGGAATAGTTGCCCAAAGGGGTCAACTACTGGCAAGTGAACAATGTCAAGTCAATTTTAATAGATTGACTAGAATCATTGGAAGGTCCAAACATCAACATATAAGTCTTTTTGTACCAGGAGAGCACGGATTCATTGTTATGACATCCTTTTGTACTTGGTAGCACGGATCCTCAATTGAGGTCTGTACATGTACAACTCTTTTTGCTGGTGGTAATGACATTGCAACATAGTTAAATGTGCATGTGCGTACCTTTGATTGAAAGACATTGGTTGACTATCACGTTATGGTTTATGGAACCATATTGTGACTTCACAGCAAACATCATGGAGAAATGAATTTTCCTTGATGTTGACAACATGAGTGTTGTCTTTGATTTGGATTTGTCTAAGCTAATGAAGCAATACTACATTTCTGTGTATAGCTGCTTTTGGTTTGCACTTCATGCTAACATGGTGCTCCATGGCTCTTAGAGATGTTCATGGTTTGACTTATCTTTTGTGTGAGATTGTCTTAACTATCCACTAGGGATGTTCACAATGCTCTGTGCTGTGGTTTTACAAGAACAAAGGTCTTTGATCCTTTGTGTTGTTGTGCTCATATGATGATGAGGCTTGCTTTATGGTTTATTGTACAACATTTAGTTGCACTACCTATGGTAATCCCCTGGTCCTTAGTAGAAAGAACAAGTTGTTTTGGTGACCCTATGAGTCCCTAATTGTGGATACCATATTGTGTGTTCTCTGTGGATAGTTCTGAAGGTAAACCATCAGAAGTACTTACAAGAGAATCAAGACCTAGTTATTGAGCCTCAGTGAGACCATTATCTAGTAAGACACAGGTTGTTGGATTATCCAATAATGTTTTAACATGGTCAAGGATATTATTTTATTATATTCTGTGTTTATGCATCGTATGTTCAGCAAGCTGTACTAGGATGCAAGCAGCTCCAACCTGAGTTGGTGATGCTCTAGACTTGTTGCCGTAACAAATGTCTAACATATATGTGTCTCTCTTTTGTGTACCTTGTCTTGTAGGCCATTGTAGTGGCTTTTGTGACATCGTACCTCCTCCTCTACAATCCTAGTTGTGGATGAGGTGAGACAATCATATTGTCTTGCCTAAGGTTCTCCCTTGTACTGGACCACCCAGTGACATGTGAGTTCCTTGTATAGGCGAATGTTTAGCAAGTTTAACTGCTTGTAAGCATGTTGCTTTTGCCATGATAAGACTTTGGGTCTGCTATTGAGCCCTTGTTGTCTTTTTACAGAGGTGTTGAGGTTTGTTAGTCAAACCAGTACTCGCTGCTTGGTAAGTCCATCCTAACCTTGTTTAAGGTGGTCTTCCAGGCTAGCCTTTGGAGACTATCATACTCTCCAAGTGAATTCTATACCGAATCACGTGGCCATCATTGACTCCATTATATGTGCTTGTGAGGCACATGGAAAACCCATGATAAATGCTACTAGCGCTGAGTAGGTGAAACCTTTGTCAGTTTTACTAGGCATGAAACGGGTTCTGGATGCGTCAGTATCCAATCTAATGGTTTGTTGACTTGTCAATAAGTCTTAGTTAATGGCTGAGTTGATCTAGCAACTTCTACAATACTGTAAGGATTCTTTAAGCCTGGACAGTATTCCTAACTTTTTTTTCCATTTCTTTTCTTATTTTAAGAATCACTTTTTGATTTACAGTAATTTAATTTTGTTTTGGGTGTTTTTTTATGTACAGTCAGTTCTGACGACGGCTGTCAATGAAACCCTCCAGTCACCAAGGTAAATTGTCCTCACTTTTTACATGGTTTTTTTGACTGGTTGTGCTCTGTTTTTATAGGGTATAAACCCACATCTTCTGAAAAGTAGAGGTATACAGGCATCTTTTTTTCAAGACACCAAAACTTGGTCAAAAGTTTCTCCTGTTGTGAGAAACCTCAGTAACATGTTTGAAATTAAGTTTTTAGTGTTCAAGTGTCATTTTTTTGACACAGCTTGGAAGGTCTGCTGTTTTACTCAACCCCTAGGGAGTATTTCACCTGAGTGGTTAGCTCTGTGATCATGTGTATTTTTGCTCAAAAAGCAATGCACTCTAGTGGTTAGCTATGTGCTTGTTCTGTTCTGTCCAGGTGTTATTTCAACTTGGGTTCACAGATTTTGACAGACTTCTTGCATCAATTATCACTGGCAAGGTAAAATTGATCTTCACATAATATCTTATGTTGTTATTTGCTCGAATTCTAGAACAATTCTAACTCAGTCCTTGCATTTGCCAAAGATTGAGGTCATATGCTGGCTTAGTCATTCTGGTACCATGTACTCAGAACATGTGACTTTACCCTTCCTTTGGAGTAGGAAGAACCCGCCCTGCGTGCGCCAAGAGTTTGACACCAGCCTAGCTGGGTAGGGAAAACATATGTATGTTCCTAATATTGGAACATGGGGGAAGCTTGCGACTATGTCCTTCTTGCTTTCATTGTTACTGTAGCAACACCATGTCAGGGGTTCGAAAGCTTTTTTTGTTACCTTGTTTGTGAACAGTGCAGCATGGCACTTGTGTAGATTTTCTCTACATGGGAGAAGAGGTCATCTTCTTGAGAAAACAATTCATGACACCAGAAAATTTCTTGGTATTTTTGTCTTATTGTTACATTTAACCAGGTTTTTGAATGTCAGGTTATTTCAACTTGACTGTAGAATTCTAATTGAGATTTTCCACTAACAAGCTCTTTAATTTAAAATTAAATAAACCCAAACATTGTTTGGGGCTCTGAATTCTATTGTCCTCGGATCAGAGGATGTGCACCTTTTGTGCAACTAAGTTGCTTATATTGGTGAAAATGGAGGAAGTGGTCACACTTTGAGAAAGGCACCCAACAGTTTGGGGTCCGACAATTCGGCAATTATCTCACTTTAATCATTTTTGATTCGTGGACTTTTCTCTCCTTTTTGCTTGGATTTCAAAAAGAAATCAACCAGTTGCGTGTTTCCCGGAGGAAACCGCTTAAAGTAGGCAGACTTCATTGCAAATAAGAAATTCGCGAGAATTTTTTTGCCATGAGTATTTCTGGGGCACGACTATTAGTCGATTTATGGGTCCATCTTGCGCCCCCAATGAGTATTGGGACTTGGAGATTATACTCCGCGTTGCTCTTACTCATTGACCATATAAGGGCAATATAATATGCTCCTATGCCTATTTGCAGAGTAGAACAATGTTCTCTCCTAGGCTTGTCCATCGCGAACTAGGGCTGAGCCCCATGAGTATAGGACACATGATATGTGGTCGTTCTTTTTCAGATCGTGATCGCGAGGGCTGTGTTGCAAAACCTTTTGTGAAATCGGCTGTGCCGTGACGCGCTCCCATTAAATAAGGGGCTCATCCGCAATCGCTGGACAAATTCCTGCGAGCGGTCATTTTCCTGTGAGGTTTCTCTCAGCCAACCTTGAAATCTTGAGTCCCGCTCCCAACCTTTGCCCGTGCAGTGTCAAATCGATACTCCCACCGCCACCATGCGAAGGAACAAGGGAACTTGATCCTTGGAGTATACAACACTTCAGAAACGAGAACTTCTCGGGGGATCGCGAGTCATTTAAGAGACCGAAACCTCTTGAGGGTCACGGACAACCTTTTAGGCCTTATAGGCTCTTTAAAACTTCGTAGGGTCAAGTTAGGCCCTAGAAGATTTATTTTTGTACTGGCTTATTCAGCTACAAGTACGTGGTACTCCGTGATGTCACGGCATCTGCTGTGATCACGGGTACGGACTAATACTTAGTCTAATCGTGGTTTTATTTCTAAAACTTGATTATATACATATTGCTTTTTCGGATAAAAAAATAAACCGAGGCATTTATGTTTATTGCCTCCTCTTCAACTGAGGGGTTGTTACGTGCTATACTGAAAGTATGCACTTGTGCCACTACCGTGCGCATCATACGTCACTAGTGGTCTTTTACAACAGCAAGTGCACTCTGTGCTAAATGCTTACTCTGCTAATAAAAGCGGAGTATACCCGCATCAAGTGGGATCTAATCCTCACTGACGTAGAGGGCAGTTGTTCATGGCTACGTGTTAAGAACACGTGCCGGCCTGTGAGTAAAACTCACTTCAACTGGCTGAGTACGTGACTCGGTGCTCAGCTGTGGCTATAGCCTTACTCTGGGGGTTCAAGCAGCACAAGTTGCACTATGCCTAACATACCACAGGTAGTATACGGCCTCGAGCGACAAGGGGACAGACAGACGAACCTACCATGGTCAACACATACCTGATATGGATGATGGATGGTGGAATGACGTACAGTTGATCCTGATCGCCGAAGGCTATCAATTGATAGTGACCTAAGCCGTTTTGATGTAATTTTTATATTATGTAGTAAACGGTAGATACGTTGTTGTAGACTGATTTTTATGAGTTAAGTTGTCTGCTAGTAACAAGCAGCAATGAAGCAAATATGCTTCATTGCACAAAATGATACTGTGTAGGATCCTACACAGATATGGTATGTCTTTATGTCATTAGTTGATGACATAAAGCATTATTCCCCAAATGGTATTTCTGGGTAGTGAACCTATTCTTGCTATTTGCTGGTTCTTGCCATTATTGGAAGATATCCCTCATCTCCTGAGAAATTAAGGGTATCTTTGAGTTGACCCTAGAGTACTGCTGTAGGGTAGATAATTGGCCTATGTCAGTACCGTACACCTGCCTCCCAATCATTTTTATTTTTCATAAAAGGAGGACCAAATTGGTGGCATCTCCAGCTTGATTCTTGGGGCGCTGATAAAGTCCGTGGCACGAATGCTGCGTAATTATTTAATTGAAAATGTTAGTCCCTAAAACAAATGAACAAATAAATAAGAAACAACACTCAAACCTCGCGTCTACATTCCTCTGCTTGTCTGTCTTGTTTGCAGCAGAGCTGTGGTGACATCGGCTCTAGATTCAGTCTGTGGGCAGAGATTGGGTGCGTTGACTGTGGCAACGGCAAAATTGCCATTGTGGTTTATGATCAAGAGCGAGTGTGTGTACAGTGTGCGTCTTGCGTCGGGAAATTCGTTTGTGTTGCACATCACACAAAAAACGTACCATATGGTAGTACATAATTGCATCACGACAGCAAATTAATAATATAATCAAGGTCCTATTCTCACCAGTCACGAAGAACGTGCCTAATTTAATTGCAATAGTTTGGCGCGCACCATAAATTTGGAGTTACCGGACATGTTAAATTTGAATTTCCCAACAACTTAAATTAAATTTGGACTTACCGGACAACTATTGTAATAATACCACATAGTAAACTTAAAGTTACAGCTTTTTTTAGAGTTGCCGTTCTCTAAGTAGAAACTTACATGTGTCAACTTCGATGAAAATAAAAAAATTGCAACTAATATCTCGCAATATCCACGTGTGAACTTGTGTGCGCACGATTCCTTACATACATATCGTTAGTCAACTTAAAACATGTCAGTACACTCACGAAACATTTTAGTCACATTTTGTTGAACATGGTCTGAACATGAGTACACTTACGAAATTCGTTTGTACTACTGATGTTAAGTATCTATCTCACACCCAAGGTCTGACTAATGGGCTCTCAGACAAGAGCAACACTGCAGAGCAATAAAAGAAATTATGCAGAGATGAAACCATGCTCATCAGGACCTCATACCCTTAAGAAGTGTTGCATAAGTGAGTTGTTGGAGCATCATCAGTTCAGAGATACGGCCTCAACATAGTATCCAGTAGACCCTCGTGCATATTTTTGTATAGAAATGAAATTGGCATTTATGAATACTTGCTCTACCAGGCAAATCTTCTATGTACAAATACATATGAATTAGTTGTATTCTGTGCCATGCAAACACTAAGTGTCATTTGTCTCGGATCTGCCTGCAGAGCATAGGAACCAGTACAGATCGTGTTTAGTTCCTGTAAATAGTCATAAGCTTTGTAAAAAAATTAGACAGGTACAAAACCTTAGTTTTAATAATTACCCAACCTCTTTTGCCAGAGAGGGTGAAAAAAGATGAAAATACTAGAAGCTGCTGCAAATTTTTTTGCAGTGAGCTAGACAGAAGAAACAGTTGAAACAGAGGAATCATTGGGTTAAAAATAAAGTGGCTTTTCTAAGCTTTGTTAGTGGGATCCATTTTGGAAATAATATACTTTTAAAAGTATGCCTACATCAAAATCTTAATGACTACCGTTCGTCAAGCTGAAAAAATAATTATCTACAGGTAATATTGCTTGTGTTTACTGTGGAAGTACCTGTTTTGGGCAAATGTGAAAAAAGTGTCTCTCTGAAGGGGGAGAAGGAGGAGGAGGAGAAGAAAGCTGGCTCAGTCTCCAAGATAACTAAGATTTTGAAAAATCTTATGATAATATATTTCCAGTGAAGGAACCAGTATATCGCCAAATTTCATTTTGAAATTGTATGGTTGAAATTGGTACAATCGCCGAAATATCTTTGTTCCACGACAATTTCTGATTCAGTCGCCATACTTGCAATATTGTATGCATTGTATTGTACATATCATATCGTAACAGCATGTTAAGATCCTGACAACTTCTCTCTTTTGTTCCGTCATCAGTCATCAAACATTGTAGTACGGTACGGTACTCAGTCGGACTTGATGACGCCCGATGACAACACAACTCGATTTCCTTCCGACTTGCTCACTTCTCTTCCACCAAGACCAATTGAATCACTCAATTAAGAATGTGCGCCAATTCTCTTCCGCACCAACGTAATTTTCGCACCATATTTGGACGAACGAGGCAACGACCGCCTCCATCTCGGTCCCTTTCATGCTTAATACTAGTGGCGATCTCGTCACGTCTCAGTCTCGACGGCGAGGCATTTTCAACTCCCCCAACTACCCTAACGCCATTCATCCCACGAGCAAGCCCCTCCCTCCTCGCCCTCCCACGGCACCACCGCCCATCCCACACCTACCGGCCCAACACGGCGCTGCACATGACACCCAAATCCAAGTCCAAGCCCCCGCCCCTCCCGAACACGTCCGATCCCTTCCTCCTCCTAGGCCTCGACGCATCCAATCCTCCCACCGACGCCGCGGAAATCAAACGAGCCTATCGCAAACGTGCCATGCAGTACCATCCGGACGTGTTGCTCTCTACCGATTCGACGGAGGCAGAACGGAAAGCGGCCAGTGAGGACTTTGCCAAAATTAATGCCGCCTATGAAATGCTGTCCGGGGGAGGAGGGAACGTGGGTGGTGGAGGAGGAGGAGCCGAGAAGAAGACTTCGTCCGGTGGGTACAATTATCAACCGCCGCATAGACGTCCGTCATCGGCTTCTTCGTCCTGGACGGGAGGCAAGTCTCCTAGCTGGGAGGATTTCCTTCCGAATTATTCCGAAGAAGATGCCAAGTACGACGCCGGGAGTGATTCCTTTGGTGCCATTTTCTCGGATCTTTTGTCGGGAGTTGCCGCTGGTGCCGCCGGAGTGGCGGGAGGGGGAGGAATCATGGGCGACTTGATTGACTTTTTGGAAAGGAATGTCGATGGCTTTCAATCAGGATATGATGATGATGCCTCCTTGGAGCGGTTGTTGTCTTCAGGTTCGTTTGAGGACGTGGCGAATGAGATGGACGAAGCGGATGTGTTGGTGTCGTCGCTTGAGAAGAAATTATTGTCGGTTGAAGAGGAAATGATGCAACTTCAAGCTGATTTGGGGTATGCTCAAAAATATTCAGAGAAGTTGGATTTAGAAGAAAGAATTGCCGAGCTGAAAGCGAGAGAAAAGGTAGTGAAAGGATATTTGAAGAAGGGAAGGAGTCGTTTGGTGCGATTGAGAGAACGGTATAAGGAATTGATTGTGAAAGGGAGAGGTGGCAGAGGGTATGATTACACACCGAGTGGATCCAGTTCTTCTCCACGCGACACCTATAGTGGACAGTCACAATCATCGTCTTCAGCATACAAGTCTCCTCCTCCAACATCGCCATCTTCCAATCGTGCGGCTGAAACAGCATCGACATCTTCCGATTCAGAATCAAAAAGTTGGAGAACGGAAGGTTTCAGCAGCACCGGAAGAAGAAGCTCGAGTAGCCGACGAAGCAGCCGTAGAAGAAGTGAGGCGGGATCAGATAGCACTGTGGATAATTCGTATCGAACGTCGCCTAATCAACGAAGAGAAACTTGGGAACAAACGGGTCCGGATGAGCAGGCGTATCGCACTAGAACTAGTAGTTCAAGTAGCAGCGCTTCCGCGAATAGTAGCAGCACGGTGAAACCACTGAGAAACGAAGAGTGGACTCCACCCCACAGACGGACTCAATCATCAACGGAACGCGTGGCAGAGGACAAACGTAGATTAAGAGAACTGAAAGTGGACGACGACTTTGAGAGGCTGAAAAGAGAGATGGGTTTGTAACTTGATAGTGGACTAGGAATAACCTATAATTTGTTAGAATTCAAGCCTTAAATACACAAAGGAAAAACGCCAACGCAGAAAATGTACAATGGACGATTCGTAGCTCCCACATTTTACAACTCAAACTTCACACTACCGCGACCTTTGGTTAATATCGATAAAGGACTAGAAGAATCATTTGATGTGAACATGATGTCTTTCTCATTCTTCAAGACACGGCAGCGCTCCAAGCATGCGTCTCTCTTCCTCTGGAGAGTCCTCTTCTTGGTACAGCTGTTCACGCAATCGTTGTCACGTTTGATAAGATCATCGTCATCAGACACAAGGTCAAGAGAGCTCGACTTGTTTTGATGAGAGGTAAAATTTCCCATAGACGGAGTAGATTCTGCGTTAGTTGGCACCATAGAATTATGAGGAAGATCGTCTACCTTACTTGTACCGACAACATCAGCATTCGCATTGCCTTCGAATTCATCATTCAAAGAGTTTGTCTTGTTTTCATCAAAAGCGAGATCAAACGACCGTGTAGATGTAGCTTGGACCATTTCTTTCGAAGCATTAAACAATTCACTTTTGAGAGTATCATTTCGGTTGTCTACGATAAAATCATTGTTTTCCAGAGTAGATTCGTTCGAAGAAATTGTCTCGTTTTGCCAATATTCAATAACGCCAACCGACGAATTAGATAAGGAGTCCACCGCCTTGGCAACAATAGTAAACGCGTCGGTGTCTTGGCCATTTCTTGATTCAGTATTGAATGCAGGATCCTCAAGATTTAAATAAGATACGGAGTCAACGTTGACGGTTGTATTTGTATCATCCTTTGAATAGATGGAGAGATCAATCGTTTGGTAGCCAGTTTCACTTTCATTAGATGTAGAATTATTCAGTGTAGCTTCATCATTCTTCGAGTCAGAAGGAATAGGGCAACGCATAATGCATGCAGCTCTTTTTCTCCTTGGCGTTCTTTTGGAATTGCATTCATCCACACAACTTGGATCCCGCGAAACAGCAGGGTCAGAGCTACAGCTTTCGATGCAGGCAGCCCGACGTGCGCTTACTGCCACCTTGAACGGAAGATCATTGCATCTTTGGACGCATTCAGCTTGATTTCCCGAGATAGTCCATGCTGAAGCGTGGGTGTAGGCGAGGCCAGGTAGAATCAGAGTATATTTCATGACAGCGTCGATTATTTTCCAGATAAAAATTGATTTGTGGGATGATAATGGATAATGCACCCTTTGATTATGAGTATTGAATGTTAGGGATGAATGGAAAGATTGATCCCGAATCACAATCCCGAAGATTGTTCTTGTGTGTTTTCTTGCAAGATTGCTTTTCGGTGTTTTTGAGATCATCCGATGCGCAAGACGCTTGGCGGTCGTGATTATTTCGTGATGTGCGTGAGAGAGGCCTCTACAACTTTCTCCTTGGAATCGAGATAGTGGTACGTATTGTTAACGAAAAACATGGTAATAGGTACTATCTATTAAGAAAGCTTGTAATCTACATTGCATAAATGTAGTCGTATTAAAGCTTACTGTGACTTACCTTGTGTCTAAATCTTACCTTTTATGGAAGGTATGAACGTGAACTGTGACTAACCGGTTGTCTTCTTGGTGGGATCGCTGCCCAAGAACATGCTTCTGTTTCTCACTCTACAATCTTTCCAGCCGTGGGCCTCCACGAGAGCAAAATGTCATTGAATTTGTTTGTTGGGTCTTGGATCCCTCATCACCTCACTTTCTGCTGCTGCATATCTTTTGATTCTTTTCCTTTCATCTCATGTCTGAAGAGGAAGCCCATACCGAAGCAGGAACAACGGGAAAACTAGCATCTTTTCACCTTGCTTTTCGAGCTCTCAGTCGGCACTAGGCCGCAGCAAACCCTGTAAAGCTAACTTCTAGCCTTTGTCAGAATCTCCAACTAAACCTGGCTGCCACCGACGATGTAAATAATGTATAATCATGGGAATGGATTGGAGTTGTTTGAGAAGTTCCATGTCCATTGGGCTTCTATCCCAATACTGAAACTTTCCTTCGTATATTGCGCATATGTTGAAGAGTAACTTTAAATCATTAAATAATATCAAAAATGCAATATGGTTTAGGCTTAATTCTCTCTACACCTGCTGTTCTATGTTGGTGTTTGAGCTCATAATTTCCGAAGCTTCGGCTACGACATTGGATACATTAAGTTGTCCATCACTGGGGTTCTCAGGCATCTGTGGGCTTGCTGTATTTGCTATTGTTACAGAATTCCTGCCGTGACCTCTGATAAAGTGAACCAAGTTTGATACTTCAACCCGCAATGGTCTTCTATTGACGGCATTGGTTCTTGTAACATCAGCAGCATGCGATTCTACACGGTCATCAACAGTCGATCCTTCACTTATGCCCAATGCCTCTGGAATATCAGTGCGACAGACAGGACATGTTCTTGCAAGTTGCAACCATTCATGGCAGCATCGTTTGTGAAATATGTGTTGGCATGGAGTTTGAACAATGACTTCGCCGGGAATATACTCCATCATGCAGATCTAACGCAGAAATATAGTTTGAAAATAAGGCCGAATATGTTAGTGCACTTCTGAAAAGAAAGAAAACAGAAAGGCGGACGGAAATACTCACGCAACACTCTTTTGGATAGGAGGCCGGGAATTCATCTAAGAGAACAACTCGCATTAGTTCGATGCAACCGAACGGAGCTGGATTTGAGTACGCATTCGGAAACTCGACGATACCGCTGGGCATTATCCCTATGCCAACTCTGCCTCTGCCACCTCCAATGCCACCAGATGGCGACAGAGAGTTATTTGCATTCGGAAAATATCCATTCCATGTCAAGAGGAATGCGACGACGCAAAATGGAACGAGATAACCCATAAAGATTGTCGCCCATGCCGCTAGGTTCAGGCAAACGAAAACAGTGCTCACGAAATATAATTCCGGAGCTGTTGATGCACAGGAAGGGCTTCCGCTTAAGAAAACACATCGCACACCCAACCGCAGTATCATTATTGCGTAAACCAACTGATGTCACGCAGCAAGAAACACAAACAAAGACAAGCACGTTAGGAACACATATCCCGAACGAATTTCCAAACACGTGTCAGATGAATTTAAGCCACTCACATAGACAAAATTGTAGAAAATCACTCTGGGAGGCACACGCTCCCGAGAATCTGATCGATAACGACACATCCACTTCGTAATGTCTGCCCGAAAAATATCCAGCACTAGCTGGAGGGTTGAGAGCCAAAAATAAGCTTTGAGTGGCACGTCGCACACCTAATGGAGGGATGGTAAAAAGGTTGAAATTAGCCGCTATCAGGGGAAGAGCGAGAGAGAGTGTGTGTGCAAAAGAATTAGCAAATCACTGGAACATACCTGATCAAGCGATATGACGTAACAGGTGATCAAAAAGACCCAACACACTAAAATTCCAAAAAGCAGAAGCGAGAACAACAATGCTACGATCTTGATTGTGAGTTGAAACCGTCGGTTAATTTGAATCCAACGACTTCTAGCTCTTCTATTCGGATCAGAGGATGGATCCAATACATTGACAGAGGAGGAATTGATATTTCGCGTCGATGGTATAGCATTCATCTCTACCAAAGACGTTGTGGGTTGTTCATCAGTTGTAACTGTAGATTCATGCATTGAGGCTCCGTGATCACTTGACACCTGAGCCAATGCATTTTGTGAGGAAAGATTGTCTTCTTCAATTTCCACCGAAGACGTCGCCGCTGCAAAGAACACTCGTCGCGGTGTTGTAACATTTGCCTGCTCTTCAGTCGCCTGCTGAACAGTGTTGGGTCGAATATTCGAAAGATAACGCCGTCGCATATTCATTCGCCTCCCATCAATGACCCTCGATCCATACACCGAGGATAAAAAATCAATCAGTCTCGCTCTATCGGGTTCTGAGAATGCACGGCGCCTCGCGGCAGTGTTGGCAGCAGCCGTCCGTCGTTCTGTTGCATCCTCCTGCTGTTGCACCAACGGATGTGTACCACTCTCGTCATCACTGCCATAGGTTGTATCGACTTCATTGTTCGGATCGACTTCAACTTCGTAAGGACGATAATAAATATATCCACTGTTGCCACTACTGCTGGGTTCCAAGACATTCGAACTATTCGACAGAGAAGAAGTTCCTCGACCAAATTGTTCATCGCCAGCATGCGAGAGAGCGGCAATGTCTTGTTCGCCCAATCGTATTTCCGGAAGGGACGAGGTCGATAGACTGCGTTGTTCGGAATTACTCCCCGCTCCACCAGAACCCACACTGGTTCGACGAGATCGTATCCACCGACGTAATGCGGCCATGCCTGCGTCTAGCGATGCCGAAAGGGGTGAGAGGGAGATTCCTCTACTTTCAGCGGTTTGATCCATGTCTCTGTCTCGTTCGCCAGTCGGCTCATTGTTGTCTCGATGGTTCGATCTCAACCTCCTCACATTCCGTCGTTGTTGATTATTTCGTCTCAGCGCTAACGAAGATCCAGAGATGGAAGCGTTGTTCCTCCCATCTCTTCTCAAATTTCTATCGAGACTTCCGCCTGCTCCGCTGCCACTGCCCCAACTATCATCTTCCTCGGAACGATTCCTCCGTAGTCTCGTGTGAGTGTTGCTACTAGACGACGATCTCCCGGGCAGCGATGACGAATCTTGATTGCTGTAAATGATATTCGTGTTTTCTCCTATTTGCTCTTGTTGTTGGTGTTGTTGATGATGATCCTGGCCGTAGTCTTGGTCAAACGCGTCATTCTCGTGGTTGACCGTTCGATCGACGACACTGGCAGTGTCCCACGGCGATTCGGAAATGCTCTCCATGTGAGGAGGACGATGCCGCCTTCGCTGCTGCGGTGCGCCGCTCGTTCTGTTGTGCGGCGAACCCGGCGTTGGGTTTTGTGAAAAGGTTGTCGCTTCGGAGGAGGAAGAGGAGACGTCGGACAAGGCGTGCATTCGCGAGTCTTCGTCCGGCGCGTCGGTTGACGACGATGCGTCTGACTTGCTGGTCGTCATGATCTAGACTAGACGATTTTCGTGGTAGCTTGGGAGGTGGTTGTTCTTTTATCGAGTCTTGCGCTAGCATGGCACGTTGTATTTGGGCGACGACCGTGTTACTGTCCGTCTCAGATGATCCCATGATTCTAGCGGGAGCGATGCCGGACCGGGGTTACAAAATACAGTAGGATAGGTACAATAAAATATATTTAGGTACCTAGTTAAGTACAGCTTTGTACAATACACCGCTACCATATAATATTATACTAGACATCATGCCATGTTGTTATAATCTACCTATAATCTACTACGTATAAAATCACATTTTGCTAAGGGTATGACCTGGTATGACACTGCAGACCGTACCTACCCTCTATAATACCTACCTCTCTCATTCCTATGGTACAATATTGTACCGCGAGAGGTAGTGCTCCTCTACGGGTAGGTAGACCGACACCACGAGGAAGCCAGAGGAAGCCGTCACTGACTTCTTTCTTGATATAAGATACGCTCGCTCAGATTCGCTTCATAGCTGTGATCTGCTGTTGTAGGGATGTGCGAGGATATCCAGAAGAGGCAAGAGGCCGCAAGTTCGCATGCTGCACCGCGTCGCAGCAAGTTCTCATTTCGAGTTATCGAGGTATCACCGGCACAATTTGTCGCAACCCATGTCGTCAAGGAAACGAGCCCAAGGGAAATCAAGGAAGGCAAAGGGGGGAGGGTCAGGTGATAACTCAGCCAAGGAAGGCGAGGCAGCCCAACAGGACTACTCACCGATAATTTCCATTGAACGGCTCTGGGCGGTAAAGAAGGCGGTGGACGCGGATTCACGTCGGCGATATGATGCTCTCCAAACAGATGCTCATTTCGAAGCCATGCTGCAAAGAGATAAGGGAATCTTTCATCAATATACATTGAAAAGGATGCTGGAAGCAAATCCCCATGTGCAATATCGCTATGCATTATATGAGCCACAGCCACAGCCAGATGAGCTGATCCGGATGTATGATGTATCATCAAGTAACTGCCTTCATGGATTTTCTCCGCCACCAGCGGATCATGTATGTTGGAAATTTATGTCCAAGTTTCTGACCAAAGTGGAAACGTTCCTTGTGCTACACCAAAGCAACCATGCTTCTGAGGCAGCTATGTATACAGTGACTGAAATGAGGAAATACTACCCTCAGGTTTTTAAGAGCGCAGCATCAAGAAAATTAGTACAATCATTTCTCGTTGCATATGGAACAGATTTTGCGTTGAAGCACGCAGAAAATAGTTTTCTACAGAGGGAGATTGAGAAGCTTTCTTCGTCCCTTACAATGATGGTAGGGATGCCGACATCCTATTTTCCCTTGTTTTGGGCTGGTTGTATTGCTGATGGTTGGTTGTGCATTGAGCACAAAGGAATGTGTGACAAGGCTCTACAAGTGAAATATCTTCATAGTGCGAACGATATTTTTGAGGGTGGAGAGAGAGAAGTGATTAGTTTCTTCAGGAAGCGGACCCAAGATTCTTGTACTTGTCTAAATGCCATCTATGAGGAAGTCAAAGAAAAGCCGAAGAAAAGCCAGTGCAATTATTGCCAACTCATCTTTGAACGGAGCACATTGAAAGTTTGCTCTCACTGTAGGTTGACTCAATATTGTTCCAAGGACTGTCAAAAAAGTGGTTGGATATATCACAAAGAAGAATGCAAGCAATGGTCCAAGCTACTTAATGAATGTTGAATTCTCCAATAGTGTTGAAAGTCCAAGGCTTTCAGGAGCAGCACATCAATATGAGGGGTAAGCTTAGGGAGATTGGCTGACTGGCCTGGACATAGCTGCATTTTGTTGTTGCTGCATGATATTTTAATGAAGTGAATTTACCATGAGATACTATATACTTTTTAGTGTGCGTTTTTGTCATAAGTAACAGAAATTTGATATGTTAGCAGTCATGGTAGCTGTTCCACACATTTGAATGATTCCAACAAAATGTAGTGAGCATTCAGCAATTGACCGCAAGGTAGCAGCACTAACATGTTCAAAGCTACTGCAGAATTTAGTGGATGCTTACCCATGTGACTGAATCATTGGTGTGAATTGTGCTATCTACTATCAGTATGGAAACTAAGCCTTTGTGAATTTATTATTCTAAAATCTGCAAGGAAACTATTTCAACATATGGAGGTTCGTTCAAGAAAAAATTAAGTGATGTGCCAAAGATGAATCACAAATGCTTCATGTTCATAGGACATCAAATGAATGAAAGGTTAAGCCCACGTTCAGTTTGGGGCATACATAATCTTGGCCCTCATTGCTTACCAATCAAGCTTGAGGTGTGAAATAAAACAAGAGTTGTGAATTACAAGATCTTCACAAGCATGATGAATACTGAAGGAAGGACAAGCACCAGGATAGACTGCCAAAGAAGATTTGCTCGCTCCCTCTAATGTAATGTGATATTCAATACAACTCACAAAAGCAATAGCTCATTTTTTCATAGGCAGAAGAGAGCAAACAATCGATTTTCATTTCAATTCAAATAGTACCTGATTTGTCAAGAGCCACACTGCTGATCGCCAAGCATGTCATAAATTGAAAAGTAGATTAAATACTTCAAGTAATTTTAAGCTGAGATTGGTAAGATTTTGTTGGCATTCTTTTTTACACAGCATTTCAGGGGGCAAAAAGTGAATACAATTTGTAGGACACAATGAACCATGTCCATTATATAAATTTTGTGGATCTAAAATAGACTATTTTGGCAATCATCCAGAGTTGGGTAGCTACCAATTTACATATTAATGTTTAAGCAGCTTTTTTAAAATACCACAACAAAGAATGATCCTAACCTAAATTGTAGTTCAGATTACCAGCTGCCACTGGCGGTCAGAGTTATCCTAAATTAAATTTTAGGTTGCCTCTCAATGTTTTGGGGTCACAACATTTGTAGGGATTTTGTTTGCAGTGATTGCAAGCATGATTCAGTGTATTGTCACACTTGATCAACTGCATTGTTGCATCTTTCGATCTCCTTTTCTGCTGTGAATTGATCTTTCGTTTCATGACTTTGCTGCAAATATGAAATGGGTTGTTGAAGCAAAGAACTGCAACCAGGAAATTCTTCTTGCTGTTATATCTGCTACCCTTCTAACTTTGGCTTACTCATGAGAACAAGTAGCCAGCATGTACAGGGAGAAGTCTGGGAAGACAGGCAAAGAGGCAATGAATGGAATTAATATGTAACAAGTTCAAGAAACAAACAGGTTAGACTGGTTCTCCTAATGACTTCATCTTGCACCGCAAGAGGTAGCAGCTGAAAATTTTAAGGAAGAGAGCACCTTCCTGTAGTCTGAAGAAGCAGATTCTGTTAATGAAGATGATAAAGATAAGAATATGATGCAGCTCAATGGAAAGAGGACAACTGATGATTCAACTCTTCTCCTGGTTAAGGCCTTTAGTAATTAAGCGAAAGAGAATGAGGAAAATGCAACTGAATAAATGACAAAGAGAGTGAATGAGGGGGCTGTGTCAATGAAGCCATGGTAGGATTATAATTCTACTACTAGCATTGCTGTGAAGAGAGCTATAGTGCAAAACATTAACCAAATTTTGATTTTCATTGTTTCTTTCTTTCTAATGTCATCTTGTGCATGTAACCAAGATCACGACAGTGACAGTTGAAGTTGATGGAGTGCAATGAAGAATCCAGCTACAAAGGTTCAGCCCAAGACAAAGAAAAGTGCCAACAAGAATGTGACAGATGAAGGTCTGTCCCTTGATCATCTGTAAATCTGTTTCACAAATCTCCACAAACATGGAAGTCACAAGAATTTGGCAAGATTTTTGTGACAATACATCTCACATGTCAGTCTGTCATGTTTTCCAGACTCAACTTCAAAGTCAAGATCACAAGATCAAGTCTAACAAGAAGCAAAAACGGTAATGGGGAGGCCAGTCAAAATATGATGCAGTGGCACAATGTTGTTGAGGAGCAGGATCACTAAGGCTGAGGTCATCAATGCATTAGAGTAAGTTTTGTTGTAATAGTCTTAGCTTTGTAATAGTTGTTAACAAATAGCGACCAACAGTGCATTTTGATTTCTTGAAACTTGTACTATTTTATTTGTTTTAGTCTCTTCACCACTTGAAGTCTCTGCATGATGTTACAGTAATATCTGATATATTTGAATCCTTATATATAGATAACTCCATCATATTTCTCAAAAAACTGTTTAATGCATCACTGCAAAAGAAAAACACCGGGAACCTCCCGGTACACTCAAGTGTACAGGGAAGTTACCGGAGCCACCCCAAATGGTCGCTGTCAGTAACCTCCCTGTACACTTCTGTAACGCTCCTGTACACTAGTGTACCAGAGGGTTGCCGGAGTCTACCAGTGGGTTACCAGAAATTTGAGACCTAAAGCAGCTTTCCAATTTATTTCTACGTACGATAGGAATTGGTACTTTTTTACAGGAAAACAGACTTCTCAGTAAGTCTTAGAATTGATATCAATCTAAGTAGTGGCTATAACTGCTTTACTTAGTAGCTAAAAAAATGTTAACTGGTGCCTTACCGGAAGAGTACAGGAGGGTAACAGGAAGGTCACCGGAAGGTCACGGAAAGGTTACAGGAGTGAACGGGAGGGTTAAGGGAGTGCACGGGAGGGTTACCGGAGTTCATACAAGAGTGCCAATGTAGAGATTCCTACATATGGATGGGATCTAACAGTGTACCGGTGGGTACAGGTGGAAGCAAGCTTAGGCTAGCCCCTCATATCGCCCACCACCCCGAGCCCACCAAAATGACACACATGCCAAAATTTCAGCCCCAGCAGAATGCTCCGCGAGTCCATGGAGACGCTCCACTCAAACCTACTGCGATTCCTCTACCACTCCATGGCATCGTCCACGTCAACCAAAGGGTGACCATGCATCATGGCAATGGGCCACTCAACCCGTAGTGTCATCACACAAGTTCCAAACGTCAATATCAATCATAAGTCACCATTGCAAAACTCGTCGAAAGGAAGCAGATGTTTCATGTCTATCATCAGTCACCATTGCCGCCCTCGTGGATAGGAAGCAGGAGTCTGTTGCACTTCATGCAATTCTTGTCAAGAAGAGAATCAGCCTTCCAAGCCTTCCTCATTCCATCACGAAAAGACTTCTTCAGATACGTGAAATTGCTTTCTGCCTGAAAGCCCTCTTTGGTATCATGATGACAGTTGCTCCAATCTACTGCACATTTTGTTTTTGGCTTTGTCATAAATTCGATTATCTGGCATTGACTTCTCTTTAACTTGTTCCCATGCCTGTCAGCAACATCAGCGTCTGGACTGTCCATCATACCTTCCATGCAGATACTGCACATGGCCTTCCTGCAGCTTGAGAACCCACCACGAGACATTCGACAAGGGTAATACTGAAAAGTGCATGTATGTTGAGCACAACTTTGACGTAAGAGGTGAATATATGACACTAGTACACCAGATACTCATGAGACCACTTTTGAGACCCTGGTAATGAAGCTAAAAAGGAATGGACGTTACATATCAAATGTGAGGATGCTAAGGAAACAATCAGGCACTCGTCTGTACTCACGGTGCAAAAATATGGGAAGAAGAATGAAATAAATTGTACGCATGAGGTGAAAAGTAATACATGACTCAAAGGCAGTTTGTCATTCACTCACCACCAACTCTCTTTCTCGAGATTTTTCAGCAGGTGTTTGTGACACCTGTTTGCATTTTGCATCCTAAACACACAAAATAGAAGTAGATAAGCAATGTTAGTTAAACAATTTGATTCATGCTAGATAAAAATAAATACTTCTACCTCATTTAGCTTAGCCACGGCATTTGCCTTGGTAGACGCCTCAACAGACAATGTGGTTTGTTCCTTTTGACCCTTTCTTTGAGTGGCATTCCTTGTCTTGAAAGCAACTCTCGAGCCGCTTGGAACCTTGCCAAAAGGTAACCATTCATCAGGGTACTCCATCACCCAACAACCTTGTAGAGCCTGGCCTTCCCTGGTTTCTTATTAGAATACAAGATGGTCTGGACAACCTTGTCTATGGCATCCTAATTCACAAAGAAGAAATGAATCCAATGTGGGTGTCACACGAAGGCAAAATGGAAATAGCAAAATGTACGTGTTGAATGGAGTATACTAATACCTTAGCCAAGTGCTCGTTTGCTCTCTCTTGAATCTTTCTCTTGTTGAAATCATCTATGACATCAGATGTAATGTTGCCTTTAGGTTGCCAACTATCTTTATTATCTCCCATCCATCTGATCAAGTACTTTTGCTGACCATTTGATTCAAGCTTTGAATGAAGGATTGTCTCAACTGAATGTTGCTGATGCATATTGATTAATTCCTCTCCATTATTGAGACTTGACTTTGATTCACCATCTTCACAATGCATAGCAGTGGTCTTCTGCAGACCAGACGACAGTCTTTTGGTGTAGGACTCGAAGAGTTCAAGTGCGTTGGTCCCCTGTCGCGTCATCATCTGTGTTTGCTGCTGTTCCTCCCGCTGAGTTTCGTGCTGTTGAACTAGCACATCAGGCAGACCATACCAGCCCGTGTCATGTCCCATAGGTCTTGCTCAAGTCAACGCACCCATCCCTCATTCCCTCCAACAGCTTTAGATCACTCTGCTGTTAAGGCTCTGCAAGTTTCAGCGTCATCTGCTGCTTCTATGACTCCATCTGAAGTGGCTGCTGTAAATGTAGACTACTCTGCTGTTTTGGCTCTGTGCCAGTTTCACCGCCACCTCTGCTGTTTTTCTGACTATCATTCATAGGATCAATCTGAAGAGGTTGGTGTGTCTGCTGCTTCTGGTCCATCTGCTGCATCAACCCTATCTGTGGAGACTGCTGCACCTGTTGATGGGGATCAATCCACTTTTCCTGCTCAGTGTGCGCCATCTGCTCCATTTCATTGTGCTGCGGAGCCCTCCATTCAAGCAGTTGCTGCAGCTGAGGCCCATTCCATTGATATGGCTTCATCCACTGAATGTACTGAACCTGCTGTTGCAGCTCTATCTCTGAAGGCTGCTGGTGCTGCCTCTGCCACAACTGCTACAGCTGCCAAGGCTGTTGATGCAGTATCCTCCAGTATTCCTCCACTTGTGGGGGAATCTCTGTCGGTGGATGATATTGCTCCATCCTTCTATCCTGAGAGAAACAGTTGATTGACGATGACTCCCCTTTTATAGATGCACCGAGATCAAGTACATCATCCCAATCAGGAGGAAGAGTGATGCTTGATGAACAGTTTACCTCTCGATAGCAATCATCCATGCATGATGATAGCACTGGACGGGAAATCCCTGCCATCTTTGCTCTTGAGACCACAGCTTGTAAGAGGATCTTAACTTCATCCCCTTTATTGAGATGTGCTCGTAGATCATGTTCAGTTGGTGGATTATTGTCAGAACAATGCCCTCCCTTGAACAGTCGCTTCTGCACCAAGATGTATGTCTTGGGTTGCCCTTTTGCCTGATTATCAAACAAAACTTATATATCATAATGATCAGCATGTGCATGCTGTTTGCACCCTGCCTTGGTTCTCACAGACATTCCAAATAACTTTTCCTCAAGATGTTGAAATGTCTTCTTTGCATCTACACAGGCAGAGTTTGCAAGTTTGACTAAGCCATGATTCGACACCCTTCTTTTTGTATCAACCATATCACTGATAGCGGCACTGATGGTATACGGTAGATCATGAATTGCTCCATGCGCAACAATTGCCATGGGAAGCGTTTCTTTGAAAAATTCACTGTTCTTGGTGTTGAGACTATGAATATTTCTCCAATTGAGCTGGAGACAACTTAAGACACTTCCCTTCCAATAACACATAAGGTCTTCAACATCAGCAGTGCTGGTTATTGGCTGACCTCTGTTAGTGTGTCCGCTTTGATTGAAAGCTGCAACAATTGCTGCTTCGAATGAAGCTTTCCCAATGCTGACCACATCTTGGCGGATTGGGCATAACCTTTGAAGGAAATCATGCACATTTTCCTCTGTAACAGGAGGAAAGCTAGTACGGTTCATGCCAGGAAGGATATGAGCATAATAGGACCAGTATTTTGTTGCATGTGCAACATTGAGACCCCCCCTTTTTGTATGGAACAAGACCGCCATCCAATATAACAACGCCTTCCCTCTTTGTCTCAACACTGATCTTGCATGGTGCGGCTCTTGCCACCATACCAAGTCCATCTTTGTTTATGGCAATCTTCTTTTGTGCAGCCATGGATGGATGATTTGGGCCTGTTGTGTAGTCCGGGTACTGCCTTTTGTTGGGTGAATGAGAGCCATTTCAACTAGATCCTATTTCTTTGTTGAGGGAGTTTGTGTCTTCCACTTCACAGAAACCCAAGAGATTGTTCGAAGTTGTGGAAGATTTGCCCGTTGGTTCTGTGGTGTTCTTATGAGCCTTGCAAAGAGGTAGCACGTGGCCCACTTGAGCACACTCAGCACCTGTGGCCTCTGTGGTGATGGGACACCATGGTTAACATAGTTGTTTCTGTGAGTATTATTAATGTTAAAAACCATGGGATGTGGATGATTTGGTTGAGAAATCATTTTGGAAAGAATAAGTAGTTATGATGTGGCTGTTCATGGAAAAAATGATGTCAAACAACTGCGCGGCTGAAAATTTGGCACGAGTGGCCACGGATACCTTAAGTAGGATCTAGTACTTAAAAAAGCAACTGTCAAAAATAAACGTGTGAGGGCGCCGTGCACTTCCATTCTCCTTAGAAACCGGCACGAATTGGTGATGGGGTATTCTCATCTTTTCAACTCTAAGGCACTAGGATTGCTTCAACGGTCAATAAAAACAAGAAGAAAATGAATTTGACCTGTAAAGTTTGCAAGCTTTCATCAATTTACAATGCCCCTCAAGAGGGTATGAAGTATGTTCATGTCAGCTGCAGGGGATGTAAAACAGATTTCCTCCGCTGTGTTGATTGTGAATTACATGTTGATCTCAGGAATAGAACATTTGTGAGATTTGCCCGTACTCCGGCCTCTCATATGAGACAGCATTTTAAGGTTGCACACAGACACGTGTTAAGCAACAAAGAGATCCCTACACAAGATTGTTGAAAGGGTAAACGACAACGTGTAGAGTACGCAGAGGCTGATTCTCATGAAGATTATGATCTGGTGGAGGAACACAATCTCCTCCGAGATTCAGTTGAGTACGGTGTTGACTGCAACAACATGGGTGATTTTAACAAAGATGATACTGGTGATAGTCAATCAACAGTGGAAGATTTCATAGATGACAAAAATCTGTTCAATCCATTACTCATACAGAATGCAATGGAAAACCAGCTGATGGAATGGGATGATATACAAAACGAAATATTTGACTGTTATCACGATTACATAATGTGTGACCTGGATCTGAATTCTCCGCCTATGGAGGAAGATACCCTGTTGGATAATGACGAAGATGTTGCTGATGATGCTGACGATGCTGACATGCTCACTATCACCGCATATGAGGACACTGATTGTTATTACAGCTATGATGATTTTTTGTTTGTAGACACTTGGGAAGCACATCATATGTTCCTAAGAAAGAATAGTGTTCAGAAGTCTCACTGTCAAAACCAGCTGTATTTCTATCACAAGTATTTCCAGAAGGCTAAAAGTAATTGTGACAATACAGGGGGTTATCGTGGTTTTGTGGGCAGAGCAAACGTTGGCAATCGTGAGAAACATCAAAATGCTGACTTACGAGTTGATGATGTTATTGTCTTCTAAAGTGCAAGAAGTCATCACCCCATTTACATCTTAGAGAATACACAATTTTGATCAGGAGGAGTATGCTCTAATGGTTGATGTAGACCAAAACACTCTGTTTGAACTGCATGATGAGGCGGACTTCTTGGGAATTCAACCGTTGCTGGAGCTGACCAGCTTAGCAGTTTTATTGCATTACATGTGGGTGGGTGTATATATATCTAACTTTGGACGGAACTGTGACAAGTTGCGACTCAATTCATCTTTCTTTACTTGACAACTAGGACAAATCTCCAAAGGGTATTTAAAGAGTATTCAAACATTGACGGTGTGATGAAATCATGATTGGTAGTGGTGGAAGTCAACAAAAGCCCTCCGGAAGCGCCATTGAAAAGTTCAAACATCTGGCACATGTTTTGCAGCAAGGGTTGTGGATAGAACTGCACCCATACTTCAGGGTTTCATTCTTGGAACTTCACCCATTGATGGAGTTAATCACTGGAACTCAACATTGTGAAAACATAAGATTCCTTGGAACTTTAACCTCTGGAGCTGACTAGCAATGCTATTATTTGCCAACTACTCTGACTGACCATTTTTAGCATTAAATAGAAAATAAATAAAAACTCCACCTGTACCAAATTACAAATCTGAACATAAATGGAAGACTTTACTTGTTAAACTGAGAGAAATAATCATCAAGCCAGGGACATATCTTTATTGCAACCTTTGCTCGACTAATCCAATGCCGTACATCCTGTTCCTGGTATCGGTCATGAAAAAGATCATCATCATTCCTAGGGTGATCTCTCATAGTCTTCAACAACAATTCTGGATGTCGACCCCAGTAAGTAATTAAGTCTTGAGGAGTATATGGATGGAGTACCTCTAGCAATCCAAAGATGTTTTCAATCGTACCAACAATTTCATTCACAATCTCATCAATGGAAAATTTCGCAGCAACCAGTGTCCAGGTTTCAACCAACTTCAATGAAGGGGGTTCGATTGCTGATTCTGCGCATTCCCGGATCAGTTTGTCGTATAAATACTTGGCGTCTTTGTTTGCTAATTTACTCCAACTTAAACAATATGGTTCAGACTTGGAATGTATCATCAAGGTACTATAAGCTCTGGCCATATTGCATTCCTTTGCCTCTTCACCCCATGATATGCACTCAATCAATTTGTTTTTGTCGTCTTCTGTTGGCATAACAAGCATCCATTCATCGCAATTGAGCTTTATCATCTTTTTCTTGCCTAAGGTTTTCTCTTGCTTGTTCACTCAATAATCATTGTCTTCCGTTGCGGTTGAGAAAAGACCAGTCTAAGTGTGGTAGAAGTTGTCGGAGCATATCTTCCAGGGGTAAATAATATTCTGATTCTGAGGACAGTGTGCAGTGGGAAACTACCGACCAGAACAGTTGTGGCATCCTCTGAGCAATTGCAATAGGGCACAAAAGGTTCTTTTTAGCATCAATCACATTTTTGTTGTTGTTGTTGTCATCGTCATCATCGTTGTAATAATCATTGTCATCAGTTTTGCTCATGTAGGCATTCTCAATGACACTCTTTATAATCTCCAGTGGTAAAATGATGACTCTATCGATGTACTGCCCTCCCTTCTTCAACATCTATTTTCCATAAGTAATTTGGTGCGACACACAATTATCTTCTCCTATTTGGTGGAATGTCGATCCCAACACCGTTCCTGCATCAACCTTGACACTCTTCACAGGGGCCATAAAGAACTGACCAAGTGTTGAAGCATGTACACAAGCATGTCTCTGGGAAAATTCCTGCATATTTGCCAGGGCCTTTTTGTATACTGCTTGTATTTTCTTGAACGGTTCCCCACCACTACCCTTGTTGAAAGCCTGAACTAAGAACAATGATAGGTCATCCTTGTTCTTTGAAACGAGAGTAGATCTTTTTGGTTGTAATTGATTTCTCTTTCCTGTTGGGTAAAAGGTTGTATAGTCCGATAATCTATGGCCGAATCCTTCTGTCTTGATCTCTTTTGGAGATAGCTTATTGGATTTAGCGGTGTTGGAAGCAACATTGCTGTGTGATAAGCGATAGCCTGGTCCACTTATCCCTATTTTTGATGAGGATGCTTTCTTTTGTTTGATCAGATTATGCTTGATCATTGCTTCTTGGGCCTTGAGTGAATCCTTAAAGGAAGACTTGGCGACGTCAGCTGCTTTTCTCTTCGGCCGAAGTGGTGTTTCTCTATGACATATGCGGACAATTACATTTTCGTTGGATTGCAAGGGCAAATCTCCAACAACATGCTTCCCCATTATATCAAGCAGCTTTGGAGGATATCTGACCATAAGCTCACGGCAATAATTTGCTCTGTAATTTCTTTTGACTTTGAATCCATCAAGAATCATTTCATTCATCATATCTATGGGTTTGCTTGTTCTAATTGCAGCTCAAGCGTTTTTGGTTGAGTTGCAGACTTCTTGTCCCATCCCTTGGGAGTGGTGCCTGAGTATTTTATTTTCAACCCGCTTTTTGTCGCCATGGTGGAACATTATTTGTTGGAGAGAAGTGGAAGACCCTCGTTCGATGTTTCATTATTGTTTTTGGCTGTTTCTCTGTGTGTTTGATGGTCAAGAGTATGATGACACCGGATAGGTCGTGCGAGAGTGAGATCAGACTATACAAAGTGATAAGTACAAACTATGTAGCCGCACATGCCCAAATTTCAGCCCCGCATCAAGGGACACTTCTTTATGACTTAACCGGCGGTCTCCTGTGATCAACACTACGGTATCATACTTTTTGGGCGCACAACCAATGACGCAACCAATTGTCAATAGTGCTACACAGACGTAAAACAGAACAATCAGCACATCAATCCGGCCCGCAACGGCCAAAATGTAACAATGGAACAACAGGGGAATGGCGAGAAATATTTGAAGTGTCAACGATGACTTAAGATGAAACGGATAAACGCCAAGCATGTGAGGGAACAGGAAAAAAAGAAGAGAATAATTCTCAAGACGACTCGGAACCAATTCTTCTAACAAAAGAAAATAACATTTCGGGATGGTGATAAAGACAACGGTGAATGGGGAAAGGACGTTATGCAGTGTTCCTGTGTAGACAAGATAGCGCCATGCCGGATAGGTTTAAAAAATATCTGGAGTCATTGCAAAGCTAAGGGAGCATTCTCCTTATTTTGTGCTCAAAGAAAGTCGTATTAAGAGAGATGAATGTGCTTTTGTTGGGAAAAACATGTTGTATATAACCGTTCGGCAATTGTCTGGTTTTGTTACATTTCGGGGTAAAGAATATGTAAGGCTTAAATGGTCGAACAAGAAGCATGGCCGTTGTCTGAAGGGAAACACCAAAAGCCTGAAATTTGACTTCATCCAAGATTGGGGAATTGTCAAACACCCCATCTAAAAGAAAAGATGATGTCAGTGACATAGTGCTCTCAGACAAGCAGCAGGCGTTATTAATGGAGATTTACCCAAAGATGCGGAATGAGTCTGCAAAATTAGTGGAAGAAGGATTACATCGTGACGCATTCAATGCTGTGCATCACAAAATTTGTTTTGAACGATCTGTGGATTATTGGACGAGGGAACTCATCAATGCATATGGCAATGTTATAAGGAATATTTACTTTTTGGAAGGAGACGTTGATGGGCAGCTTGTCAATTATTTGGATGAAATAGAATCACAGGACGGTTTGAAGGTCTACGCATCAGTATGGGAAGTGGACGATAACAGCGAAATTGTCTACACAAAGGATGGCAAGGCAGTTCTCAACAAAGAACCTTCGACAACGCTTTTGAGGATAATGGGGAACCAACTGAACGTAACAATTTTTGTGATGGTACAGATGGGAACCTCTCGATCCCTTGCAGAAGTGCACAAACTAGCACGTCAAAAGGTTTTCACAAAAATGAATGAAGACAGATCATTTTATGAGTCAAGAAGATCTTGGAAGAAAGACAAGGGTGACTTGGAGAATGATGGCCCACAAAGTTGGCAGATCTTTCTCTCATGTGGGAAAAAATGACCGGTTCTACTACTGGAGCAATTTTGGAATGCAAAGGTCATGAACCGAATGCAACAGTAAAAGGTGCATTGATGTCAAGGAAAGCAAAAGCTATCGAAACAGTCAGCATCAAGAAAAGGGAATGCACGAAGTGTTGTGTCAAATCCTGTGGCAGCTATGTCCGCGCCGTCTGCAAGGATAAAAAGTTTTGCTACAAACAAGCCAAACCAGAGCACAAGAAGAAATGTGCTAATTGTCATGAGAAGTTTGCCCAAGTTAGTGGCGGGTTATGCAGATGTTGTTTTGGTGGCAAATCAAAAGCAAAGGAGTCCTTAAAATGCAAAATTTGTAAACTGAACACAACTAGTTGTATTGGCGGGAAGTGTGCGGGTTGCCTTGATGTCAAGTGCTTTGATGTGAAAAAGAAGCGTGTCAGGAAAAGAAAGCCAAAGAAGTGTCTTGGTGTGCAAGGAAAGAGGCAGAAGACATGAAAATGAAAAGCTTTGGTGCCAAAAATAAGACGCAGGGGACATGAAAATAACAATCCTAAATCTAGATTAATGATTTATAATTACTTCAGGCTAAAATAAACCATGCTCTTTATTTTGTCTTGATTGTTTCAATCCTCTTCTCTATCTTGTCCAATCTCGCTTTTGCCCCACACAGCGCAGCTTCGAGGGGTTCAAAACAAGGAGTTTGAATCTTGGATATGTTCTCATAAATAGCATCCAGTTTGCCGACAGTAACAATTTCCTCCGGTTTCCTCTGGCAGATTATAGCGAGGTGACAAGCATAACCCACCACACTTGCCAAGTAATGTTCAGCACTTTTCCTGTAATTGCTTAATGGTATGTCATCTCCCATTTGGCCTCCGTTGCCACCAAATCTAGCAACCCTCCTATCTGTTACAACTTCCTTAGATGACAATAAGTGTTCCGCATAGCATTAGTACCCGCGTGCTAAACAATGTGCGATTGAGCTACAAGTTCGTGAAACTCCCCACCGCATGTTTCAATGTCGAGATTCAATGCTGTGAGGTATTCTTCAACGGCAGGTGCCAAAAAGCCATCGATTGCTTGGATTTGACCTAAACTTTGGTGGATTGTAGCAAGATCTTGTTTCATTCTCTTTTTCTGTTCTTCTGTGTATTGATGGGGAGGAATTCCGTACTCCTTGAGAAATGCAACTCCATCGAGTAGTATGCCAGCGGTGATAACCCTTGCTTTCTTGAGGTTATGAAAGGCGTGCTTGCAATTTTCTCTGAATGTTTCCAGACCACTTTGGTTATTGATATCAACTAGTGACCATTGCAACTCATTATATGTGCTGATGTTCAGGAATGTTTTTCTAAGTTCAGAATACAATGGGGCCACCACAGGAAATGAACTCTCACGGAACTTTTTGTTGTCAGTTGCGTCGTCTGGTAGCCACTTCTTCAATTCCTCGTCAACTACAGTTTCCAGGTACTGGCAGAGCATCCTTGATACATCAGTGTGGTTCCCGTGAGAGATCATATGGAATGCAAGTTTACAGCAAGTGTTGCCCTTGTCAGAATGTACAACGAAATCGCCCATAAGAGCGAAATAGTCCCCCATCCATGTGTTTCTTTCATTGCCACTTTCCATGATGATGTTGTGTTCATTATCCAGGAACACTTTTGCAGTGTTGACGGGCCGGCGGTTGGGAAGACGAGGGTGTGAACAAGAGGAATGGGTGATCTTATGGATTCCATTTGCTAGCCATGGAATTTTTGTCGAGGAGGGACTGTCGGGTGAGTGGCATGTCTTGTTAGGAAGATTTTTGACAGGCTGAAATTCGGTCATGTGTGGCCACTGTATTTGTACTGATTCTATGTACAATTTTTATCAGGGTGTCGCGCCATTTTCAATCAAGTGATGCACATCATAATATGTTACATCCCTACAAAATCTCTACCTCACACAAAGACCATGTCAAGCATCTCGTTATTATTTAACTAATGGCTCGGACCAAACAAACTGCTTGCCATTCTACTGGCGGAAAAGCTGCCTGATTCCAGCTTGCCACCAAGGCTGCTTGAAGAAGCACCCCAGCATTGGGAGGGGTTAAAAATCCTCATCGTTATTGTCATGGCACTGTTGTACTCCGCGAAATCCACCACTACCAAAAAAGCACAGATCTTCTTATCCCCAAGGTGCCATTCCAGCGCCTCGCAAGGGAAGTTCTGCAGGATTTAAATAGGCCAGGTTCATTTCACCGTGGAACATTTTCAGGCAACTTCTTTGTTGGCTATTCAAGAATCTGTGGAAGCATTCAGCGTAGGACTGTTTGAGGATGCAAACTTGTGTGCGATCCATGTCAGGACGGTCACCATCATGCCAAAAGACATGCAACTTGCACTAAGGATAAGAGGGGAGTCTGCATTGATGTGCAACTAATGTATTCTAGGAGATGGGGAAATTGAGGTGTGGGTGATTGAGTTACTTGGTGTGACTTTGAATGATTGGCTTGTTCAAACCTCAACGGTGTTCGTGTCACCAACAACTGAAATCCCATGCCGCTTCAGCCTTGAATAATATTATGTGATCAACACACGACAGGATCCGGTCCACTTATGATGATGTGTCAGCCTTGATTGTACCATAGTATTAATGATCATGTGGGGCTTTGCTGGTTCTTGGTGTGGAGGAATCCCGTAACAATATTATGACAACAAATTGATGAACAATTATGCACTCTATAGTTTGTCGTTGTTTTTTATTCATTACACAGTGCCTATACTCCTTTCTCCCCCAACATTATTGTTTGGTCCCCGTCCTCCTCCCCGTAGTATTAAGCTTTGTTCTGTTCTGTCAAAGTACTTTAACACCCAACCTTTGAATTCGCCAGGAGAGTTGCAGATCTTTTGGCATGATGGTGACCCTCCTGGCATGGATGGCACACAAATTTGTATCTTCCAACTGCCCAATAAGGTATGCCTCAGAGGCCTTCTGTGATGCTGCCAATGCAGTGGCTGTATAATGCATATCACCATGGAAATCCTGCGTAACTTCCCTCAAAAAGCGCTGGAATGGTAATTTGCATAGCAGAAGATCCATGCTTTTCTGGTACTTACGAATGTCACGGAATCTTGCCACAGTTCCTGGACAATAACGATGGGGCTTCTTGCAACCTCCTGCAGCAGGTGCAGCTTTGCGTGTCGCCTTTGTTGCTAGCTGCTTTCGGGTGAGATCAAGTGGTTGAACAGGCCATATCCACACAATGATTGACCCCATATTAACATTTTTTGGGATGGGCTGATGAAGGAGCTTAATCTTGGAGAGAGAGAGAGAGAGAGAGAGAGAGAGAGAGAGAGAGAGAGAGAGAGAGAGAGAGAGAGAGAGAGAGAGAGAGAGAGAGAGAGAGAGAGAGAGAGAGAGAGAGAGAGAGAGAGAGAGAGAGAGAGAGAGAGAGAGAGAGAGAGAGAGAGAGAGAGAGAGAGAGAGAGAGAGAGAGAGAGAGAGAGAGAGAGAGAGAGAGTTGAGGATGATGATGATGATGATGATGATGATGATGATGGGTAAGTGGGGGAGAGTCCTTACATGACAAAAGTGCCTTCTACGGTGTTGAGTCGTTCGTTGGAGGAGGCAAATACTATGCAAAAGAGGGTGCAGGGGTGGCATGAGACTGTGAATGCTCGTCTCAAGAGTTTTCAAATTCTGGATCAAGTCTATCAACATGATCCAACACAGCATGGGTATGTTTTCGGAGCAGTTGCTGTTCTTGTACAGCTTTCCATTAAAAATGGGGACCCACTATTTGGTGTTAATTATAAAGTAGTGTTCTAATGATAATGTTTTCTTTACAGATTATTCAAGCTTTTTATAGTTTAAGTTGAATTTAATTGTTAGTTTCCCTCAAAAAAAGGCTGTGGATTGACACCATTCTGATACACACACATAACACACATCTGTTGTGTGGAGGATGTGGTGTTTTTGCTTCACACACCATTTGTTAGATATAGTAGCTAAGAGTATAGCTCACTCTTATCTCCTACCTCTTGTACATCACAGGAGCCTGAGAGGTTACGAGACTCTTTCACCGCAAAATCGTGACGACAACAACAATAAACGGAGCACCACCAATTGAAGCGCAGAGGAAACGTATTGGACTCCTCGAGATGGCAGACCGGATGCCCACTGCCCCGACGTGGAAAACAAGCCGCGCCCACAAACCAACCTGGAAGGCACAGGAAAGTGCCTACGGTGCCTATTCCCCCGCAGCCGCCGCAGCGGTCAGCGCCGCCGCCACTGCCACAGACAAAATTGAAGCCCGACGCCCCAAGGACATGTCGATGGAGGAATTCATTGAACACATCGATGCCCCCATGTGAGCGTTACTAGAGGCCACCGCCAACGATGAAGTCCCATCACCAACAGTGTTGGAACAACATAAAAAACTCCGCTACCAAGCTGAGGAAGAGGAAAGTTCCGATTGCACCTCGGATCCGGAAATTCCGGACATGGAAAAAGAGAGTCAGCACTGGGAAAAACAGCACACCGACTACGACACTGAACGCGAGAAACAACAGGACGACGTCAACCTCGAGGACGAAGGAACCAGCCCTGAACTGTTGTCACCCCCTCCACTTCACACCACCCAGTTGGATCCGCAAATATGACAGGCCATTCAGGCCATCATCGACACCTCCAACAAACGGATGGAGAGGAGGGAAGCCCACACAATGGCACGGATAGAGGCCCCAATCAGAGGATGGAAAGAATGGAAGCACGCACGATGGCACAGATAGAAGACACCAATCAGCGGATGGAGAAAATGGAAGAACGAATGATGGCGAGGTTCACGACGTTAGAGGAGCGATTGGTTTTATCTGTAAAGGAATTAAGTGCATGCAATGAGTTCAGGATTGATAGCATCCAGGAGGAAATACAACAGCTCAAGGCCGGAGTGGAACAAGATATCGATGAATGGGTAAATGTCAAGTATGAAAAGTGGAAGAATGATAGGGCCGAGATGCATGCGGAGTACATGCTCGCTAAGGAAGACAATACGACCAAAATGCAGGAAATTATCAAGGTTCAAGAGAAGGCAAAAGAGATGGTCAGTTACGTTCACGAGGAAAGGAACAAATATAATTTGGTGGTTCAAGAAACTCGTCAAAACACTGAACGAATAGAGCTGACAATCGACAAGCATACAAGTAAAATCGATGGATGGGAAAAGATGTTGGAACGCAGCCACCAGACGTTGGAACAAATCGGGCATGTGAATACCCTCATCCAATCAGTGGAGGCACGCCAAAATGATATGGATCGGGCAAAACAGGAGGCACAACAACTCCTCGCTGACATAACACAATCCAAAACTCAATGGAGGATGGTTAGCAATCTTGGGCCTCAAGTCAAAGACACTCAAATGAAATTAAAGGCCATACAAAAACAATTGACCAAACTAGAGAATGATTTGGTACAGGCACATGTGTAATGGAAGCGACAATGGACTGAGCTGGATTAACGCATGACGGAACAGACACGGGCTCTGGAGGAAGACAGCAACATACACCGAATAGCAGAACAAGCCATCAAAGCGAACCTCATGGAGACGGATGCAAAATGGGAACAACAAATCAATGAGGCAGTACAGAATTCAATGGATAAACTATGACAAACATTTGAGCAACATACCGCAGAGGTCAGTGACAACCTACGCCATACTGGGGAGCAGTACACCAGTGAGATAAAAAATTCATTGAAGCAGCGGCCAAAATTCAGCAGGATGCACTGATAGCATGTGCGACACAACAGCAAGAAGCTCTTGAGAGAATTGCTGCCCAACAAGAGAAGGAACCGATCCGATGCCACACATCTCCACTGATCCAACGGACGAATGACGTCCCAACCCAAGTCAATATCGCATCTACGGATAGCCAAGGAGGAAGGAGCCGGTGGAGTGTGGACCCACCGGGTGACCCAACTGCCATATCGGCGCAACCAACGAACAAGGAGTACCACTTTACCGACAGCCAACAAATGAGGAATCCGTATAAATCTCAGCGATTGCCGGCGGATGTGCGGATCCAGGATAGTCGCAGCAACAGTTGATGGCAAATTGTGAACATAAGTGATATACATGTGATATTGGTATGACACAGACAACAAAAGGACGTGGAGAACCGCAGTCACACCACTCAGGAGCACCGTCAGCCGACAATCCACAATAAGGGATCAATCCAAGTGGATACGATGCATGACACGCAGGGCCTAAGAGCGCCTACACAGCCCGAGGAACAGTATCGACAGAAGTCACAAGAGCGCACAACAAAGGGATTCACCGGTAATCAAAACCTCCAACAAGAGTTTGATGAGGAATTTGAAAATGCATTTTCGAAAGATGACGCCTACCTTATGGGCCTGGATGGAGTCGAGACACTCCTTGTCAATGACCTCGAACGTATTGGGTTTGCCGACCCGAAGAAAGCTTATAAAGCCTTCCACACCGAGCACCAGGCGCTTATGGCCAATTGGCACATGACCACATCGAGAGGGAAAATTGTGGGACCCAATCAAAAACAACTCTTACAGGATATAAGCTTGTTCAACCCATTGGCTTCAACGAGACAGTCGGATGTCATTGATTTTGTGGCACACTTTCACGACCTAATCGACAGCTACAGTATTGCTGTCATGCTGTTCTCAATGATTGAGGTGAAATTGGGGATTGTCGGTCTGTGCTTACCTGGGGTGGGTGAAATGAAATATGACCGCATGGGACAGGCATTGGCAAAAGTGTTATATGGTCACCTGATACCCCACAATGTTGACAGGATGGGTCGCCTAGACCAACTCCTTTTAAACGGCCAAGAATCGCATACCGCCGAACGGATATGAAATGCTACACATCTTACTCGAGCTCTATGTGGATCCCTTCAAGCCACACATGGTGGATACAAAATGGCCCACGTTCGGGAGCTGTCATATTTTCGATTATGTGGGACATTCAACGTTATCATGCAATTGTATGAGAAGAAAGGAGAAAAGGTAGAACCCCGAAAAGCTGCAATTAAGTTTCTCGAAGCTGTTAAGAAGGAAGGAGGAGTGACGTACCCGGCAGCTGCCCTGCTGCATAAGACAGCTATACTGGAGCATCCTTCGACAGCGTCGCTTCCGGCACGTTTCGAAATAGGAAATATGGCTACATTCATAGCCGACTCAAACGCAGATGCTTCGGATGAGGAATGCAAAACGTCGCAAAAGTACAACACAAGGATGCTGCAGGCAAACAGAACGGCAACCCAATGTGAATGGGAACACAAGGGTGGCACACGTGGCTCTACCAGAGAGGACATCCCGCAAGCAGTTGGGCAATCGGTGACTACGGACACAACTAAAAAGGCATCTCTCTCAACGATAACGAGTGAATTGAATTGTTACATGTTACATCCAAGGCTATACGCCGCATCGCCATCGAATTAATCAGACATTTCGCAACACGCGAGACCCCACGAGAGGTAACACACGTCCAACCCATGAACCCCAGTGGGGAAGGAATAATTCACAACATAGACGTGCGTATGACCCGTTCATTAAATGCCATGCATGTGGGCGTACGGGACATGCTGCTACACAGTGTGATACACTAGCCATGGCCATCCTCATCCGGAAATATATGAAGGAATCAGGAAATGCAGAAGCCATGAAGCAGACAGCAGACAATTGGTTTTGCCGCAACGAAGAAGCATTGAAATGCCCCGACAGTGAAGAGGCGTCACAGGCAAAACCCCTACAGGTACTCCACACTTATATGGACAGGTATTTGAAGGACATTGATGAACTCAATGAACAGATTGATTGGGAATACTTCAAAGAAGATGATAGTGTTCAGGAGACTGCTCAGGAGTGACGAATGGACCACATCAATGAGAGCACCAATGACAACCATTTAACTACCAGTGTACTGAATGACAAGTTAGCACTTCGACATGTACACCAACTTTCCCCTCACCACGACGAAATAAAGGACAAACAAGAAGACACCGTACGACGTCCGCAACATCAAGTCATACGAAAAGCATTGGGCCTGAACAACGAATGCAACGGCGACAGTCTTTCCGATGAGTTCGAAATCCCGAAGGGCTGCATCTTCGATCAATTACGGCCAGGATCACCGACGGCAGTTACGGATTTCCCAAGATGTGACGATCAACCAACAACGGTCACACTAGCGGCGGACCTACAACTCACAGTATCAATGGCCCGGACACTCCCATGGATTGCCAACAGGACGACGACGCTCACACCTCTTGTACAAGCGATACACCTCTCGGATGAACACACCACCATGGAGGAAGCGGTGCCTCCCACAACGATCCTTGCACCGACCATGGTGGCGGATGTAGGCAAGTATGGACATACATACATTGCGCGAGGGTCGCAATTAGAGATGAAAGGAAGAATGGCGGATTCTGGGGCCAACTGCTGCATGACAAACAATTGGCAGTTGTTGGAAAATGTGAAGGAGTTGCACCCACCAGTGCAGATTGGCATGGCTCTCGAGCGAGAGGGTAGCTTCGTGGAAATGGCCAAATGCAAATTTATTGGAGACCTCCCCATTGAATGCAATGACAGTCACATTATCCAGACTAAGTGTTTCTACAACCCATGTGCATCTGATACTATCATATCGCCACAAGCTATTTTAGACCACTCTCGACAGTTCACAAAGTGGATGCAAGTTGGGAGTCGTATGGGTCAACCGGGTATCCTCACCTTCCAGGGACCCACAGGGACAAGGCAGATAATGCTCCATCAACAAAACGGCCTATACTATTGCAATTCCATCCAGTATGACATCTATCAATCATCAGGGAATACCAATGACTTAACGGAGAGCGAGTGGCGCATCCACCACAGCGCGACAATGCCTGGTACATCGCATCAGCAAGATACACGCACTACAAAGAAGGGCGTTCCTCCGACAATGAGATACCTCCCTACATCCAGGGCCAAAATTTTGGAGTCCGAGACGTGGTCCCTGCGAATGGGAGCATGTCACGAGACACAACTTAAGGCACTCCCACAGCATGCCATTGGACTCTCAAAACAATTTGAGTTTCACCCCTTTCACTACATTGATTTCAAAGAGCAAGCACGAATCCGTAAGCAACCGGCCGGGAGATATCTGATATCACTGAGCAAAAGGGGCCAACAATTTCATATGGATTTTGGGTTCCTGCAGGCTTCAACAGAGGACTTTCAATCGACTAATGTCAAAACGGATAGGATCGTGGAATCGTTTGACGGTTTCAAATCGTACCTCCTTGTAGTACACAAGACAATAAGGTATACATGGTTGTTCCCAACAAAAACCAAGGAACCTCCAGTTGAAATCATCCAACTATTCCTTGATAAGTACGGACACGAGGAGGGTGGTCTCATTTGAGTGGATCAAGGAGGCAAATTAGCTAGGTGTGCGGAGTGGAGAACTATGGTCCTGAAAGAGCATCGGTATGTGGTTGAACCCACAGGTGCCAACACTCCATCACAAAATGGACAAGCGGAGAGGTACAATGAGACAATCGCAACAATTACTCGAACGTTACTATATGGCGCCGACCTTACAGCACAGTATTGGTCAGCGGCAGCTCTTCATGTGGATACCTCATGAACAGACGACCACGCAGTGCCCTTGAACGAACCCCATATGAAGCATAGTGGGATGTCAAACCGGACCTTAGTGCCCTAAAGGTATTTGGTTCGAGGGTATGTGTTAAGGTAACGGGTAAGCGGAAGTCCAAACTCAACCGTCACAATTTTACAGGGATTTTCATTGGATATACCGCAACGGACAATAACATTTGATACATTGATGCACAATCAGGCGTGGTGAAGACATTGCATCATGCTGTGTTTGACGAAGCCTGGTATCTCCAACCTCAGGGACCGCCAGCGGCACAATTACTGTATGAGATGGGGATGGAACTCGATGACACTCCGACAGAAATGCCAACGCCATCACCATCACCCGCACCATATCCTAGCATATCACAGGCCCCGCTCCACAAACTACCGACAAAAGCTAAACTTTATCCATTACCATTTTGGATAAGCCCTACTCCACAGGAATTACCTTATGCAGCTAGTGCCGCCAAGCTGGAATGCACACAGGAAGACAAGGCAATCGACTTCCTCACAATCGGAGGGGATAAACCATCCGAGATCTTCCAGCAGATTTATTTGTCTCCACACCCATACTATGATGCTTTCAAAGAACAACTGGACATTCGACGATGGCATCCAAATGATCATCCTACAGCGGGTCTCTGCTTGGTGGAGGAGGACCAACGAGTAATAGTTATGGCGATGGACCCCTCCACACCAGCGGCACAAATACCACGATGGTGATCAAGAATAAAAGGGGCGTGGCTCGCGCAAGTTGGGAATTTACCAATCCATACAATCAGTGACGTTAGGGATGCCTTACAACGAGCACTGACACGTGGCAGTCAATTTTGTGAACTCCTTCTTGCTCATGCCAAACTCAGGGATCGTCTAACCCAAGATGGAATACCTCAAATAAACATCGATCAACTCAACACAAGGTTCTTCCTAAATGAAAATTTCCTCTCCAAACAACAGGTCCCGATGGTGGCGAGCGGTGGAGTTTACAATTATGTGTTCTCCAAACTCATGCGAGGCAAGCTCCTGAAGCAACCAGATTGGAAGGAATGGCAACAGTCGGAATTCCTCCAACTCGACCAATACCAAAAACAGTTCATGTTTGGAACGCCGGCAAAGGTACAGGATAGATTGAATGTGTTTCCCCTAGTCTGGATGTACAACATAAAAAATCTCGACAAAAGGAAGAAAGCACAATGTGCGTGTGACGGATCAACACGTGGAGGTAAAGTCCGCTTATTAGATTACACATACGCGAACTGTGTTGACCACACAGCATCACGAATGTTCTACGTGGTATCAGCAGCTGAAAACCTTCTCTCATCTTTGGCGCCGATGTATGTAACGCATTTAGTGAGGCCCCGGCCCCGAAACAAGGGTTTTATATTCAACCAGATCGCGCCTTCAGTGAGTGGTGGATACATGAAGGGCGAGAACCAATACCGGAGGGCAACGTTGTCCCGGTAATGTGAGCGATGCAAGGACACCCCAAATCACCACGATTGTGGGAAAAGTGGTGTGATCAAATGATAAAGACTCACAAATTCATGCCAACAACCCATGAACCCTGTCTGTATACTGGGATTTGGCAGGGCGAAAAGTGCAATTTCAAACGACAAGTGGATGACTTCGAATTCGCAGCCCCTTCGACGAAATTGGCACATATGTTCTATGATGCACTCGATGACCACCTCTCCATGCCAATCAAGCGACAAGGAATGGTGTCCTTATTCAACGGGATTGATGTCCAACAACGGCGACACTACATTTAAATCTCCGCTGAGACATACATTGAGAAAATGGGTAATACATACCTTGAACTGTGGCATAAAGAGGTGCCACTGACTGCAGAGCGACCCGTCCCCATACCAACGCACGAATCCTTCTTAAAATCTTTTCATCAAGCTGTAGGGGACAACGATCCAAAGACCATTGCGACACTACAACAACGATATCAATTTGGATACAGGAACGGGGTCGGCGAGTTGATCTATGCGATGGTGACGTGTCGTCCGGACATCTCCACAGTAACCGTCAAATGTGCACAACATAGTGCTAATCCCGCAGAGATTCATTTTCAAGCAGTTAAACATGCCATCAAATACTTAGTCGCGACCCGAAAGGATGGCATATACTTCTGGCGAGCCACCACCCGTATGGATCTACCAGAACACCCAATACCCATATGTGCCACCTCATTACATGGACCAATCCCGCCCGATGTCCAACGTCCTCATCATGGATGCCTTCAATTGCACGCATATACAGACTCCGACTGGGCGACATGCACGAAGACGAAGGGTCGTTCTCAGGCATTATAGTCCAACTAGCTGGTGGTACGGTTGCGTACAAGACAAAACTGCAACCGACGGTAGCACTTTCTTCCACGGATGCAGAATTCATGGCAGCTTGTGATACAGGTAAGATGATTTTATTCATCAGAAGTATTTTGTGGGACCTTGGGATCCCACAGCAAGCAGCCACAGTACTATATGAGGACAATGATGCATGTACAGCTATGGCGAATGCCTAGAAACCAACCATGCAAACGCGCCACATGGACATACGATACTTCGCGCTAGCGGAATGGGTTGAACATGACATCATGATCCTCGAGCGTATCCATACATCGATAAACATGGCGGATCATATGACGAAAATATTGGATAGGACCCTATTTTATCGCCATGTTGATTATATCATGGGACATATTCCACCGCTATACTCTCCATGTTACGCTACTTACAATAAAAAATCGCGTCCCAGTCTATAGCAGGAACTTGCACTAGACGACATGTGTATGAGTGAATACGCTGCGGCAGCTGCGAAATGCAGTCTGGAGTCATACCCATGGACTCTGATCACTTCCTGTTCTGCACTAGTACAATCCAATCCTCTTTTTTGAGACATTGGATTGTGGGGGTGTTAGATATAGTAGCTAAGAGTATAGCTCACTCTTATCTCCTACCTCTTGTACATCACAGGAGCCCGAACCCCATTTTTGCACGTCCAGGTTGTGCGTATTTGCACATGACACAGTGTGTGCAATATCGAATCCGAAACGTGCAATCTAATATTTCAATTTCACCTTATTGTTTACTATTGCCATTGTTATTTCTTCTTCTTCTTCTTAATCATTTTCATTGGTGACTGAATTTTCATGTTCAAATCTTGTATTAGTCTTCTTTTTGTTGCTGACTGCAACTGACTGAGTTCTAGTCGCTTTGACTCATCTGTGATGAAAAACCATTGTTTCTTAATAATACTGAGGGCCATTCTTAGTCGCATTTCTCTCCCTGATTTCTCTGAAGATGACCCAACACATGTAAGGGAATTCCATCCTGTAGCATTACTGGTATGATACATGAATGTAAAGCACAATCCACACCTGCTTGTAATGGATTTCCAATAATGTTGCTATTATCTGTCACCAAATCCACTGACCATTCACACTTGTTTGGATGATCAACTCCTTTTGTTGCTTTGTAATATTCAGTTAACCAATTGTGCAAGCACTTTGAGACATGGAGGTGTTCAATATTCTCGTTAATATGCCCGTGCAAACTGTCTATGTAACTTTGATGAAGTCTGGTTGGGCAGACTTGAATAACAACATAATGACTCTGGTGGATGTTGTTAAGAAAGTAAATGAACGATACATCATGAAACAAATCATATGCTGCATCAACTCTCAAGCCATGATCATCCTTGAAGTGATATCGGAACTTTCCAAAGAGATTTTTCTCATAAATCATTCTATGCTTTCCTCCTTTCATTGGATTAACAGGAAAGCATAATTTGTTGATAAAGAATGAATCAACCATTACGGCAGGTTTGTAGGCTGGGTTCATATCTCTCTTCTCCTTCTCTCTTCTATTGAACAATTGAATAAAGCAATCAAGAACATCGCTAGAAACATAATGTCCATCTTTCAGTGTTTTCATTCTTTTCCTGGAGGCAAAACTTGATCCTGTATGCTTGGCTTCCTCTCCAAAACTATTGTTTTCGATGGGATGGTGACGAAATAAACATTGCTTCTAACCCATGGAAATTGGACAGAAATTGCCCCTCACCTGAGACGTCGTGATTCGACTAATATGCCTTTGATTGCTGTAAAAAATGAGATCCCACTTGTCTGCGACGACAACAAAGCGGCCTGAAGTTTTCAGGAGAGAACTCTGGCTGTAAGTGATGAAAAAACTAAAAACATTGCTTCTAACCCATGGAAATTGGGCAGAAATTGCCCCTCACCTAAGACGTTGTGATTCGACTAATATGCCTTTGACTGCTGTAAAAAATGAGATCCCACTTGTCTGTGATGACAACAACGCGACCTGCAGTTTTCAGCGGCGAATTCTGGCTGATAGTGACAAAATAAACATTGCTTCTAACACATGGAAATTGGGCAGAAATTGCCCCTCACCTAAGACGTTGTGATTCGACTAATATGCCTTTGACTGCTGTAAAAAATGAGATCCCACTTGTCTGTGATGACAGCAACGCGACCTGCAGTTTTCAGCAGCCAACTCTGGCTGATAGTGACGAAATAAAAATTGCTTCTAACACATGGAAATTGGGCAGAAATTGCCCCTCACCTAAGACGTTGTGATTCGGCTAATATGCCTTTGATTGCTGTAAAAAATGAGATCCCACTTGTCTGTGATGACAGCAACGCGGCCTGCAGTTTTCGGGAGAGAACTCTGGCTGATAGTGACGAAATAAAAATTGCTTCTAACACATGGAAATTGGACAGAAATGGCCCCTCACCTAAGACGTTGTGATTCAACTAATATGCCTTTGATTGCTGTAAAAAGTGCGATCCCACTTGTCTGTGATGACAACAACGCAGCCTGCAGTTTTCAGGAGAGAACTCTGGCTGATAGTGACAAAATAAAAATTGCTTCTAACACATGGAAATTGGACAGAAATGGCCCCTCACCTGAGACGTCGTGATTCGACTAATGTGCCTTTGATTGCTGTAAAAAATGAGATCCCACTTGTCTGTGATGACAACAACGCGGCCTGCAGTTTTCAGGGGCAAATTCTGGCTGATAGTGATGACATAAAAATTGCTTCTAACACATGGAAATTGGGCAGAAATGGCCCCTCACCTGAGACGTTGTGATTCGACTAATATGCCTATGATTGCTCTGAAAACTGAGATCTCACTTGTCTGTAATGACAACAATGCGGCCTGCAGTTTTCAGGGGCAAATTCTGGCTGCAAGTGAAGAAATGAAAATTGCTGGTTGGGGATGTGCAATCTAATTTTTTATGTAGATCTACTCTATTGCACATTTTGTACATAATTGTATGGGTATTTAATACTAGTAATTAATTTAATTGCACATACCATAATGTGCAATTACGTACAATAAGTGACTACCTTAATCGTTCCAGGTGTTCAGATGTTCAAATATCCAAATTTCTGGAACGGCCAGATCTGTTCCAGACCTCCTGACCAACCCCCTTTTTTTCCAGATCGTCTCAGATGCCGTTCAAAACTGGAAAAAAGAGGGGGGTGTCCGGACACCCCCCCCTTTTTGTCTAGTTTGGAAAAACATGGATCTGGAACAATCTGAAACAAAAAATACCACGTGGAAGCCTATGGATGCACATGAATAGGTTATTTTTCCTCGCGGTGCATGTGGAGGGGCTTAAAGATCATGAGCGACAACGACGATTCAGATGCGGGCCGTGCTCCTTGTTGCGGCGGCTGCAAGACAGGAGTTCCCAACTACCAGAACTCTATTCTCATTCGCATCGTTGAAAGGCTCTTGCCTAATGGCAACGAAGGTTGGTGCCTGGTTGTGCTCACCTACAAGGAAGAGTCAGGTGAGGAGAATCTCCGCTCTGAGGATGATTTGAAGAAGAATTGGGTAAGAAAACTTTGTAATAACATGAAGAAACCAACAGGGAGGATGGGTGCTGATACGAAGGATCGCATCAACAAGTGTATTGAAATAGAGAGGAGAATTCTCGAGAAGTCTTCGTCCGGAATTCTTGGTGGATCAGAGGAAGATGAGTTGGACCCATCACCATCCTCGTCATCGGATGATGAAGACGGTGGGTACAAGCAACCGGAATTGTCCGAAGAGGAGGAAGAAGAGGAGGTACCTCCCACAGAAGTGCAGCTGACCGGCGTTGCGACGTCGTCCACGCAACCTCCACTGTTGCCCACGTTGCCACCAATGGATGTGGTGGCAGATTACACCGATGGCAACACCGACGCTGCTGATGCAGACACTGAAGCCATCACCAATGCCGCTGCCTCTCAAACAACCACTGCGAACAAGCCTGACGATGAATTCAACATCGAGGTGGCACAAGCAACACAGGGCACCGGACGAACCACCACCTCCGCGTCTGTTGCCAGGGCAAGGCGGAGCACTACACCCGAGTCATTTAAGAGATCAAAGTCAAGGAGGGCTGGTAAGACGAATAAAACAAAAAACCGACAAATCGCGAACGTGGATCGGTGACTAAGTCTATCGAGAAGATATCATCGTCGATTGTCGATAGGAAGAGTGACGACCTCCACCAATTTATGTTGATGAGGAAGATGGAGTGGGATGAGGCGGAAGAGCGGCGTAGGCAGGAACGAGAAGAGGCGAGATGTGAGAGAGAGGAAGCAAGGCATGAGAGAGAGGAAATGGAGGATCGCCGTGATCGTAGATTGGAATGCCAAATGCAACAACAAACTCAGAATATGCAGATGATGATGATGATGATGATGATGATGATGATGATGATGATGGGTACTGGCGCAATGGGTGCTGGAGCGAGGCATTTAGCAAGTGTACCAACATTGAATACAGAGAATGTGGATGATAAAAACAATGATGATGAAGCGAAGGACGATTAATTATAGTTGTGTTGATGGTATATGTGAATCCTAACTTATATCAAACTAAAAACAAAACAAATTGTGGAATTACAATGAAATTATCATCGCTATCAGAGTTAAAGTCTTCTGGCCGCAAGTAGTACTGGCCAATGCGATCGTAGCCCTCCAAGTTTACGCATCGTTCATACTCTGGATCGAATACTGTTTTTATTTGGTTACGTCCAACAATTCCCGTCCTGAAGTTATGAGTCAGGATGATGGACTGAACCACCAATCGTCGTTGCTTGGCATCGGATGGGAGCCTTTTCTTGAATCGAGGAAAGGAAGCCTGCAACGCATGCATACCCCACTCACTGGATTGCCTCAAAGAAACATAGACGTTGCTCACTCGCAACATGTATTCATGCATTGTTGGATGCAACCGCCTCGCACTCCGCTCGTTCATAGGCCCGACAAGAATGTTCCATGCATCCCCGCTCCGAGGGAAACCTTGATCTACACAAATTTTGTAGTGTCCAATCCGCCTTCTAATTGAATCCAGGAACCTCGCACACAACGATCCGTCCGCCCAACTCCCAGGAAAGTTGATTGCTGCGAGGAATACCTTTCCGGCGGGACCGTAGGTGAAGACATTGTTGACTGTAGTGTCGCACTCATACCCACTGTAAAATGCATTTTGCGTCACACACTCGGACGTACACTCCGTTTTCAACGCCACCCCATCCATGAATCCAATTACATCGTCAATGGCGGCCTCTTGATTCTGCACCATTGATGCAAACAGCGCCATCTTCTCTGGCGTTGGAAATTCAATTTTTGCAAGAGGATGATAATGCAGACGACGGACAACCAGCTTCAACATATTCCGAAGCATACGTGAACAGGGATTTGGTGTAATTCCAAAAATCACACACAGAAATTTATAATTCAGTGTACTCCCAATGTAAAACAAAAAGAGCCCCAATTGACCTTCAGAAGACAAAGACCACTTACGTCCTGATCGTTTTGGAAGATCTGGATGTCCGGGCGGTTTGAGGATATCGTGGAGCAGAAAGAAAGTTTCGCGATTGAGTCCTGTCATCAACAGGAAGGAAGAGGGGTCTCCGAAATGGAACAGATGATTCCACGGTGATTTGGAAGGGTGAAGAAGAGCTTCCCTGTACAGCCACGTGCGTTCACGTAGGCTGTTGGAATACACGCTAAGTGCTAGGATGAGCGCGAGTATCTTAACACGATAGCGAGTGGAAGAGGAAGGCACGATCGACAGTACTCTGCTCGTGGATTGTTTGAAGAGCGTCATGGTGTCAGAACAAAGTGGTGATGGAGGACGTGGAGAGAAATGGTGATGGGCATCACGGTTGTTTCGCGAATCTTGCTGTCAACATCAGGGAATCACATGAAAAACAAAATCTGGGACATCTGTAGCCAAAAATAATTATGGTACCATAGTCATTTTAAAAAAAGTGTCCCAAATCAGTTCAAAGTATACACCTGGGACTGGATATTTGAACATCTGAACACCTGGAGGGAACGTGTCGCCCACTTTTTTTGCCCCCAATTTTTTTATTCTGCCTGTTCGGTTGTTGTCCAACCGGACAACACCCGGACAACACCCGGACAACAACCGGACAACAACCGGACAACAACCGGACAACAACCGGACAACAACCGGACGACAACGGACAACAACCGGACGACAACCGGACAACAACGGACAACAACGGACAACAACCGGACAACAACCTGAAGTTGTCCACGCCAACCGGACACACCCAATACAACCGTGCGACCACAGTGTAAGCCTTTGGCGATCAGTCATGAATAGCAATCATGTATCGTTACATCAATCAACACCAACACCTACCAACGCACAGCACCAACAGCAACAACCGACCAACAGCGACAACACACCAACACCATGCCAGCCGCTAAAGACTTACCAAACAACCTCAACAGTATGACCTGCGCACAGCTGAAGGACCTCCTGAAGCTACGCGACTTGCCTGTCAGTGGAAAGAAGGCAGAATTGATTAAAAGATTGGAGGACTACACCGGTCGCACGAAGCCTTCCAAGAAATGGCAAAACAGTCAAGCCAAGAAGGATCTTAAGAAAGCTCTCCTTGATCCCAACCACGTTTTTCACCGCATGACTGCTGATGCCATCCATAACTCTGACGAGAAGTACAAACAATACCCCTTGTTTCCGGAATACTTGGCGCAGATGAAAGAGCGAGTTGCGGAGGAGAAGAGACAGGCAAAGGACGATGATCGCAGAGCAGAGGAGCATAATTTTCACTTCCCTCGGTCGGAAATCAATAAACGCGGTTATCCATACTGGGACCTTTCCGAAGCCAAGCAATGGTTGGAAGTGGATGTTGCAAATGGACTGCATAAGAAGATGACGCCGAAAGAGTTGCGGGCCAAAAGGCCACATGTTTATGCACCATTTCCGCCCAAGGTGTTCTCGGCGAGTGCATGCAGAGGTATCAAAGCAGAAGGCAGCTGGGTTTTGGGCCGACAAAAGGAACAAAATAGCAATGAAGAAGTATTTGCAAAGTGTGCATGCGAGGGCAAATGCTCGTTAGGTTTTGTCAGAACTAGCATGTTTGTATGGAGATAAGTTTTGTCAGTAGATTTAACTTAATTAAAGATTATATGGATGCAAAAAATGATATCCATTACAATATTAAACTTCGAAGAGGGGGTGGCCATTTTCAATGTCATACTGCACGAGGACAACACATGCTTCGAAAGAATACTTGTGCCTTTTCAATTTATCATCTGTCCCTTGGCCATGGCGGAAGGACTCACGTATAACTTTGAAGTTTTTGAACCTTCCATTGCAGGACTCAAGCTGTGACTTGATCCTTTTGAAGAGTGCTTTGGTATCAGGTGCGTGAGCATCCATTGTCGTAGTCACCTTATCTCTCTGGCCGTCATAGCCGGAGTCACCTACAAGTTTCACACCATCTGGAATATTAAAATAAAGCGCGTCCCTATTCCATTCATTCATCTTTCCTGCTTTGCCACCACGAAGAATTGTTATGTCATGAACACTAGCAGGTTGTGGTCCACTTACCCACCTACAACACATGGATAACATCTTAGTCGTGGAAAAGGATTTGTCATTGAAGCTAACTGAATTAAATGACTGAAATGACTTACCGAATGTTGCCTTCATAGGGGTCGGTCACAATTTCATATGAAAGAGCTGGACCATTGAATTTATGTGACCACCATTTGCTATCAGGATCACACCTAAACTCCTGAGATCGAGCATGGATGCAGTCGACTCCTAAAAATTTGCACCTGGGATGTAAGTTGTCGAAAGAAATCTTGAGAGGCTTCAATTTCCTAATCCTTTTCACATATTCTTTGACATTTTTCCTGCAATACTGCTCTCCGTAGCCCCAGCGTCCTGCCATGACCATCTCAGTGTCATACAACTTGAGCCAGCATATCGACATAAGCAGGTTCTTTGGTGTGACATCTTGACCATTCTGCTCCAAATCAACAATAAGAGCCTTGATTGCTTTCGGACCAACTCCATAATGAGCCCTAAATCGTGATGTATTCAGTTCATCAGAGACATGTTGTCTTTCAGGACCAAACCCAACATATTTCAGGCCAAGCTCCAAGAGCTCATCGGAAGAGAGATTTGATGCCATCAATGAATTTATGGCAAGACAAAATGTGAAGAAAACCTCGAAAATTATGAAAACAAGACAGTAGCAAGACAGTAGCAAGCGCATAAAACATCTTGCATGAAACAAGATAGGGTACCATAGTACACTTTCCCGATACAAATTCCTTTTTCTGTGTGCCTTTGACAACAACTTGGGTCCCTCTACTGGTTAGGATGATTGTTGCGTGTTGGGCGTAAATTTCTCAGCAGTTACGGGGCACACGTCCCCGACAAGTCATCCAAGCAACCTAGGAAAGAAAATGACAACGGCAAAGGGGAAACGTACTCCGCAGAAGTTCTCTTCAAGACCTACAACATCGGCTCCCCTTCAAATTTGTGGAGACTGTGAGGGTAAAGGAGACAGCGGGTCATGAGAGGGTGGATGCATATGTGCCGGTGGGGAGGACGTGATACGAGCGATGGTCGTAACCAGCTGGATGAGGACGATGGCGGCAGCGGCAGCGAGGTACGAGTTTCGACAACTGGGGAGACGGCGAGGGGGGAAAGTACTCCGTTAGGAATTCCTTCTGGACCTATGACGTCAACTCACCAATTCTCAAACTCTTCAGCTTGACAATCATGTCCATGTGATTCAATTCCACAATGCTGGTTTTAATGTTCACTGCTGGACATGACATGCTATGATATGTCATACAAACTCTGCAGTCCCCGTCTCTACAAATAATATATGAATTCTAATATGTAATTCTCTACAAAAAGGTGAGCCTAATGTACTTTTTGTAGATTACCTTTAAAATCCATTTCTCCCATAGTATGAAGACATTCACGTGTGCATGCCCTAATGGATAAATGATTTTAAAGTCCATGTCTGAAGTGCGCTGGATCTACATAGCTATCAGTAGCATGTACCTATACGGCTCCTATACGATACTCGGGATCTCATATGATACTTACAATATTTTGTGTGTGTGAAGTGCGTGATGACTGATGTTTCTCCCTGCCATAAAAATCAAACACAGAATCAAATCCCCCAACCATGGTGAAGGCCGAGCCACCCAGCTAGAGAAGCGGGGCAGATGATGCCATAGCTGGGAAGGAACTCCTCGCGGAGTGCTTTCCCCCCTCCTCGTCTCCCCAGATCTAAAAAATCGCCATTTGCCTCACTGAGCTTTGCCGCCGTCGCCGTGTCCACCGTTGTCGCGGTCACTCCGCAGCCGTGTCCACCGTTGTCGCGGTCACTCCGCCGCCGCATTCACCGTTGTCGCGGTCAATGAGCTTTGCCGCCGCCGCGTTCATCGTTGTCGCGGTCACGGAGCTTTGCCGCCGCCGCGTTCACCATTGTTGCGGTCACTGAGCCGCCCCGTTCACCGTTGTTGCGGTCACTGAGCTTTGCTGCCGCCGCGTTCATCGTTGCCGCTTGCCGCTTGCCGCCGCCGCATTCACCGTTGTCGCGGTCACGGAGCTTTGCCGCCGCCGCATTCACCGTTATCGCTATCGATATTGCCGCCGCTGACTATGCTGGAGACTTCTCTGCCAACAATTCGTCATTCCTCCCCAGCACCCTCAAGACATCCGCAGGCATACCCGTCCGTCTCTTCCCCCCTCGTCGTATCCCTAGTTACAGACCTCACGGAGCTCTCCGCCGCCACTGTGCTGGGGCCATCCACTGCTTTTCTTCTCTCCATACTTAGAATGGCAGGCAATCGGACATAATTCCTGCGCCTGTCATTCGATAGTTGTTGGACCGTCACAACAGAGAGGTCGTGACACCACAGCGTGTTGGAGGGTGAGACAAGCTCACTGGTATGGCTCGGTGCTTGATGGTGTTGTTGCTCTGTTGGGGTGTGTCTTTGAGGCAGATCCTACTCCCTGTCTCTCCAATTTCTGTATCCATTGTGTTTCCACTTGTCTGGAAGTAGCAGCGGTAGTTTAATCATAATATCATAACAATATTTCGTCATTTGGTCCCCTTCTCTCCAATTCTATATCCAGTTTCCACTTGTCTGGAGAGGGACCCTTCCTGATTCCTCTTCTGTTAGCTTCGCGTCATCCTGCCTTGAATTTGCACATAATTTATTTGGGCCTTAAGGGGTTCTAAATCTAATAGAAGTTTCTTGTTTGAATTATCAATAGTTGGTAAAATGGAATGTGACCATGAAAAAGTTTCATTCTGGCCATGAAAAAGGTTCATTCAACGTATCATACTTGTTCGACAACAATTTAAGTATGTGATATCACCATGAGATATTTTTAATTTCCATTTTGGTGGAGGTGTCAATTGACTTGATTATAGCTTTATTAAAATTACATACATAAGTTGATAAATACTGGCTTATTTTATTACACTTTCATCTGATAGTACCATTGTACATTCTATAATATTTGTTCCATGTAAAATAAAAGGAACACTGCACATCCATAACAGTTCCGTAAGCAATACAAAGGAACATCAACGCACACAAAAAACTACTAACAAGATCTTCAACACTAGACCCCTGCAATCCCAGAGAGGTCAGACAGTACAGTGGAAGTTTCCGTTTGACCTGTTACAACGGTGGCGTTCATATAACTGGTTGCCACACTTACACTGGCACTACCTGTTACACTAGCACCACCACCAATGCTGCCCTCACCAGTAGGCATTGGAAACTGTCCCGTCTGCAGGTAATGGTTAATCTCGTCATGAGCACCTTGAGGCCAACGCTGCCCAGTCCAATCCACCCCATGACTGATTGAGGCCTTATAAGCGTCACAAAGAAACTCGAGAGTAACTTGATACGCTCCGAAGGTACCTGGAAAATCATCAGGCGCGTTGGTCAAGAGATTATCTGGTGGGACATTGTGCATATGCACAAACACAGATGCCACTTGAGCTATATCAGCAGTATACCCGTTCCATTTTGCTATTACATCCGCCTCATTACGAAAAGGTGGTCCTCCATGCTGGGGAGGATCAGGCTGCTGCCCAGTAGCATGAACTTGTGGAGGAGGCGGATTCTGCTGCTGCACAGTAGCAGGAACTTGAAGAGGAGGGTGATTCTGCTGCTGCCCAGTGGCAGGAACTTGAGGCAGAGGCTGCTGACCAGTAGCAGGAACTTGAGGAGGAGGCTGAGGCTGCTGCCCAGTAGTAGGCTGACCAAAGCGGACTGCAAGATGAGGCTGATTCTGCTGCCCAGTAGCAGGAACTTGAGGAGGAGGCTGAGGCTGCTGCCCAGTAGTAGGCTGACCAAAAAGGCCGACAGGATGAGGCTGATTCTGCTGCTGCTGTCCAGTAGGTTGGTTGACAGGCTGATTCTGCTGCTGCTGTCCAGTAGGTTGGTTGACAGGGACGGGAGGAGCAGGCTGTTGATACTGCATGAAACCGTTTGCATTGGAAGCTGCAGGAGCAGGCTGTTGAGGCTGCCTGAAACCATTCCCGAGTCCGTTCCCTAAACCAGTCCCGAATCCATTCCCGAATCCATTCCCGAATCCATTCCCGAATCCATTCCCGAATCCATTCCCGAAACCAGTAGCATTGGGATTGGGAGCATGCTGTTGATGCTGCACTAAACCATTCCCGAATCCGTTCCCAAAACCATTTGCATTGGGAGCAGGCTGTTGATACTGCTGCTGAAACGGTTGAGGTTGATACTGCTGCTGCTGTCCAGTACTGGGATGAGGAGCAAAAGCATAGGGAACCGCACCAGGCCATTGAAAGACAGGCTGAGGAAACCCATTGATAGGCTGCTGATGGAACCCATTAGAATTGGGAGCAGCATGAGCAGGTTGCTGCCACTGGGGTTGAAGTTGGAAAGCAGGTGGCTGGTGCCAGGCCTGATGAGGAGCAAGAGTATGCCTGTTGGATGTTGAATTTGTTAGATCTTGAAAAGCATTGAATGGCACAGACTTGCAGTCTCACTTACCTTGGAGGTGATGATGCCACAATCTTGTTTACAGCGGTGGCATCTGCATCTTCATACTCAAAGAAAATAAGAATGAAGTCACCAACTTCGAAGCAGCCCGGCAATTGAGTAGCCGTACCTAATTACAAATCACAAAGTAAGTAGGTAGTAAGAGAATAATCTAATATTGTCCAAATAATGCGATACAAACAAAAATGGCCTCACCTCCCTGTAGAGTGGTTTCGATTGGGGATGGTTTAGACTTGACAGGACGGTCGAATCGACAGACATTCTAGTCTTTGGTACAGTTTGATTACGCTCACTCCCTACTACTCCTTTAACTGCCGCAGTGACGTCCTGGACAAATGAGTCAGTTGGAAGAAGATTGAGTGGATTGCTGTTAACAAAAAACCTTCCACTGCAGAGCAGATCCTTGATAGCTTGAGCGTTTGGAATGGTTGAGTCCCATTCAATTGTGACCATCTTATAGTCTCTCAAACAGCGAATGATGTCGATGTTTTGAACTGCTACACCTGCAAGTTTATCAATGACAAGAAGCACGCCATTTTCACGTTGGACGGGAAGGGTGTACAGATGGACATCCGAATTACGATTCTTCATGTCTACCAGGCGAACAAGAGGTTTGGGAGCGTTGCCATTTCTTGGTGGATCCATGTTGATTTTAGTGGTGCTATTGGATTGGTTGATGGACATACGCTGAAGTGGCTTGATGATCTCGTCCTCGTCGTCAGAGTCCAAAAAGTTTAATTGCTCGTAGTCTTCGCCGCTGTCGTCTGGATCGGCCGGTTTCTTTGTTGGTGTTCGCTCAGTGGATCTCTTCGGGGGCATCGATGACTGGTTTGACTTATTCGCGGCAGTTCTGCAACGAACCACAAAATCCCTGAAGTCGTTAGGATTGATAGATTGAAAGACAGGGAACAATGTCCAAATCTGCTTTGGTTGTAATTCCTGTTGACGAAGAGAGATATTAGGTTAATCGCATTAATCAAAACGATAAAACCAGTAGATCAAATCAAGACCGCACCGGTGTAATGTGGCCACTGTGTATATAGCCGATCAATTTCTTTCCAAAATCAGATCGTACTTTAACCTTACTCCATCCACCTGGGGGGGGTTCTGGTGTGGAGCCGTTGTCATTTAGATAGGTTGTTCTGCGCTCCGGCATCGAAGACAGAGACAATTAATTTTATGACAGAGTTGTGTGAGTTGTGGTTTGAGCAAAGTCGCGACTTGAAACCTCTTCTAACCAACGAATGTCAAGCCACGACTTGGACTGCTCGCCAAAGGTGTGATCTTTTTCAGTCACACTCTGGTCCCGGTCAAGCAACTGGACACAACGTCCGGACAACAACCGGACGACAACCGGACAACAACCGGACAACAACCGGACGACAACCGGACAACAACCGGACAACAACCGGACGACAACCGGACAACAACCGGACAACAACCGGACAACAACCGGACAACAACCGGACGGAGGTTGCAGAACCGGACCATTTTTGACACGTTTTAAAAAAAAATCAAAAAAAAAGTGGGCGACCCGTTCCCTCCTGGAACGATGAAGGTAGTCACCCAATCAAAATGTACGAAACAAAGAGCCCACAGGAGCCTGAGGCCTTTCACTACAATACCTAAACAAAAAGACAAATGGGTCCGAGGTTCAAGATCTAATATCTGCTTTCATTTTTGTTCTTTCGCTGACACCATGGGGCTCAATTTCATCCTTACATCGGTCATCCTACTTCATCTGTTTGTGTTACGTCTTTCAGATGCAGCCGTAAATCTTAGAATGTTCAACGATCCGAGAGATGTTAAGTTCAAGCCAAATGTACAAAAGCAACGTCACACGTCAGCCACATCATGCCAACCAGTGGATGTTCAGGAGCTAGAATCGCAACACCTGTTCAAAGCGCAAGATGTGAGCTCTTCTTGTTCTGTACATTATGCCTTTGCCATATTTGTTTGTCAATTTTCAAACTTCACGCTTTCGTGTGGTTTAGAACGAAGATCGATGTCTCGTGCAATACTTCTTCGCTGGCATGTGCCATGGTCAATATTTGGACATCGGCGCACTTGATGGGTGAGTTAGAACTTTTTCTGTTTTATTGCGGCTGCATTATTTTCTTAGCGCGTGAAAATTACTCAACAACTACATCGGACTTCCACTGCATGACACCAGAGTTCAACTTTCCATTTCTCACGCATTCTACTCGTCGCCCCTCCTTAATTGGAAAGGCGTTAACGTTGAACTGGATCCCGACAATTATGATAAACTCACTAGAAACCGCCGCGGCGACATGGCCAACATTCATGCTGCAGTTTGCAGTGACTCCCAAACAGTTCATTTCGCCCTTGCGAAGGACAAAACATCGGGGGGAATATGGGAATTCACGAGTCAATCGTATCGCAACCATTGGTGGCCGAATATGACAATCTTTCAAGCCATTCCGATGAAGTGTACTCCTATACAAAGAATTCTGGATCAAAATGTGAAATGCGACAACATGTATTTTGATTTAATGTCTATCGACTTGAATGGAGCCGAGTATTCCGCTCTCTTGGGGTTAGACTTTGATAAGGTTGGTTTCGGGGTCATAATAGTGGCGAGGAACGACCGAGATGATATTAATTGGCGCGTGGATGATTTGCTCCGATCAAAGGGCTACAATAAAGTGACCGATAATCCATGCAAAAATTTGAACAACAGAAATGTTTGGTACATCGATCGTGAGTTTGAGAAGGTGTATCACAATTTAATAATACAGCAACAAAATAATCTTTTGAGGGGCAATTAAGTAAATAAACTTAACAAATCTTAATATCTAGCTAAGTTATAGCGACTGCTTAGAATTGGCTATTTAATAGAAGCCAAATCTGTTTTTACTAGAATTCATAGAGTCCCTGATATCGTCCATTGTTGGTGGTCGAGTACTCCCTAAACTACTCGAAGTGGATCGTGGTGGATTTTGGTTAGCATTCACAGCATGCTGAGTTGTTTGAGGCGATGCGAGCTCCGCTTGCGACGTATGTTGCCTTGGATGAGTTACTGGCAATCCAAGTTGTTGCTCCTTTCCCAACTGCGCTGGATGAGCTACAACATCGCTTAATCCAATGTTGGTCACTTGTTGATTTGGGCGTACCAAACGGTTAGGATTATTGCTCTGCTGTTGCTGCTGGTATTGCTGCCTTACCTGCCCTTGAATCAGCACTGCAGTATTTGATCCACTATTTTGAAACACTGGCCGTTGAGTTGGAACGAAAAGGTTCGGATTATTGGTGTATTGTTCCTGCGCGATCTGACCTTGATTAGATACCGCGGTGATTCCCCCACTACATTGCGACATCAGATGTTGACTGTGAGCTGATGTGCTTGTGGCATTGACAGGTTGTGGTGGATACTGGTACATATTTCCAACATGGCGAGACGGTAGTGGCTGCTGCTGCTGTTGTTGCTGTGAGACAGAATACCCCTGAGAAGCTGTATCCGCTGAAGGCCGAACTTGCGGGACATACTGCACCTGACTTGTTTGCGAAAAAAACTGCGAATCTGAAGCCCCCTGAAATCCTTGTTGCTGTTCTTGAGCTTGGCGTTGTCTGGCCTCATTCAACTCCGAGGGTGGATTAGAAACTACATGATGACCATCAGAAACAGTTAAGTTTTCAGTCATGTAAATCAGATTCGAATCAGTGGTGTAGGCAGAGTTGGCAGAACCCAACGTACTGACGGAGGCCACGCTTGCAGCATCACCACACCGAGCTAGTCGGACTCTATTGACATCCATTGTTTTATTTCGTGACTCCAATAAATTGCGCTGCACTTGGATTCTGTGTTTTATTTCACTTTTCAACCGGCGCTCATCTCTCGGCTTCATTTGGTTTGGTGGCGTCAGATCGGACGACATATTACCAAAGCCGTCTTTTGCTTCAATCATCATTGGGGGCAGTGGATCAGCACCTTTCACATTAACAAGGCCCTTCAATCCCAAATCAAAAATCTGAGGCAATTCAAAGAAGCTCCTCCCATCAATTGTCAAATTGTATTGTCTCCACTTTTTATTTCTCTTCTCTGGACTACCCATGGCAGGTTTATAAGCATAACAGATTAATTGACAAACATGTTCTTCGGGCATTTGCCAAGCAGCCTCCAAAATGTCTGCACGCCGTGAAGGATTAGTATTTGACTGGCCTCGTTTGCCGGCTTCAAAATGAATCTCGCGTCCATCAACGCTGATCGATCGTTTGCCCCCGGTGATGCTCCAAGTGACAACCACATCATGCTCTACGCCACGGCAATCAACACCAGCCTTCCCTTGTACGAGAGCTTTGCTGTTTGCAAACCCGAAGCGGAAATGAATAATTCGTTTGGAGGAAGTCATCTGCTTCCCGGTACTAGTGACAGAGAATTCAATTTGATAAGGGCATCGGCCTCGACCCCCATCAGCCACAGTAGTGGCACCGACAGAAGTGCCCGCAATTGAATAATTGTCAGTTTGAATATTGGAGGAGACTTCACTTTCTCGCGGAAGGGCGGATCGAGAGGAGGTCGATCGAAAACTGTGTTGGCTCATGACATCATCACCTCTTCTTGAGATGGAATTGTGAGCGCGGCTGGCGTTAAATCGGGAACCGACGCTGTTGTCTCCGGTGATCATCGTCCTTGGGTCTGTAACCGTATCATAGTATCCCTGCGTGCGATCCATGGATCCAGACGAGTAATTCGACGCATCATCTTCGCCGTACATGTCGCCATACTCGTCGCCGTAGTCGTCTCTGTACGAGGGGTCGGTGTAATAAGTCCCGCCGGCATGGGATTCAGTGGCGTAGGTGCCGCCGCCGCCATCGACGTAGGATCCAGTCGCGTAGGTGCCGGCTCCACCGCCACCCACAGAAGATCTGCCATAAGAACTTTGGGTGTAGTATCCACTGGATTGGCTCGCACGGCGCCGTGGATGTTGGTTTGGATAGGACATTGTTTTTGTTGTTGTGCCTTGTGAGTGTCTGCAGGTGTCTGCCCTGTGTCTGCTTCCATTGCTTTCAGCATGTCGGTGAGAGACATGAGAGAGAGCGTAAAAGCTGGGTAAAAGGTGTGTAGAGTTAGGTATTATGCGTACAGGTTGACCACGACACCTCGCGTCAGAATTTTTGGCCATCAAGTTCCACAACGATTGTGTAAAAAAAAATTAACCATGAGAGTACGACACTCCAAAAAAAACGGACTAAACCAGCCGCAACTCCATCAGTTTTGGGCCAACAACCTTCCTGGTGGCATCGCCGTGTAGCCGCCATCACGGCGCATTCAGCCATGCTACACATGGTGGTTACGACCCGGCACATCCAAAGTTACGCCGCAAAAAGCCTTTCGCAGCGAACTTGATCTTTCTACTGCGAGGGGGTGAGTCGCTTTGGATTCGTTGAATCGACGAGCGTGGGACGGCTATGTCGGGCACTTTGAATCTTTTTGTTTGTTCGGGGTGTCTGTAAGACCTTGTCGCATCGTCGTGCATCTCACCTTCCTTGTTTCTTGCATTGCGAATCATTCATTAGTGATGCCACCAAGGTGTGAGTTTGTTTGTTTGCTTGTGTGCGTGCCCGAGGGAGTTGTTGATGTAATGGCCGTCTTGAGATTCAGTGTCGAGTTTCTGATTGCTCCTATTGACCCCGACACTCATGGTCAATTATTATTTTTATGATTGGTGGATGATGTAGCTCCAAGGAGGTGACTTTACCGATGGAAATGGCCGAGGAGGAGAAAGCATTTACGGTGAAAAGGTATGTGGTCCTTCCCCCATTTTTACTTGTCATTCACAAAAATATATGTCTAATATTTTTAACGCTTTGAAACCTCCAAAGTTTGCGGACGAGAACTTTATCCTCAAGCACAAGGGACCCTTCCTTCTCTCCATGGCAAATGCTGGTCCAAACACCGTACGTTTCTGTTGTCAGCTTTCTGAAAATTAAATTTGAATTTCAATTCCTCACCTTGTTAAAAACATGTTGTTTGTTATAGAATGGATCCCAGTTCTTCATCACCACCGTCAAAACTCCCTGGCTTGATGGAAGGCATTTTGTGTTTGGAAAAGTCTTGGAGGTACGAAGGAGGACTGATATTTGCAGGATTTCCCCATTTCAATTGACCACGTCTCACATGATTTTCATTCATCTTGTTATAAATATTTACAAGGCGAAGATTTGGTGAAGCGTATTGAATCACAGGGATCCAACTCCGGAGCTACTAAAACTACTATTACCATTAAGGATTCCGGAGAGCTCAAGATGGAGTAAGCATTCCAACATTACCAGGGCCTGAATTGCGGATTGAATTGACTCTATGGAGCCTAAAGTAATTCATATTATTTGAGTGTATTGGCCTCTGGATCTCAACCTTAGTATGCTTTTTATATTGATTATACGCTACCGTCTCTGCTTCCATTGGCCGAGAGCAAGCAAAGAACAAAATCAGCAACAGTGTCAACTGAGAGCACTATGATCACTGCAGCAATTGCGACCTCTGAGTTACAATGGGTCATCATGCTTGACATAACAGGTACATCGCTCCGTGCAGAGCTCATTGAAGATGGGATAATTTTTTAAGGGTGCATACGGAGATGAGGGTTATGGTTGACCCAAAATATTCAGACCTTACATTATAGTGACCTCAAAACAAGAGAAGCTGCTGTACGTGATAATGAAAAGGCTTTACATGTGCTACTGTGGAGTTCTATTAAGGCGAATGAAATTGTAGGGGGGTAATTAAGTTACGAGTCTGCAATACTGCCCGATAGTTCAGTCTTCTGCTGCATTAAGGTATGGTACCATGGTTGAAAGTTTAAACTGGAATGCAATGTCAAAATAATTGTAATGATAAGGTTAGAAATCTCATCATAATTTTAATGGTGAATTTGTAACGATTCGCTTAACTTGGTAGCTAGTACCTCTGCATCAGAAGTCTCAAGCAATCCAAATGCAACAACAGGTTCCCTCTTTCTTACTCCTTGCAGTGTCGCTACTTTTGAGATTTTCCACAGTACTGTCAATTCCAGACCATTCCTCTGGCACAGTTTGTTGATTGTGATATGCATGTGAAAATGAATGTTAAGGGAGACAAGAAAATTCCATTTAAGACATTTGCCACCAAGTTGACGAACCAGTCCATCAATCACTGCAGCCGGAAATAGCGTGCCTATTTATGATTGCAACATATAACATATATGGGTGATGAGGTACATCCCTTAGTGATCAGTTTAATAGAATTGTCGAATTGCAATATGGTACACTAGTAATGTGGCTCACCACTTCCTACATCCATTCCGCCCTACTGCGAGACATACCCCATTATATGATGAGCAGAGCTATTTGGGGGATTTTTTGGTTGCGGCCCACCTTTAGGAAAATATGGGAAGGAATGTGGACCCATTAAAAATTGATTCGCGGGGTTAATCATCATCGAACATGTCGGAAGATGACTGAGGGTCTGGTGGCTGTCGTCATTATGTTTGGAGGTGGCGCGTCTATTGTGGTGCCGCTGCATACCAAAGTTTGTCACTATGCACGTTGTCGTCCAAATTTCAATAGATTTCAAAGACGATCTCTGAGGGTGCTTCTGAAATCTTGCCACCAGGTGAGGCAGAGTAGAGGAGGACTTCGTGAGTAATTCCCGAGCTGCGGCGCGGCAACGTGTCCTCGCCCATTGTCCACGGAGGTGAGCGCCGAGGGGGATACGAAGTCACCGCAGGCATCAAGTTTGTTGCCTAACTTTGGATGTGCCGGGTCGTGACCACCATGTGTAGCATGGCTGAATGCGCCGTGATGGTGGCTACACGGCGATGCCACCAGGAAGGTTTTTGGCCCAAAACTGATGGAGTTGCGGCGGGTTTAGTCCGTTTTTTTGGAGTGTCGTACTGTCATGGTTAATTTTTTTTTGACACAGTCGGTGTGGAACTTGATGGCCAAAAATTCTGACGCGAGGTGTCGTGGTCAATCTGTACGCATAATACCGTACGATACAACTGTGTCTCAAGTGTGTATTATATTTTAGTGTATTGTACGGTATTGTACCATACCATAGCCATACCATTCTTTGAAGGGAATGTTTTTCCGGTATCTATAAAACCCCTTCGTTGACACTAAAAACGTAAGGGATGGTTTCTCCTTTCCCTTAGAAGACTGGTACAATAGTGACAAGCCTAAAGCCTAAAACCTATAACCCTCTTCTCGGATTTCTTGACACCTGAACATTCATGCACATTTTTCCAATTATTGAAAATTTCTCTGTGATGCCTTCTGAGTTGATGTAAGTGGACAAGCCTTTTCTTTAAGATAATTAAGAGCAATGCTTATGGTCTGTGAAGTTGATTTCCTTGAATTAGTCCATTTGGCTTCATGAGAGGCCCCTCTGTCAAGTGTATTTTTGGGGTGTAAATTTGCTATTTCATGTATGTGTTAATAGGTACCCACTACTTTCTAAATGTTCATGAAGTAGTCATATTGCAATACCAAAAACTAGTTAACCCTTGTATGAGCATTCTGGAAATAATTATCTGGGTGTTATTTTGTTGTAGTTTTGTTACTAACAAATGCAGACAAGCATTTTTTGACAAGCATATTCTATTTCTTTTCTTTCCATGACAATATCTTCTTCTTTTTACTTGACTTTTCAAACTCTGAGCTGTTAGATCTATCATGCATGACTTGAGAAAGGTCTTAAAATTGGTGGAATGTTTCAAGCATGTTGATTTTCTTTGAGTTTGCTAACCCTTATATGCACAGTTCCTTACGGAGCACTGTAATGTTTATGAAAGAAGCTCATATAATTGGGTAATTTCTTAATAATAGAACAAGTTTCCCGTAGGACATGATACAATACTGTTGATTAGCTCAAGGGCAATTTAAGGTGTTCTTTTCTTTGCTATGTTGGTAAATATTTCAAATTTGACAATCAGTTATTGTAGCTGCAAAAGGTTTTGTGCCTTTGTCTGTGTTGTTGTGTCTGAGTTGCACCACGAGCAGTCCCATCTAAAAGATGACTCATACCGCAACCTGTCTATACTTCTTGCCATTTGAATATTCATAGGATTGGCTTTATTCATCATGATTGTCACATGAGTAATGAAGAGAATACGTGGACTGACTAATCCATTTTATCAGGGAATGGCTTACAAAGTAGTTTCAAGGTGGATCTGAATCATGGTGTACATAGATCAAAACATACGGCTATCACCATGATAACACAAAGTATTTTTAGAACCAAAGACAGCAATCAAACAAATCATTTGGCTTTTGTCTTGTGATAACTGGCAAAATCATGAGGGCTGCATGGATTCAGATGTGGAAACTCATCGGTCTTTAATTGGGACAGCTGTGGAGTAGGTATGCTCACCCATCCATGTGTGATGGTGCAGTACTAGCTCATGTGTTACACCACCAATAGTGACGGCAGCTATCAATGTTGTGTTTGTATTGGTGTGTGGGAATACATGGCTGCAGAAAACGGATGAAGGTTTGATGGATCCATCATCCATATCACTATGTGTTCAGACCAGACAAGTAGCAGATCATTAACTGCCTTCATCACCATAGTCATGGTTATGCTCATGCACAAGTTGTCGGTAATTCAATTAATGAATATATTTATATTAATATTTTGAAGGCAACAATTAGTAAACTAATTAAACCGTTCAAACCCATTTTTCATCCTGGTGTTCCTCGCAGACTGACCTAGAATACTTTTGTAATTTACATATCAACTAATATTCTGCTACTGATTTTAAAGCTCCTTTGTGGTGGTGGTGATAATTCCGTCTCCCTCCAACATCCTATCATCCCATACCTCTCATCTTCTATTTTTGAATGTTTAGTTGATTCCAACATCAACTGGATGAAATAAATAGATGTGGAAACCAAGGAAGTGAACAACTCAACTTCAACGGATTGAATGCAATTGATGATTATTCCCATTGTGTGGCTGCAATATGTGTCCAAAATGAGGATGGGGAAACATGAGATGGTCTTGTGTTCTCTATGGGATGAAAACAAAGCTAAACCACTTGTTCGTCATCCCCTTGAACATGTCCACTAACTGTACTATCCACAATTGGGTTAAGTTTTCTTCCATTTGATGCACCTTTGATGGGCGGTAGCATATTTCCACTTGCTTACTTTGTGTCAGTGGTTGATGCACAAATAGGATTGGTCTTGTGCCATTTGTTTCATGCTGCTTGCTTTACTGAAATGAGTATGAGATCAGAGATTGATACATGTTTATTGTGTCACATGGCTCTCTTCCTGCATTGTTTGCTTTCATTGTTGCAATGAAATGTTTTGACTCTCTCCAGAAAAAGTCTTCTGCCTGGTGTGGGTTGCTGTGCAATGGAGTAGCCCTGTATGTTTTGTGAATCATTTGATGGCTATTTCTTGTCTCAATGAACTTTTCCCTGGAGAATAGAATCAAGCAATGGGCTAGTTATAGAACCATGTGAGTCCTATAATCAGCACAGGCATCCTGGTTTTTGGGATCAACTGAGACAAGCCATCCCACATGGCAGTTGGCTACCGTGCGCAAATGTTGCGAAACGCAAATATTGCGAAAAAATACTGGCAAAACATGATGTTCTCAGCAAGATCTCAGCATTTTCACTCATTCTCCCGATGGCATGATTATATCGACCTATAATGTAAAATTATAGTTCGTAATTTTACGAGGCATTTTATTTTATTATATTATTGTAGCGCGTAATTTTACGAAGCATATTATATGTACATATATGCAGTCTAAAGGTAATTTCAGATTATTTTGGACCATCAATCTCCATCACTTCATAAGGTGATTCTATATGATCATAATAAGGCATAACCACAATATGCATATCATTGCGTTCATAGTCCATTGCAATGAATCATTCCAACAACATATATGGAACATCTAACTCAGATGCTAAAGTTGCTGGTACCAAAACAGATCTGAGACTTCAGGTAACACAACGACTCTTTGAAGCAACAAATCGATTGAACAATGTTGTTCATGAACTTGAATCAATGTTCAAGTTTTTGAATCAGAAGACTCAACTGTAAGAATGAGAATTGAAGAAACAAGGAAGATCAAGAGATGTATCATTCCTGCCATTGCAAAGGTATCAAACGTTTGAATGAAGCTGGTAACAGTGTTGCCCCTATTGGATTGGTCCGAGTCATCTGTGATAAATGGGAGCAAAAAATGAAGAATGATGTGGTCAATGCAGACAATAAATGGAAGAGCATCGACATTCAGCTTTTAGAATCTTACACCAACAAAGTTAAGCTAACTATTGCCACTGTAACACCAAGAGAAGTCAAACATTGCAAAGCATACCCTACAGCTCCAATTCTTCCATCCCCATTGAATGTAATTCAATACACTAAAGTGGAAGTGATGGACATTAGATCAAAAAGCAACAAACTGCAATGGCCAACTATAAATCACATGATAACTTCAAACCTCATACCTTGTGGAAAGGATACTCTCTATCGAATGCTGAAAGACAAGAAAATCAGAAGAGCAATCCTAGACATAGATTGGAGTGGACGTGGGAAACCTAGGATAGTCGACAACTCCACAATGGCAGATATCATTACTGACCTACACAACAAAACTGGAAGAAAATTTGGTAAAGAAGATGTCAATAAATTGATAATGAAGCATTGCAAGAAAAAGTTGACAATGGCAGGTCAAATACCATTGAACTTTGACAAAAAACTCAAGCCATCTACACTGCGCAACTACACTACCAAAATTGCAATGAATCACAGCATGTCCCTCACACAAACGTCTGTGTCCAAAACTACTGCACGATATGCAGCTGAGCGTTCATTTCAAGGATCCATCAGTTCCTTGTTTGTCATTGCAGCTACTCATTTCATACCTGCTTTTGAAGAAGAATGTGGCATCCAAAAAGAATTGAAAGGCATGAGCAAGGAAACAAGACAGTTGTATGATTTGATAATGGGCTCACGTGGGGGCATTCCAGTGTATGTTGTCAGACCAGAGTTGATCACATCCACGGTGTCTTGGTGTGATGGTGACTTGTCACAAATATATTCTGTTACAAATGAGCACAGTATGTTGACTGATCAGAAAGTAATTGCAAATAAGCAAAATGCAGCGCTAACAGCAGTAGAGCAAGCAGCTGATTTGGCAAAGGTTTTAAAGTCATCGACCAAGAAGCAAGGAGACACACAGTTACTGATATTGATCCATCGCGGCATCCAATGAGAATGAAAGTCACAATAGCATTTCAAAGTGACAAGATGAAACACTTGAATCTTGGTCCGAAGAAAACTGGTTCAATCATTGATTTTATCTCTGTCTTACTGTGATAGCTACAAAAGCAACTACAAGAGAAAAAAATTCGTTTGGTAAGCATGAAATGGAATGCTTGACAAAGAAAAACCAGATACCCTGTACTACTCAAGATTCTGGGAACATGTCACAGTTCAATTTGGGTGAAAATGATTTTTTGTTTATTTATTTGTTCGAGAGGGAATGATCTCAATTTTTTTCATAGGGTGTCAAGGCATAATAACAGTCCATGTTCAAGGTACCGACACTAAGAACTTGAATAGAAAGCATTATTTCAAAAGTCAATTTGAATTGTGGTGTGATTCTACTGGATGACAGTGACAAAGTGGGATGTGGCCAATCTCAAGATGTCAGCGCCAGATCACTTGAATAGAACGAATGATTCAGATCATTGCAGTAGGACCAGTAAGTTGGAAAGTGTCTGTTCTAGATTAAATTAAGATATCTAGGATTGGATTCTAGCAAAATGCTAAATTATTGCAATGCACTTTGTGATCACCTAAAACCAAACAGACCGGTGGTTAAAAGTTGTGAACAATGAACATTACGTAACATCACTGTTCTCACCCATTGTCTAGAATATTATTTTTTTCATAAGTTTCATTACTTTACAACCCTCTAATGCCAATTCCAACCAATCCATTTGGACACAACCCAAAGTCCTCTGTCTTGGCAAATTTCGACGCCAACAAATTGTAGGAAAGTGGATAGTCTTCACCCCCTTTGAAACCAACAGCAAATTCCCAATGCAGAACATGTACTCACTTGATGATATTGCTTGGCGAGCCATAATCAGCAATGTTGGCGGCATTGTGATAACACACTTGGCCACTGACGGAGGATTCGCCGCCGGCATAGCCAGCACAAGAGGTGAGTTGGTCGTCGGAGCGGGAGAGGATGCGCCATTTGGCTTGGACGAATTCATGTTTGACATGCAAGAAGCAGCATGATGCCGGATGGTTATTTCGTGTTGGAGGTGATTACGAGTTGGAAAGTATCGTTGGTAACTAATGACTCACCGCATCCGAACTAAACATTGATGAGATCATCGTTGTCTTCTAACAATGATGCAGCGCTGGAAGAAACTTTGTTGAAAAAGCGTCGTAGTGAGGATGCTGCATTTGGAATGCAGCTTTGACGGCAAGCGATGAGGCGGCCTTCTACTAGAAAAATATATCTTACGTAAAATGCAAAATTTTGCAATATTTGTGCCTGGTAGTTGGGAGAATCAGGCAACTGGGATTGACCTTTTGAGCTGCACAGTATGAGCGTACACAACATGTCCCTCAAGATCATTTGATTCCTCTGTAGCCTTTGTAATGTGGGTGTAGTAGTTACAATTGAGGCTGATTTTGGGACATGTTTGGCAATGAAAAAAGGCTGACGGCAACAAGTGGATCGATAGCTTTGATGCCACGCTGTTTTCCTCTACAGAGAATAACTTCTGTGAAGAAAGTTCTAAAGGCCAGCAACTGAAATAGGAGCAATGATGGCACTATTGTGAATGTGCTTAATGAACAAAATGAAGGAAGGCAACCTCTATTAATTTAATTCTTGGAGAATGCTGATATTCAAGTATGCTGCATTAGCACATGTAATTTTAATTCAAATTTTCAAACAAAAGTCAACCAGATGAAAGCACAGGATATTGTAACCCTTTGTGTTTTCCTTTCTGTCACTTTCAATTGTGGTATACCTCTTCATTTTGCTCTATGCCATGACATTGCAGAAGGTAGGATGGGGAAGTGGTAGAGGTGGATGGTGCAATTGAAAGGTGAATGCTGAGTGGGGAGCAGCACCAGTTGGACTTTTGCGCCCTTGAGTTGGTGCAAGGACTGGGGGAAGGTTGTGCCATACCCAAATATGCAGTAACAGTACATAGGGTAAGTTGTCAAGATACTAAAATTTCTTCATGGTGTTAACAAAGCTACTTTGGGACAGAATATATCTACAATAAAGTCTGTGATTTGAAACTCATGGTACTTGAGATCCAGTTTATGTCGTAGACAGATCCCAGAAAATTGTCTACCAAAAAGCTTGTGTTAATTTTTAGAGCCTCTGCTACAGTAAATGCCTAGCATATTGTGTATGTACAATATTTGTGCCTCATTTTCCCCTGAAACTCAAGCAATGACTTTATTTGTTGGCACTTCATGGAGGCTTGCTTTGTCCTCAGCTCAAAGATCTCATTATAAGCACAACACATGGTGAAATAAGGAAACATATTTACCTTAAAGTTTGATAAATATAGAAGGCATGACTTAAAGTCATCCCTTTTTGTGTGCTAATTGGCATGTCTGAAGTCATAACTGCAGTCATTCAATGTACAATGTTTGAAAAGTGAACCACATATTGTGTGGAGGTTTCAAAGGTATTGAGTGAAGGGTCAGTCCGTTCTCCGTTGTCTGATTGTTTGAATTTGATTGATTCTGGGGTAATCTTTTTCATTTGATTCCTTCTGGGACCATTCTAAGTGGATTACTTGAAGATTCATGGTTTTTATTGAATCAGCAAAGGAAAAATATGGATTCACTAGTTTTAGCTGAAGCTTGCTTGGAATCAAATACCCACCACTTAAATATTCACATTATAACATTGTGACTCGATTGTTTTGAAGTAATGCTCTTGTTCTGTGCAGAAAAATTCAATGTAACTGTATGTGTGAGAAATGAAGAAGCCTCCCATATAGATTTATCTTGAAAATTCAAAATACTAACATCAAAGCTGATCAATTCCAATCAGATCCAATAAAGTCTCATCAAACCCAGAAGACTTTTCTTTAGTTTGTGCTGAAGCCCAATAGTGCCCTGACAAGTTTCATTAAGTAGGGTTGAAGCCCATTGGGCCCCTGACAACTTTCATTCATGCCCATTCAAGACCAATCACCTTGATCAAGCTTTGTTCTCTTTAATTAATTGAACTGAATTCAGTTCAATTTTATATGTGTATATTAATGTTTGATATTCTTCAAAAGAATCACAATATGTGGGTGAATTACAAGAACATCATTTATCATTTGCTTGTACAAGTATGAGAAAGAGTTGGTTTCTTAATCCTGATAAAAATATGTTCATATATGTATATTTCTAAAGACATACCAATTCATCTGAAAAAGGTATTGGTGTCGCCAATTTACATGATCATGCTGATTGCTGTGTCATGAGATCTTTGGTTCATAAATCAATAATTATTATACCCAACAACCATGGTGGCTTCATCCTTGCTTTCAGTTGAATGATTGGATTCACCTCAGCACCTTCGGTTCGTAAGACAGTGTGCATGAAGATGCCGTGCATAAGTACCTTTTGTTAATGATTGGTGCATGTTACAGGTATAGTTCTCCAACATCCACATCATCATTGACTTCATAGCTTGAATTAAGTTACAAGGCCAAATGACCCAAATCTTATGCTTGAATTACATAGAGTGTTTTGCAAATGACGAATTTTGTTAACCCCTTAATGCTTCTAGTTGGACAAAGGGAATGAAATAAATTTTGACCCATCATCTTTTCTTCACTGCCTTGGTTGCCCAATGAACTAATCAGATAATCATGAACGAATCAGACCTTTTTGGAAACTTAGTAAACAATGACATTGACAGTTTAACATTAACAAAAGTTGAATGGTGATATTTTGAGGTGTGTTGGAATTTAGGGCTTTCGGGTGAAGCCCTACTCATATTCAGGAGACTCAAGCAAAAAACACTTGAATGCTTTGATTCTCTTTCATCCCTTAGTAGCAGTTGATGCCCCAACTTTGTTTGTATGTCCTCCTTCTTTTGGATGCATGATGACATTGATAAATCAAATGTCTCTGATGTTATGGACTAGAAATGATGTAAGATATTGATAAGGGTTTGCAAAATGCCCCACACTATTATAATCCTCTCTTTTCCAACATCCTCCATAAGTAAAAAGATGAAAATTGAGACTCACAAAAATGAGATGAGCAAGATTATTGGGAAGAAGAAGGGAGGGGGGGCGAGGAAATGTCATTTTTCTGTAATTGCTCATTCTATCCTAGCTTTGCATCAGTGACATGATGTTGTGAAGATTTTTGTCTTGGTTCAAGATTTTCAGGAAACAAAAATTATTCGTTGTAGTACATAATAATGATAATTTTTGTATGTGAAAACACAAGTTCTAAAGTTTTCAATTTTCTGGGGGGCATGTGCGGGATGGGGGCAAATGGGTCCTGTCATGATCTGCAAGGGACCGGTTTCAGGAGTATCCAATGTTGTTGATACCAATGATCCACATGATCCACTATAGAAGTAGAAGTATCATAGTCCTAAGCAAATAATAGTTAATTTAACAATTTGTTCTGAATTATGGATCACTGACTGATCAAACCTTCCTTCTACATGGAAAATGTGCAACTTTCCCAAGACACCTCATGGAATCCAAGCACCCTCACACTCTGCATGGAAAGCAGGCACATAAGTGGGGAATATCCAAGGTATGACTCTCGCTTGAGAAAGAAGTTAGGCTTCAAAACAATCCCTCCAAAAAGAAGTGGTGAATTTTTATCACTCCTTGCATAAGTGACTCCTAAATCTGCAACCATAAACCAGAAGAGCAAGGCAGAGCGGAAAGCGTTAGGGTGTATATGGTATCCAACCTCACTGGTGTCAAAAAATGCTTATGCATCCACAACAAACTTTGAATCAACTGCATTTCAGGTCCTAAGTGTAAAAGAATATCCCAAGCAATGTGCAAACTCAACAGGGAAAATTCAGGAGAGGCAGCATTGATAAATTAAATTGAAGCATTTCTGCAGAAATTAACCAAAATGTTAGGTTGATCTTCTCAGTAGGCTCACCACACCTGAGTGGAAGCAGAGCCATCCATCCTAAAGAACTGGGGGGGAGTATGGATACTCAGGGATCCCAACTCAACAAAGAAGCCCATCAAATAAATATGGGCACTACTCTACAGGATGGGTTGAGCTGCTAACAGGATGGATTTAGCTGCCAAGTTCCTAAGAATCTCTTTGTGTTTATGGTAGGACAAGAACTCATTCATTGTTCAAAATGCTGTGCAACTACTTGGATGATTGTCATATTTGTGTGGAGCTATTCAATGTTGATTTCCAAGAAAGGTCGGGAGCATGATTGGGTGAGGAAAGAAGATGTACTTCATGTCTTGTCTAAGAGCCAATAGGTCTCTTTCAAGAGCTCACAAATTCTACCACATCCCATATTCCACGGTCAGTCACAATGCTTGGAACAGTGTGTGTGCTGGGTGTTAATAAGGTGTTGACAATTACATGTCTTCTCAGTATCTTTGTTAGGTAATCCTGTATCAGTATGCTGTAATACCTACATTTTTCAGAGGCAACATAAGAACTTGTTGGAGGAGGAGGAGTTGGTAATGAGAAAGCAGAAGGAGAAGGAGAAGACAAGAAGGCTCATTTTCCCATACAACTTAGTTGCTGAAAAAAAATCGACCGGACAGAACGGTGGCCCTTTTTGTGTTATTATGCAACCACATAACACCATACAAATTTGTTTTGTGATAAGCAATTAGTATATTATTTGTAACCATTGCAAGATTTTTTGTAGCTGACAACATAGGAGAAAATTCAAACTCAGCTGCACCATGCTTATACATCATGTTGGAGGTTTTCTGATTGCCTAAGTCTCATTCATTAAAACAGAGGAAGTATAAAGTTTTGAAATTAAAAAAAGTATCATTAGATGACAGTTTGGTATGTACCATATCTATGTTACTGTATGATATGACTGTATCCAAACCAAGAAATGAATATGATGGTGCCGGGCAGGTCAAGTGTGTTGAGCATAAATACATGGAACAGTGGGCATGTGTGCCTCATGCGCTTTGCATGCACAGGACATGCAGATGTGCTCTATGAGGCCTCACTTCTTGAATTTATAGGTAGTATGTTTGAATAACATAATGTCCACCATGCAATGTCCCAGTTGATATCCCTCATAGGTAATTGGGTAAATAGAATGCTGGAATTGCCTATCGTTTTTCAAGATCTCAGTTGTATAATAAAGTGAGCCCAATTTTCTTCTTCTTCTTCTTCTTCATTGAGGTACATTTTCATCTTTGGAAACGATAGGTGATTGGAGGATGTAGGTACATGATACCTTTTTGAAATATTCATTGAGGCATTTCAGGGTGAACATGGTGCTGTACAAATCAAATGTCTATGAATTTAAGGTGATAACCATAGAGTCCATCCACATGCATTGCACACACACCACTGTTTCATGTATTTGAAACACTGTCAACAGTATCTTTGTTTCACAGTTTTGATACATACACCTTGTATGGTAATGCAGGTAGCTACCAGTATGGTAATGCAGGTAGCTACCAACCAGTCATGTGATGCTCCCTTTTTAATGTAAACTTTATGCTTCCTCTGTTTTAACCCTCTTTCTTAAAGTTGGACAAAAGTGTGTTAACTAGCGTAATAAGGTTCATCTAGTTTTCTTAACTAGGTCAATTTCTGTATCTTGTTAATTTTTTATGACTTAGGAAAAACAACCTACTATCACCTCTTTTTGTTCTTTTTAATTGTAATCTTACTTTATATTTACTTCTAGATAACCAACTTTTAGGTCACTATGCTATCCGAACAGGAACATTGCTTCATTTGTCGGCCGAAAGCATGGATATGGTCCTTGCTATTTTTGTCAAGTGAGAGACGCTGTAACAAACATGTTGTGAGTATCTATAAACGCTAATTTTTGGTGAGGAATCGAATGGCGCAATCAGATTTACTCAAAAGTGCATGCAAGTGGGCAAAATGGGGGCAATTTTGTTAACTATTAGTGTCGGTCTTACTGCTAGTTCCTGAACAAAAATCGATTTTACGGCTAGATACAGGTGAGGGTTCAGGAATGAAACTTTGGCAATCAAACACTGTCCAAAATGCATGGTGCAGTTTAGATTGATTTTCTCCTGACTCTCTTCTGAAAAAAAGCTTGCACTGACCGGCTGCGCTGGTTGGAATATTTTCGAATGAGGAGGAGGAGGAGATAAAAAGCTCGCTTAGTCTTCAACACTCAAGTGCGAGCACTGGACCTAGGTTCTTCCTCGTGTCGCATCCATGACCCGATCAGATACTAGAAAAACTAAAAACTAAACACTGTACACATAGCTGCACCAGGCCAGGTGCAGTTAGTAGGCCCTACCGTCCTAGTGGTACATCCGGGGGTGCCAAAAAACGGTCGCAGGGTTACTAAGCTTGCTTACCCTCAACCCTGCGCCCTTTGCCTGACTGACGTGTTGCCAGATGGATCAAGGGTGGGGAGAGGTTTTGCTGTTAACTAACTAGTCACAACAGTTGTCAGGCAACCCATGCATCGATTGTGTCATGGTTGCCCCCTTGCAGCAAAGAATGAGCTGCTGGGAGCAAGGTACCGGGCTACGTAGCTCGCTCGTCCATCACCACAATCAAGTGCAAGCACTGGATCTAGGTTCTTCCTCGTGTCGCATCCATGACCCGATCAGATACTAGAAAAACTAAAACTAAACACTGTACACATAGCTGCACCAGGCCAGGTGCAGTTAGTAGGCCCTACCGTCCTAGTGGTACATCCGGGGGTGCCAAAAAACGGTCGCAGGGTTACTACGCTTGCTTACCCTCAACTCTGCGCCCTTTGCCTGACTGACGTGTTGCCCACCCGGCCGGGCGAAGCCCGGGCCACAGCCGGGCAAAGGAGTGTGGGAGGCCCCCACCGCTGTATCAGGCGGGCCCATCCACGCCACCGTTGTGAACCACAGGACAGAGCCCCGTGGCAAACAATTCTATCCAAACCGAAAAGCCAGGGGGAAGAGAAAACACCACCTCATTTCAAGGCTATCCACAATGACTGTACCAGACGGAGGGGGTCAGGTCAAACAGACCGTCATTACCCCGTCTCATGAGACCTCCTGCCATGGACAACCCAAGTGAGGCTAACTCCAACTGGTGGCTCTAGGCGGCCGCCGCATTCACTGTGTATTCCGGCGCCACCACCGCCGCAGTGACGTTGTGAAACACTCCGCCGGTTATGTTGACAAACTGGAACTTCCGTTTCATGTCTTTCGACATGCCCGTCGAAAACACATGTAGCTCCTTGCGTATGTATTCTTTAAACGTTACCACCCCATCTTCTGTATCTGCCGGTCGGTGTATCCCGCTAACAACAACGCATTCGTGCCACCCAAATGCAGGGAGTGCGTGTCGATTCTGTCGATGGGAAAGCCCCGCGAGGGGTATGCTAGGACCAATGCTGCCATCTTCAAAGCAGCACTGATGTTACGATCGGAGACGTCGAAATGCCCCTTGTTGGAGAAATAAGATGAAAGAAACGTGGTTGGGTCCGATGAATGTCCCCGAATGTGGAGGTACCGACACCCTAGGGCACGCACTGGACACGCGAGCTCCTCCCCGTTGTGCTCCTGATGTATGCACACTCCCTTCCATCAATTTTTTTGATTATCCAATTTTAATGTGGCCGAGTGTGCCGACATAATCTCATCCGCCGGAGCGTTGCGTGCTAGCTGCTGTAGGCGCCCATTGTGCATGTGAAAGAAGGTGACATCTTCCACCTTGAATTGAACTGTTTGTTTGGTGTTATTCCGTGCACCTTTACAAGTGTACTCGCCCACGCGTAACAGATAATAAAAAGCAATAACGGTGAGGTCACCTACCGCATGTTCTAGTTCCGTAGCATTTGGTGAAGAGCCTAGTTTGCAGAGGTACTCGGGGACGTCAGCCTCAACAGGGAGCTTTTTGGATGTAGGAGGGTCATGTTTTCGCCATCCATCGAGCATCTGAGCCACACGTAGGATTAGCTTGTCAGAGCCAGCCAGTTTTACAGGATTGTGTCCTGTGGCCAGGGCGATTGTCTGACCAACGGCTGTGAGTGCCGTAGAGACCGTTGCAGTTGAGACTTGGCGGCCTCTTCCTGCGTCTCCAGATCGGACGTAGGCGGCAAACCCTGTGAGCAGTCGGATGCGGTCAACGTAGCGGGTACCCTGTAAGAAAGGGTCCACTCCCACAGGCCTGACAAATGACTCCCAACGGGCCCAATGAGTCTCCCTGCTTTTCGTAGACGTCGCCACTCGTCCAGAGTAAAAGCCTTCATCCGCAAGATGGAAGTAACTCTCGTACTGGCTGCGCAGGAGAGGCGGAATAGATTCCAGGATTCCTGGTTAGGCAGAGGGAATAACGAGTTGTATAACGTGAGAAATGCATCGTCTGAAAGGCAATGCCACTTCACCTCGCTGCCAAAGGAACGGGAGGGGACATACGTCATGGCATTGGACTGGCCAGCGATGTGGAGAGTCGTGAGCGGAGATGCCCTCGTCATATGCAAACAGAGTGACAAGGCCCGAATGAGTTGCATTGCTGCCTTGGAGCTTCGCACAGCCAACCATGGGACCCAGTGGATGCTCGGACTGTTATCACTATACAGCGCCACATGTTTGTCCTGCAGGTCACCAACCACCGCTAGGGGGGGAAATGAGATTTTCACAAAAAATAAAATTTCTTCCAAATGATATTTTGATGTTAGGAACCCTTAGGTATGTACTTTCTCATGTCAAATATAAAATTTCATCAAAAAATTCTACCAGGAACGTCCTCATTTTTGAGATACCACGATTTGAATGTGTTTCTACTAGTGACTGGACTAGTGACTGACTAGAAACACAGTGCTGGGGTTATGTTATGAAAGATTTTTCTGGGTCCAACACATTCTATAGCAATTTTTGAATGTGTAGGTTTCCTGACATAATTAATGATATGGATCTGTTTCTTGTTTCCTGTGGTTATTTGAGTGTTGTCGTGTTTTTAGGTGACTCTTTGCTGTTTTCCACATAAATTACCTCCTGAAACATGTATATGGTCATCTATATCCTTCTATGCCTGGATTTTCTTGAGGTAGGCGCAATGACTGATATTTTTACCTTGACAAAGAGCACATTTTGCTTTGGCTTTAAGGTATTTAAGGCTTTTCTGCCAAATTAAACAAGGAGAGATGTAAGTCTATGTTTATAGACCACCTCTACACATCTTTTTGTGGAGTACAGTAGAATCTTTGATGTGACAGGATCTCAACGTGCAAGAAGGTGCAGTCTTTTATGGGGGGGTCTAAGAATGGCTATTAACATATTAATCTGTGCATAAATGCAATGTTGTGAGATTTGGTGTTATGGTTTGGAATAGATTCTCTGGTCTCAGTTACAAGTGTGGACCGTGATTGGAGATGGAGGATTCAAGTGGAAAAGTTTGTAAGAGAGAAGGTCAATTCAACTTTTTTGGAATACATTTAATGTTTTGTGGGTATGTGAGTAATGCTCCTTCGTAAAAACAAAGAATTTTTGACAGGCATACAACAGAACAACGATCCATTGAAAAATAAAAATAATTATTAATGTTGGTGTTTTAATGTAAGCAAGGAGTTCTTGGAAAAATCAAGCCCAAAGCACTAATAGCCCTCAGGACTCTACTGACAATAGGGACAAAAAGAAGACACTTTTACTATGAGGTGCATCAAATTTAATCAAAGCTCCATTCTTAGTAACACATAACACAATTAAAATCATTCAGTACCAATTTTTAAAGTATGCCTTCCATATTTCACTGAGTAACCAATTGAACTTTAGTTTCCCTTGATCTACTCACTCTACCGTTTGTTTAAGAGGACACCATATATAGAGTAGTGCACTTTGGACTTTACTGGTGAGTAAAACCAACATTCAACAATTCGTCCATGAATAGCATGACTTATCACCTATCACCTACCACTACCAGCACACATCTTAATTGTAAATCATAATTGAACTCATCACACTATTTAATTATTTGAAACATAATTATGATTCATACTCTGTAATGGCTTTATTTTAATTGACTAGGAACTCTGTTTCTAATATCTTTGCTGATTGTAGAATTATAGAAGACACATCTCACTTACTTTGCTGTTTATACTGTGCAACACCAAAAAGTGATCCAGCCAATACGCAACTTAATTGTAAACTAGAATCGACTACATAATGGTCTGAAGTGCAACTATGTGTCATACCCGCAATTTAATTTGCAATACCTTGGCTGATGGTAGATTTAGGTCAGACACACCTCCAACACCAAAATGCTTCTACAGCTTGTCAATGAGGAAAAACAGTAGCAAAACACAATCCATCATTAGCCAATACTCATCTTAACTGTAAATTAGAATTGACTTCAACAGATTATTACATTGTTTGAAATGATATTATGTTCCATAATCAGAGTATTATTTATCTTAATTGGCTAGCAACTTAATTCATATTATCTTGGCTGGTTGTAGATTCATATCAACTGTATTTCACTTAAGTTGCTGTTCCAACTTTGCGACACTAAATTCATCCACAGCTTGCCAATGCCAAAAGAAAGAACCAAAATTATTTAATAACATGATCCATCATGGACCAATGTTCAACTTAATTGTAAATGAGAATTGAATTCAACATAATGTTCTATTGTTTGAAATACAAATATGTTGCATACTCAGATGTTGTTTTATGATAATTGGCAAGCAATTTAATTCATATCACTTCACTGATTGTAGAATGAGTCCAGATGATGTTCAATTACTTGTTGTTTAAATTTTGCAATACCAAAGTCATTCACAGCTGATCAGTTCAGTATGATTGAGATTATAACAGAAACTAGCAATGCTCAATCAAAAGCATAAAACAAACGCACTCTTATATCAAGGAAAATTGTTCACAATTTCCCTATGAAATTGTTTTGTGGCAGTGTGACAATGAAATGGCCATGCCGAATATGTTAGTTGAAAAGTACACAGCCCGGACATTATTATTTTGAAGTTTCAAATTTAAAATAGTGATATGATAGTGGAATGATGAGGCTTTAAAAAGATAATAGAATTAAATTTGTCGGAAGTATTGTTATGCAATATTCATTAGTTGATTGTTATGTCATGAATCTTAACTAATTTATAATGTGAAGACTAATGGAGGCAAAAACAACCTTTCCTGCCACAAGTCTGCCATACCATGACCCATTTGAGTTTTGTTGCATCACAGCTCTTTCCACTTTCATCTGACCCAAATTGTGCTCCTGCCCCAGTCGCCTGTCCGCCCCAGTTGAAATATTGTTCCCCAATATTCTCTCTCTTCTAAATGTTGATTGTTATGTCCACTGTTGAATAAAAACAAGCATCCATAAGAATGGAGTTGAGTAATCAAGAAATAATAAAAAATAAATTCCTTTGGCAGATGCAACAATCAAATATTGCATCATTTGCATACCTTAGCTTGAGAATTGTGTTGGTTTCAATCATCCGCAATACTCTGGGGACACGCACATGATGGATGGGCCATCAGAAAGGTCATATTGGAGGCGGACGATCCGTTGCGACGGCTGAATGCTTGTCTTCCAAAAATTGACCCTGTGGACAATATTTGATCTCAGATGAGACAGCAATGAGTTTTTGACCCCCGTCGCATTCGCGTGGTTTTGGGGTGTAGTGCGGGAAATGACGGGTAGTTGATACGGGCGCGGGGGGCAAGGAAGCGACAGATTTGATGAATTTGTCAATCTTTCCGGCGGTATTCATGGTTGTCGTCGATTTTTTACGATGGCCGCAGATGTGTTATGTGAAGACATTTCGGCGTACCCCCACGTGATGGAAAATCGGACCATGTTACGCCATTTTCTAAGGATGCCCCCGTGGCGTAACATTGGCCAAATTTGCATTGCTTATACACTTGAGGAGCACATTTGAATACAAAGAGGGGGGGTCCATCAATTGCATTGTTCTTTTTTTCGGGGGTTGGCACATTGTTCGAGATGTGTGATTGGCGATGAATCTCACTTTGCTGAAAGTAGGAGTACATTCAATATGATACTTTTTAGTAGATAGCATACAAAAAAATATCTCAATTCCCCCCCTACCACCGCTTCAATGACCAGAAAAAGGAGGAGAAGGGCTGCCAGCTCCAAATCAGAATTTGTAATGCTGCCAGTGGGGTTCTTGTCGGAACATAGTTCGGCCTGAACGCCAGCAGGCCACTCGTAGCGGAACACCGTCGGAGGTAACGCCATGGCCTCCCCTATGATGACCCCGCCGATGCAGTGCTTCGATGCATCCGTTACACCCACAATGTGGGGCCACCCTCCCACTAGGCTGCGACACTTTGTGGGGTGAGAGACAGAGCTGCGTAGGAAGATGCAGCATTCGTGAACAGCCGTGCGTAGTTTCTCATTGCGTTGCAAGAATACCATCGGCTCCTTGCCCAGGATGCGGAAGAAAGGTGGCATGAGCCCTTTACCTGCAGGAATTGATAAGAAAGCATGCCGGACTTTGTACAGCGTAGACCGAAAGTCCGCAAATGGGATACCGAATGTCGCTTTCTCAGCAGTTGAGCGTAACCATCCTCGCATGGTTTGGATGAGCGTGTCGCGCTTTCCCTCCAACACCCAAATCGTTTTGTTACCGCCATGGAAGTAGAAGCCCAGGATTTCCTTGACAATATCCCATGATCCGTCCTGATGGATGAGTTTCTTGAGGGAGATGGGATCGTTCTCGTTGGCCTCATCAGGTGGGAACACCTCATGAATTGCACACATTACCGAGTTTGCTACGTGATCCAATTGAGATCGCAACGTAGCTGTTGCTAGTCCAATGTAGTCGTCAATGTACACCTCAATGAGGTATCGGAAAGCGTCTGGCGTTGGAGGTGCCATCAGAGGGAGAGAGTTGTAGGCATCAGTTACCTGTGTGTGTGGGAGGAATTTGTGATCCGGTAGTGTGCCATTTGGCATCTCCACATATTGCGCTGCAACATCACGGCCTGTCTCCGAAGCTGCACAGAAGTAAGGTGGTGATTCGATCCACCCTATCTGTAGCAGATTCGGTAACACCAGAGTGGTGCTTGGCCTGTTATGTTGAGGCAGAACGTTCGCAAAGTTCCATTCTTTGCCCTGGGCACAATCAAGATGCCAAAAACCGTCCTTGATGTCCCATTTGGCCATGAACACTTTTTTGTCCTCGGACGTACTGGCGAAGGCATGGATTATGCGGCCCAATGAGTGTCCCAACTGGCTAATTGCTCCCCGTGGGACAAGCTTCTCGGTTGCCTCATTGACAGAAGTGTGTAGCTCTCCGCTCTGGAGGCAAATTGCGAACGAAAGGTCCAGAATCGTACGAAATCGCCGTGACTTATGTGGTACCATGGATATGGGAGATATCTTGAGTTGTTGTGGCGGATCTTCTTGTATATCGTTCCAGTCCACCAGGCGCGCCTGCCCGCACCGGACCTTCTCCTGGACCTCCTCTTGGAGTTGGTCAATGGCCTCTGGAGTGAGGGCCGACTTGTGGGGCCCCCTGTCGATTGCTGCCTGCATTTCGGCTGGCGTCCACGGCTTGCCGGTCTGCACTGGGCACCCTTTCGTAGCATATTGTAACAGCGCCGGTGCCGCTGGGTGGCGAAGTGCCAAGCCAGTGGGGCACATGTGATTTCTGTGCGGGACGACCTCATGAGTCAGATCAGAGGGTAGAACTCCGTCGCCTCTGTAGACCTTGAGATAGGCGGGGTTTAACGGTTGGCGCTGTTGTAGAAGTTTGCGACGAGCTCTGTTTTCTTTCTTTAAGGTGTCTGTGGAGGCGCCTGTGACAGGAGCCATTGTGGTGAGCCGTGGCAGCAATAGTCCTGGCATCTTGGGGCCGACAAACATACAGAGAGAGGGGCAGGGTTAGATTGTACTCCGGTCGAGGGACAGGCATGATTGGCAGGTCGATGGCAATGCAAAATTACCTGGCTGTTGCGATCATTGATGCTTCTGTCCTCATGTGACGATGGAGAAATGATAACACCGGCAGATGGGCTGCATTGGTGCGTGGGTGTGCCGGCATTGTGGTTGCGATGGCTAGTCCCGTTGGAGTCCCGAGGCAAGGGTGCGGCATGGCAATGCGTTGTAGTGGATGAGGCACTATTGAATGAGAAATCAGGCTTACCTGAACCATTGTCAAGTAATGGTTGTTGCTTGCATGGCGGCGTGGTGTTGTCCCTATCCGCTACTGAAGGATGCAACTGTACTATCGTGGCTGTGTTCTGCAGTAACGCCCCCGCCGTCGCTCCATCCTCTTGATGTGTCATATCCACTTGATTGCCATCCCTCCAGAAATGACACCGTCAATCCCAAACAATAGGCATTCCTCACGCGGTTTGTTTGAACAGCTTGTGAGATGGACTACCCAAATACTGGGCCTGTGTTGCTGGCGGCTCCGTTGCCATCCTCTGGTCGACCGCTGGTACCAGTTTACTGCAAAGTTCGGTGGCGAACACATCGCTAATGTCCGCTACCGACGCATGCCCATGAGGAGATTTACCACACATTTTCCCCTGGCATTTGCCCAAGACATAGGCATAGCACAGGCTATTCTTACCGTGGGCAACATACTTTGGGATAGTCGGCAGGTCTGCCTCCGTCAATTTGGCTACCCGTAGCAGGCTTCTCAGCTGCACGCTCCGAAAATACGTGACGTAGCCTGCCATCATCCTCTTAATCGCTGGGTGAATGTCAGATGGACGGATAGTAACTGGCTGGTCGCCCTGTCCTGACGCCGCATTATCGGGTACAAATGACGACGTCCCAGCCTGTGACGGGCTCCACTGCGATGGGGCAGAGGTGGTAAGCCTGCCGGCACGGCAAACGGTGTGGCGGCTCAAACCGCCTCTCGTTTCTCTCCCAGGGGTCGAAGATATGATCCCACCGTTGCTGTTTTTTTTCACTTTTCAGGAAAATTGCCCATAGCGATGCCTCTGCAAGCTTGAATATCCGCCCCAATGACTTGCATCAGGAGCGACGTAGGCCAACGAACACGGCTTGAAGAAAAATGATCCGCCGTGACGGTGCGAAAGAAATATTGGCGGCTGTCATTTATGACCGCCCATGTCACCTGTCGGCATATGAGTGGCGTGAAGGTGTGTGCATTCGCATACACGTTGTCCGAGTCGAGCATGCAAAGCAATGCGTAGCAGTTCTCGAAATAGTCACACCTCTCGCCAAAAAGCACCCACAACAGCGCACAAAACGTACCCAAATCTAGCTTCAACTCGTGGTAGTTTGACGCAGGAGGACGGGGATCCAGTTTACTGAGCAGCAACGCCTCAGTCAATGTGTGGTTTCGTGCGGTCAACTTCATTGCATGTTCGCTCGACCTGATATCCGCCGTCTCGTTTCCAGTACGGGGACAGCAAACGAGCAAGGACATCCCCTGTTCTGCCGTATTGAGATACGCAGTAGGCGTACCTGGACAGAACTCCATCTTCACGATGTCGTCCATCGTCGATTTGTCGAAATACACCTCTCTGTTGATTTGCACCTCCTCCTTCTTCGCCCAGGCAGTCATCTCCTCTACCAGCTGGGTCCGCTGTGCGTCCACCTCCTTTGTGGTGTGGAAGTACTCCCAAATGGTTGGTAGGCCAGACTGGGTTCGAACACAACAAAAGCCTTTCAACTTGGCGAGCTGAAACTCGCTATAAACCTTTGCCTCCTCAGCCGGTTTTGAGGTACCACGCACGCCGCCGTCACCCAACTCTGCGCTCCCAGTAGCCCTGAATGCCGCCACCACTGCCGCAGTTACCTGTGCCAGCATACCCGGATCAACACCCCCGGTGGCCTGTGGGTTATACCCGCTTGGCGAAGTGGATTGATTTCCCGCCAAGCCTTCCATACGACGTGGTTGATTGTTGACCCCCCTTTGCGGTAGGGTCACCGCTAGCCGGTTGTGAGCCCATTCGTGGAGGTGCTCGGTGCTACCCATGATAGCTGGCATAGCGAATGATAGCAAGCTGCTCATCCCGTTCACCCCATTCCCCGGTTGCGCCGCCATGCAGCACCAATCGATGGCTAGATCATAGTGCCTGGGGTCGACGCCCGACCTGCTGAGGGTGTCAGTGATGTGAGCCAACAATTGCATCGGAGTGCACCTGTCCTCGGCACAAAAATCCACGCAATTGGGAGGAAGGGCTAACATCCGCGGGCATACAGTTCAACCTCTCGGGGCCTCTCCAGGCGGGACCCAAAACTTCACTTTGTTTTTGGGGATGGCATAGAAGGCCTTCATGGCCTCCGTATCCTTGCAAATGGGAGGGTCGTCCCGACCATTTGGGGGACGGCAAATGTGGTCTTGTCTCCCAAAAACCCAACAACCTTCCCTTTCCATGCCGGATCTGCCCCCGGTATGTTTGGGTAGATTCCAGCGGAGTGGATGAGGTGGATGAAGACGGACTTTTTCCGCATGCAAGCGAAGACAAGGAGCCGTGGGAAGGCGAGTGCATCCTCGCGGAATTTCTTTTGCTCCTCCCCGTCACCCCGTTGGGATGCTTGCCAATCGAGGAAAGCGATCAAATCCGACGCCGTCCGGATGGTGGTGTCGTGGTGGCAAGTTGAAATCAACGCCGAGCTCGTCGAGTGATCTCCCGGCGGGGGGGTCCCTTCGAGACGAGTTGTGGGTTATGTTGGGGTGAAACCCGCCCCTGTGAGGTGGATGTTGCGTAGCGCATTGGGCGGAGCCATCGTAGGAGTATCCCGGGTTGCAGCTTCTTGTTTGGGTGGGAGGGGTGACGGCGTTTGCCGCCGCCGCCGCGAGCTGATTCAATGGGGTTTGGAGTTGCGCGCCCCTTGGGAAAGTGGCAGGGTCGGGCAATACCCACTCCCCCTCATCGCTGGCGTTGTTCTCGCTGAGGTCCGCTTCCGCGGCCTCGTCGAAATGTTTGGTGGCGGGTGCGAGAGCGTCAGCGCTCCCTCCCTCGTCTTGCTGGGTGATGCGGGGTGCGGCCGGTGGTCCCTGTGCCTCCGGGCTGTTTAGGTAGGAGAAAAGGCTTGCCATTTGCCGTTATGGTGTGTAGACATTGTTTTGTTGTTTGCCGCGGTGTGCTGTTTGATTCACTGTTAACTAACTAGTCAAAACAGTTGTCAGGCAACCAGCAGGCAACCCATGCATCGATCGTGTCATCATGGTTGCCCCCTTGCAGCAAAGAATGAGCTGCTGGGGGCGAGGTACCGGGCTACGTAGCTCGCTCGTCCATCACCACAAAACAAATCTTTCAAAAAAATCAAGATACATACAACATAGGAATCACTACAAATTTCTAACAAATTTCCCTGCTTGAATCTATGTTTTATTTTTTACGGGCGCAGAATTATTCAGAAAGAAGCATGGTCAAGTCGTCAAGATGAGAGGAAGTGGCACTTCATCCGGCCGTTTGGCTTCAGCGGTCAACACTTAAGAATCCGTTTACAATACCAAACTCACAGACTGTGTTTGTGTCTGTAATTTTCGAATACTATGGAATTAATCGTTGCCCACAGAGCGATCGAATAGAAGCCGATCATCCCTATTGTTGTGACCCCGTCCCCCATGGGTTAAATTTCGGGACTGCATTGTTCAATAGAACGAAATCGAAGAACGGCCTCCTGGTGGCTGAGTCACCCTAGACGTCGGACGATCTGTAATGTAATTGCCCGTGTTCATCCGACTGCCTTGTGCGAAAATATTGCTCGAGACCCCACTTCCACCAGTTCGTGCACCCAGTTTCACATCATTGACTTCTGGTTTGACCGTGGGCGTAGACGAACCAACTACTTTCATTATGCTCTCCTTTTCTTTTTGATTAGCGGGTGCAGTGGTTTGACGGTCTGTCAAACAAGATCGCAAAAGGGTTTATAAGCTTTGCCGTTCGAGCACAATATTTCAAGGCAACTCACTCGACTTCTCGGGAGAATCCCAGCTCAGTTGAACCGAAGATTTTCCGCCGGGCTCATTGGTTACTCTTGACGTAGTTCTACCCTCCGCAACAAGGTGGTTTTGATTTTCGTTCATGCCATATCCGAAGCTCATGTTGCCAAAATGGTTGAGGGAAATTGTAAGCCGAAATGAAAGTTTTTCGAAATGGCGAAAACATGGTATTTGAATTTTTGAATTACGCTGCCCTTCGCGTTTCAAACAAGAGCGACTTAACATGCACCTCGTGGAAACAATCTGCATGTTTTCGTTTGTTGCTTTGTATCTTAGGAAAGTTGGCGAAGACATCGGCGTGATTGCATTTATGAATCAATAGGAGCAGTGTTCAAGTGTTGCTTCGATGTGTTCATGAGGATTTGGAGCTAACCTTTCGAATTTTCACCATCCATATTCTTCATGTCTGGAGACGACCACAATATTTTCATTGTATCAGGTAATAACAAGTAACTTAACATATAATACTAGTGAAAAGTTCGTTGGTTTGTATTGAAAGAGTAAGAAAGTCAACCCCTCATTTCTTGGCATTTTTAGTATGTTTTGGATGTTTACACCTTGCACCATGAAACTTGGAGAGTAAGAAAACAGGTGTTTCAGTAACAAGCATTTGTCACTTGAAACGCGTTGCTTGTTACATGAACGCCGAAGTTGGAGATTACTATGCTGGCTAATTTGAGAAATCTTTTAAGAGATGTTCACCATTGTATAACCATGAAACATTCCTTGCCTATGCACTCACTGTGTCAAATAATGAGCGGAAGTGACATTAAAGGAAGCTGGTTGAGGGTTCGGTCCATGATCTGTGTGTTGGTTGTTCTCATTGGCCAAACAACACCCTTTTCAGAGGTGAAACAAGTAAACAATATATCTGTAAAATTTCAGGTTGCTTGACACAAATTTGAACATTGTTTGGTACCTTTGGTACCTCATTGACTAGTGTGGCCAGGTGATCCATGAGCAATTCTGGAACTTAGACTGTTTTATTAACCTGTCTTTGTATGTTCAATCAATTCATACCATAACATAAAAAACCGTCCGTCGCCTTCTCGTGCTTCAATCATGCACACCATGCTTCTTGCATGGGTGTTGTAGTAATATTTGGTAAAGATGTTGTGTGCAGTCTGAAGTTGACACTCTAACCCAGCAGTATTTTTGCAAGGAAGGGATCTGTGCTGTCAGCAAAGCCCAACAGCACTTATTTCCTTATAGTCCTGAATAAATGCTTACCGCTACTCCATATCTGGATCAGTCACTGTTACTAGTCCAGAACTGGATCAGTGTCCCAATTGGTGCTAAACCTGAAGCTTTCTTTTGTATTTGACAGAATCCAATGGATGCACTTCTGTCTGTTGCGATTGAACTATCTGATAAAGTTGATGTGCAGCCCTCTCCAAGCACTTGTTTTGGCATAAGTACTGGACCATTGCAGTCCTTTGATCAACAAAAATAATGTCGCATGGCAGGATTGAGTGCTAAATGCGTTCCCTACAAATCTAAGTATGAATACTATATAACTCAAGGATTGCAATCACTGGGGATGCATCTGTCATAATTTTGTGGACTTTGGAAAGGAATTACTTCAGTCATACGTGCAATATCTTTTGCAATAATATTATGTACGTTCCCTGTTAGTCTTGTGTATGTACATATACATATGACATCTACTAGCAGTGGACATAAATAAGAAGTATTGTGTTAGTTAGATGGCATAACATTGAACTGCTATCACAACATAAAAGCATGTATCTAGAACCAATTTGACACTTTGGACACTATGGTCAACATTATTCCAACTCCCCAGAAACTTAAGTCGATAAGTTAAATTTTTGAGATAATTGCTAACATTTCTTCATCATTGACACAGGAATGCTATCTGCCACAAAAATGGTAGCCACATCTTTGCCTGATTTCATTACACATGAAGACAACTCTATTTGAGCCATGTGCATGTCTGCACTTGGCATGGACTTAAAAATAACAACAATGAAGCTGCAGGAAATATTTATGGAGTTCTGCAAAAGTTAAGCAGGAATAATAGTACAACAGTGTGATAGTGCTTCATAATGGTCATACAACCTCATAGCCGGTTTCATGAAAATATAATTATTGTGTAACAATGCAATGTTCTCCACAAAATTTTCAGCAAAACAGCTCTGCGATGGTCCATCTGTCTGATCACAAGATACCCCATTGATGCTGCAGTGGTGCCACAGGTCAATTTTTCCAACATGTGTTTTGCATTTTTTCACTCTATATCCTGAGTATTATTTTTTCTATGTTGAACGAGTTACATCATTGTAAACCCCTACTTTTACTCTAACAATCCATTGCACCTTTCATTTGTGCATCTTGTGATGATTGTTTCTGGTGTTTAACTTGCCCTTTCCCTCATACATCAAATTCAAACAAACCATTGTTCAATGTGGCCTTGGGTTTCAAATGAAGAAAACTTGTGTTTATCATGTCCCTGGATAATTTTCAGATATGACAAGAAAGCATCAGTAGAGATGGACTAGTATGCTTTGGTTTGAGAAGATTCAGAATACAGAGGTGTCCTACTAATAACAGTGAATATTCTAGAACGTGTAAGTGGAGTGACATTTAGCTAAAATATAACAAGAAAATGAACAATAAGGCAGAATAACTAATCCATTGTATATCTACTCAAGGCCATTCCAAAAGTAGATACCCATGCAGGTGATTCATTTGTACCCAAATCATCGCAGAAAACCAATTCTGATCTAAAGTACTACCTTTGACGTTTTCATGGTTTCTTGACAGCTATGCAGGTCTTGATAGGAGTCATGGAGCTGAATGAAGTCCTATTCTTGAAAGTTTCCATTGTTGATGTTTGCCAAAGTGACAAGAATGATGCAGCTCCCAGAAGGCAGTGGTTATATGGAGCCCCCTGGGTTCGTCTGACGAAACCAAGTTAGTTAGGTGTTTCGTCTGACGAAACGGATCGAGGGTATGTTCAAATACAGACGTGAATATAAGATAAAAGGTATCCCATTTTGCTTCCAATCTGACCGGAGATCGTTTTAACTAAACTTACGAAATAACATTTATTATCTATATATTTAAAAAACACTCAGCCTCCAGCTGTGCTAAGGCTATGCGGTAATGGATGACATTGCATCACCTATGGACAGGGGTTCGAATCCCCTTTTGTCATTTTACAGTTGCATGGTTTCGTCTTACGAAACCATATTTACTAGTGTAAGCATGCAAATTTTTCATTTCTCTAAGACTTTCGATTTCGTCTTACAAAGCCATGTTTACTAGTGTAAGCATGCAATTTTTTTATTTCTGGAAGACTTTTGATTTCGTCTTACAAACCTCTAAGACTTTTTGGTGATTTCGTCTGACGAAATGTGTTTTCGATTTGAATTTGTTTTTAAATCTAGTGGATACCTTTTCTTGAAAATGGTGTCAGTTGGACATCTAACTGACACCTAACTGACAAAAATGCTTCGTCTGACGAAGTGGTTTGTTTCGTCTGACAAACCCAGGGGGCTCCATATAACCGACCCCTTGTTCGTATCACCCAAAAACTATGAGAATGTTGTCATCATTTAAAGGCGCTGTGGATTTCATTACTACATTTAAATCAGTAACTAATAGGTCAATTTTGTTTATACTATGTTGCCACTAACATAAAGTATCAATACATGAAATCAGCCATGATTAGTTGATATTTGTATTGTTCAGTGTATCATAATGCACAAACAGTGGCTGCATGAAGAACATAGACTTTGGAACATTGCAAAGACAGAATGAGGAGCCGTTGTAAAATAAACAACAAGAAGAAGTAGGGGTCAGCATCAGGATTGGATAATCAGTTGTTTCACTTTTTATATCACAGCTTTATAACTTCGAAAAAATGGAATGGTGAAGTGCTTTAAATTGTCTAGCTGATTAATGAGCTTGTAGACCTCTTTGTCTAAAAGTGTTTATTTATATGTATCCAACACTTTCATGTTTGAGACTAAGTTTGTGTTTGTTGTTTATACAGCAATTACGGAAAAGGCAGTTGATGGAAGAAGTGAGAAGCATTCATGCCCTGAAGAATTGTTTGATTTTAAATGGAGCAGTAGTCCAGATCTGAGCGAGTCATCATGACTAGTATATATCTGCAAAACCAGATGATTGGCCTAATTGTCAGTGTCTGTTAGTATATGATGGCACATTTACAAAAACATGGCAGCACTGATCACTGATCTAGCTATGAGATTATTGTGGCCAGAAATGTGGTCATTTACAACTCATCTTTCTAAGGTCTTACTCATGGATATACAATACATATTGTTAGAACTGCTCACGTAGTGATACATTCCTAGCGTTGGCATGGGCTAGAAGGTATCTTCTGACATGCAAGTTCATGTGAATACCTTGATATTGGCTCACAGAGTTGCATGGATGACAGTTGATGCACACCAACCACCATGCCTTTCAGCCATAGCTATAGTTATATGCAACATTGGCTAACTCACGAAATAGATGAACTAACCAAGATTAAAATCACTCCATTATTTCTAGTGTTCATCTTTTCCTTTAGCAAATAGACAATTGTTGTGACAACAACAAACAAGGTTCTTGATGAGCATAATGGTCGTTGCCCATGTGTGATCACCAACAAAGAATACCCATTGGAGCACAAAGAGAGGGGGGGAGATAGGAAAAATGGACACATTGAGTCCTCTGGCATATCTGTTTAATGCAAAATGAGTGAGAAGATGAAATCAAGCTACTGAAGGCCTAATCCACAACTGCAAGCATCAATTACCAACAATATCTTAGAGTGCATGAACATATGTCTTGCGAGTTAAAGCAATATGAATGGACACCACATGGCTAGCTTCTTGCAAGAGACCTCATTATGGATTTGTGAATGTCTCTAATAAAAGCACAAAGAAGAATAGAGATATTGAGAGTGAAATTAAGATGGAGTGGGACCAAACTTAGGACATCACGGGATACTTCACAAGAATGGAAGCCACCCAGGAAAAGTCGGAACACTGAGGAGGCACCAGCAAGATGGATCACATAATTGATGCAAATATTGAGCAAATACAAGAATCCAGCCTCTCTGAGTGCAAATCCCTTTGTCTGTGGGAGCAGACACTGGGTTACAACAAAGTATGGGAGAACTTGAGACTAGCTATACTGAAAAGTCATGACATAGTTTGATAATCCCACCATCAAATCTTTCAAGCAGATGAAAAGCATGCGAAGGCCAACAAAACTGACATCAAGGATTGTTTTGAGGATTGAGTTGGGATGTCATGGTTGGATATGAGCATATCCGGCAAATATCTGGAGCATATCAAGGAAAAGCAAATACCTTCTTTGAAATCATGAGACTCAAGTAGGCTTACACACAAATAGAAACAGTCAACTAAACAATCATAGTGCTCAGAAGACAAACAAACAATGTCTGATACCATTGCCAGACTTTGAAGGATGGAGATGGTGGGAAAATATACAAAATAATTGTATAAAATACGGTGCCTTCAATGATCAAAAGAGAGACTATATTTCCTTAGAGTACAGTGGCAAAGGGGAGAGCACATTTTGTCATGAAACTCATGGATTCTATTCAAAAAGTGGTGTTAGGAGCTAGACTGTAATGTGGATTCCATCTACCTTGATGGGAATTGAATGTCAGGAGCTGGGGGAGGGCAGTGGATAAAACTAATTCAGGAGAATCACTCTTACATTGTTGTCCTCAATCAATAATGTTGTCTTCAACAAACTTGTTATTTTGACAGATACATTTTTAAAGTAATTGGCATTCAGATCATTCCTAATCGTGCATTGTTGTTGTTTTCAAAACAAAATACCATTTTCCAGTCAATAATATAATTTTCAAAATAGCAACCTTTTTCAATACTTGAAAATAAAGACTTTTGCTAAAGAATAATGTTATCTGGTGATCATATTGCGATTAAGGAAAGTGGTGTATTTTGGTAGTATATAGATAATTTTCTCACCACAATGGTTATCTGAGTTACTCCTTCATCATCATTGTGTGACAAAATAGAGTGCAGTATTACTGCAACTACCACAATTAAGTCACGAACATGATATCGTCACTCCAGATGGAAAATTCTTTGATCCTGAATTGAGCCAAACCAACATTGAGGGTGAGCTATCATTGGAGGCTAGGTTGCAAATTATTGTTTTTGTTACTGTCACCAAAACCCCCAAAATATTACTGTCACAGTAATCGTGGTAATTCCCCAAGAATTACTGTATATTCCCCAGTAATTTTGCAGGCGGAGTCTCATTGATTACCCTAACCCCAACCCTAAATTGATTTTTGTTAGACAGTAATTTCACTGCGACAAGAACCGCCTTCCCTCCAAAAAAGGCAATATTACCCAGTAATCCTAAATTACTGGGGAATTACTGGGTAATTTGCAACCTAGATTGGAGGGTGGTGATACCACCAAAACAAAATGAAATGTCCTGCTAACATCTAATATCAACTGCAAAACTGCACTGCAACAAGATGACAAAGGCACTGAGATTTTTAACAAATAGTAGATAAGCTCCCAATTTTCATGAGTGCTCAAAAATGTTGCTATACTGACAAGCTCAGAGCAAGTTGTCTGATGGTATCATGCTGCAGCAGGATACCCTGCAAAAACTAGATGGATGGTATTAGGGAATTGGCACAGGATTTTAGCCACATTGCCAATGCTAACTTAAAGGATGAAAGACAAATGGACAGTATGTCCCTTATCAAATCAATGCCAACACTATCATCATCCATATTGTCAACCTTATCATGATCACATTTGTCTTCCTTATCATCTCTGAACATCCAAATCATTTTCATTATCTTGACACTCATCTATGTCAATCCAACAAAAATCACCTTCATTCCTCATCCTCATCTTCATCCTCCTCCTCATCACCCTCAGACTCATCCTTGTCATCAACCTCAACAGCATAATCACACTCATTGATCTGATCAGCATTGTCTTCATCCTTACCCTTTTCATCCTCATCAATGTTTTTAACCTCATAAATGTTGATAGCATCCCCATCCCCATCCTTGTCCTTGTCATCATTCTTGGCATAATCATCTCAATGATCCCAATCATCCTCAATCTCATGATCCTTGTTATTACCCTCGTCATCCTCATCCTAATCATCAAAATTATCCTAATAGTTTTTATGATCCTCATCATCCTCAATCACATCAAAGTAGCATCAACTTCATCTTAATAATCATCCTCATGGACATTGCCATAATGCTAGTGACCTTCATCTTCATCCCCATTCTTATACTCATCTTCCTGGCCATCCTCTTCCTCCTGATCCTATTGTTGTCCTAGTCACTTTCATCATGTTTGTCATCATAATTGACCCATTGTCCTCATCCCAAAGAAAACTCTCAATCCATTGCCCCTATGTAACACCCCATACTAGGCAGTCAACATTGGGTTGCTACTGGGGCGGGAATCAAAAAGAAACATGATAAGCAGTTCTTTCAGTCAGTACATTTTGAAACCAGATTTTCAAATTGAGATAACTGGCAGCAAAAATGTCCCCATTAGTAACAATATCAAAAACAGACATAGCTGATTACTCTATGTTTTGGGTGCTTTTCGGAGTGTGTGGAATATTCTTTTTTCTAATAGATTCAGTGCTTAGATTTGAATTCCTGATGAGATTTTTGTTTGTTCAGAAGATATAACATGCATATTTAGTAGTTAGATATAGAATCATCATTGGCATGGAAGAGAGAAATATCTATGGCACTTTGAAACCATTACATTAGTGCGCAATGGATTCACTCTGCTGGAAAGATCCCAGTTTTCACACAATATTACACTACTGGTAGATTATTGTGTGTGCATTTAAGGTCAATGAAGAGTCTGCTCATGGGTAAAGCTGTTTACACTGAACATTTTCTGGTAGTTGTTCAAATTGGGGCTTGATCTCTCATGGGCAACTCCTGCAGAATGGTCTGTTTGTTGTCAATTGTCCTCAACATTAAGCTCCATAAAAATGACGACAAAATAATATCGCTTTTAAGCTGTAACCAAATCACCATTTCTATTGATCTTACATCATAATCACTACTTTTTACTATTTATGTCAGTATCAATATTCAAATGACTTTTGGAGATGTTGAACCTTAATTGATATCATCAAATAAAAAGAAACTGCTTTTGTATGCAGCAACAATGGATCACAGAGTGAAGAGAACATGAATATTGAGCTCAACCATCTTGAAAAGTAAAAAATCTTTGAGCAGTTGTCTTATCATCCATGAATCTCTTCTATTTTTCAGTGAAAAAGAACAGCAAAAACACCAAACAAATATGTATCCGTTCCAGCATAACATAAAATTTATCAAGATCTGTCAATATTACAATAATACTAATGTAAGCATGAGTTTATAATTTCTGAACAATCAACTGTACAGCTGGGACAATATTAGCCCAGATGTACAACCTTACTTCCATGTTGCAGCCTTGATTTCTCTGTGGGGTGAAATGATGGAAAGGCAGGAGGACAAACGGTATAATGAGGTATAGGTCTTATCTGTTAGCCATTTTTGACAGGGATATATGAATCTTGTTGAGCATATCATCACAGTTATTTTGAAAAGAATTCATTAATTTTTTATAAATAATGAAACTCAATAAAACTATTCTTAGAATTATTAATCTCTACTAGCATTAGGTGTCTACAAGTCATCCTCATCTTCTTCTTCATCCTCATGCACACCCTCTGCATTATTATCACTGTAAATATCTTCATCAGCCTCAAAATCACCATTGTCCGCATCACCTGGGCATGATCCCTGGTATCAGTGATCTCATCAACATCCTAATCATGATCATGATTATTTTGATTATCATCCTCAGCATCATAATATCATTGTTGTCATTGTCGTTGTTGCCGTCATTGTCATTGTTATTGTCATGATTGTCAATGTCGTCATCATTGTCTTTGTTGTCATCGTCATTGTCATCATCATGATTATCATCATCATCATCATCATCATCATCATCATCATCATCATAGCCATTGCCATCGTCATTGTCATTGTCATTGTCATTGTCATCTTCATTGTCATCATCATTGTTAGTAAATTATCTTTCTCATAAATCATTTGTAAGTCATCATCATCATCATCATCATCATCATCATCATCATCATAATAATCATAATCATCATCATAATCATAATCATCATACATCATCATCATCATAACATCATCATAAGTCATCAGTCACATCATAAGTCAATAATCATCATAAATTAAATTAAATCAATCATCAATCATTGTCATAATCATCATTGTCATTGTCATCATGCATTGTCATCTTGTCATTGTCATCATCTTTGATGGTTTCATCATCTTTCTCATTGTATCGTCATCGTCATCTATATCATCATTCATCATCATTCTTCATCATCATCTCATCATACTTCATAATCATCATATCATCATCATCATCATCATCATCATCATCATCATCATACTCATCATCATCATCATACTCATCATCATACTCATCATCATCATACTCATCATCATCATACTCATCATCATACTCATCATCATACTCATCACCATAATCTTCATCATACTCATCGTCATCATACTCATCATCATTATACTCATCATCATTACACTCATCATCATACTCGTCATCATTATACTCATCATCAATATACTCATCATCATTATACTCATCATCATCATACTCATCATACTCATCATCATCATACTCTTCATCATACTCACCATCACCATCATCATACTCACCATCATCATCATACACATCATACTCATCATCATACTCGTCATCATCATACTCATCATCATCATACTCATCATCATCATACTCATAATCATCATACTCATCATCTTACTCATCACCATATTGATCATCATCATACTCATCATCATACTCATCATCATTATACTCATTATCATTATACTCATCATCATCATACTCATCATCATCATCAGACTCATCATACTCATACTCATCACTCATCATACTGATCATCATCATCATCATCATACTCATCATACTCATCATCATACTAATCATCATACTCATCATCATCATCATCATACTCATCATCATCATACTCATCATCATCATACTCATCATCATCATACTCGTCATCATCATACTCATCATCATCATACTCATCATACTCATCATACTCATCATCATCATACTCTTCATCATACTCACCATCACCATCATCATACTCACCATCATCATCATCATCATCATCATACTCATCATACTCATCATCATACTCATCATCATACTCATCATCATACTCATCATCATACTCATCATCATCATCATCATCATCATCATACTCATCATCATACTCATCACCATACTCATCATCATAATACTCATCATAATACTCATCATCGTCATACTCATCATCGTCATACTGATCATCATCATACTCATCACATCATACTCATCATCATCATACTCATCATCATTATACTCGTCATCATCATACTCATCATCATCATCATCATCATACTCATCATACTCATCATACTCATCACTCATCGTACTCCATACTCATCATCATCATCATCATCATCATCATCATCATCATCATCATAATCATCATATTCATCATCATCATCATACTCATCATCATCATACTCATCATCATCATACTCATCATCATCATACTCATCATCATCATACTAATTATCATCATACTCATCATCATTATACTCATCATCATTATACTCATCATCATTATACTCATCATCATGATACTCATCATCATTATACTCATCATCATTATACTCATCATACTCATCATACTCATACTCATCACTCATCATACTAATCATCATCATCATCATCATACTCATCATACTAATCATCATCATCGTACTCATCATCATCATCATCATACTCATCATCATCATACTCATCATCATCATACTCATCATCATCATACTCATCATCATCATACTCATTATCATTTTACTCATCATTATCATACTCATCATACTCATCATACTCATCATACTCATCATAATCATACTCATCACTCATCATACTGATCATCATCATCATCATACTCATCATACTCATCATCATACTCATCATCATCATACTCATCATCATCATACTCACCATCATACTCACCATCACCATCATCATACTCATCATCATCATACTCTTCATCACCATCACCATCACCATCACCATCACCATCATCATCATCATCATCATCATCATCATCATAATCTTCATCATACTCACCATCATCATACTCTTCATCATCATCATCATCATCATCATACTCATCATACTCATCATACTCGTCATACTCGTCATGCTCGTCATACTCATCATACTCATTGTCATCATACTCTTCATCATACTCACCATCACCATCATCATACTCACCATCATCATCATCATCATCATCATCATCATCATCATCATCATCATCATCATCGTCATCGTCATCATCATCATCATAATCTAAGTTTCAAGTCACTGAGGATTTTATTCTGGAAATCTGATTCCTGGATTCTTACTGCCTTTTTTGGCCCTTCCTGTTACTCTGGGCTACTGTGTTTCCTTCACTTTACTGTGAGGGCATGTAAATGCACCTTTTTAGTAAAGTGTGTCTTAGCCCAGTAACAGATAGTTTTAGCCTGGAATCACTCCCAAGTAACTTTTAGATGCGGTCTGGCCACATGCTAGCTCACGCACTTGTGCCAGCTGCTCATGGCCTCATGTTCTGCTTACACACACACAATGCAGCCACAGCTGCAGCTATTCCCCTCACTTCATCGCACATCGCAAAAAACAACAATGAGAATTTCCCCCGCCGCAGCCATCTCCCCCTCCCCTAGCTGAAATACAAAAACCACGCCCCACGCCACGCCCTCTCGTAGCATCAGCGCAGTTGCCTGAAAAAAAAGCAGGGGAAAACTCCCCTCCAGTGGTGAGTATTCCCCATTTTTTGTTTTTTAACTATTTAATTGAAACCCGCCATCTCCTAACCTGCCATCTCCTCCCACGCCTCTCCTCCATTCAATACAACCCCACGCCTCAAGCCGCGCTCTCTCGCAGCATCAGCGCAGTTGCCTGAAAAAAAAGCAGGGGAAAACTCCACTCCAGTGGTGAGTATTCCCCATTTTTCGTTTTTTAACTATTTAATTGAAACCTGCCATCTCCTAACCTGCCATCTCCTCCCACGCCTCTCCTCCATTCAATACAAACCCCACGCCCCACGCCGCGCTCTCTTGCAGCATCAGCGCAGTTGCCTGAAAAAAAAGCAGGGGAAAACTCCACTCCAGTGGTGAGTATTCCCCATTTTTTGTTTTTTAACTATTTAATTGAAAGACGCCATCTCCTAACCTGCCGTCTCCTCCCACGCCTCTCCTCCATTCAATACAAACCCCACGCCCCACGCCGCGCCCTCTCGCAGCATCAGCGCAGCCGCCTGAAAGAGAAGGAGGGGAAAACTCCACTCCAGTGGTGAGTATTCCCATTTTTCATTTTTTTAACTATTTAATTGAAACACATCAACACTCACCTGCCATCTCCTCCCACATCTCTCCTCCATTCAATACAAACCCCACACCTCAAGCCGCCCTCTCTAGGCATCAGCGCAGCCGCCTGAAAAGAAGGAGGGAAAACTTCACTCCAGTGGTGAGTATTCCCATTTTTCATTTTTTAACTATTTAATTGGAACACATCAACACTCACCTGCCATCTCCTCCCACACCTCTCCTCCATTCAATACAAACCCCACGCCTCAAGCCGCGCCCTCTCTAGGCATCAGCGCAGCCGCCTGAAAAAGAAGGAGGGGAAAACTCCAATCCAGTGGTGAGTATTCCCATTTGTCATTTTTAACTATTTAATTGGAACACATCAACACTCACCTGCCATCTCCTCCCACACCTCTCCTCCATTCAATACAAACCCCACGCCTCAAGCCGCGCCCTCTCTAGGCATCAGCGCAGCCGCCTGAAAAAGAAGGAGGGGAAAACTCCACTCCAGTGGTGAGTATTAAGATTGTGAAGAAGGATGTCGAAGAAGATGATGGCGGGGGGAAGCAGCCGGCGGAGGAAGGCACAGACGAGAGTTCAGATGATGGGGATGACCGGGATGATTGGGATAGCGAATAGAGAAGCTTAAAGGGGATTATATGTTTAATACTACTTGGCATATGTTAAATGATCTAAGATGGGGATTATATGTTTAATACTACTTGCATATTATTTTAAATGATTGCAAATAATGTAAGTGCAAAGTTTACTTTTTTTACTGTAATACTGTCAAAGACAGAATTTTACTGTCCTCGAAGCAGAGGGTGAGTCTCATATAGAAACCTGATGGGCCTGCAGTAAAGTTGCACAAAGTTTACTTTATTACTTTTTTCGTTACTGAACTTACTCAATTACTGACCCCTTTACAGTAAAAGTAATAATAGTAATTTGAAACTTAGATCATCATCATCATCATCATCATCATACACATCATACACATCATACACATCATACACATCATACTCATCATCATACTTGTCATCATCATACTCATCATCATCATACTCATCATCATCATACTCATCATCATCATACTCATCATCATCATACTCATCATCATTATACTCATTATCATTATACTCATCATCATCATACTCATCATCATCATACTCTTCATCATCATACTCTTCATCATACTCATCATACTCATACTCATCACTCATCATACTGATCATCATCATCATCATACTCATCATACTCATCATCATACTCATCATCATCATACTCATCATCATCATACTCATTATCATCATACTCTTCATCATACTCACCATCACCATCATCATACTCATCACCATCATCATACTCATCATCATCATCATCATCATCATCATCATCATCATCATCATCATCATACTCATCATCATACTCATCATCATCATACTCATCATCATCATACTCATCATCATCATACTCATCATACTCATCATCATCATCATCATCATCATCATCATCATCATCATCATCATCATCATCATCATCATCATCATCGTACTCATCGTACTCATCGTACTCATCATACTGAGGTTGAGGGAAACAGTGAAATAAAGAAATAAACACGAAAAATTCGTTTTGTTTTAGAGGAGGAAGCATGAACATTTTTTACCTACACTTCACAATAAAAGCGTAGAAAATGATGTGTCTTGTTAGGAGGTGTGCGATTCGTGCAGGAGTGAAATTTTCAATAATTTTTATATAAGCCAAATATAGCGTATAATATAGCCTATATTATAGCCTATAATATAGCCTATAATATAGCTTATTTCTCGAAAATGAGGTTGAGGGAAAGTGAAATAAAGAAAACACGAAAAATTCTTTTTTTAGAGGAGGAAGCATGAACATTTTTTACCTACACTTCACAATAAAAGCGTAGAAAATGATGTGTCTTGTTAGGAGGTGTGCGATTAGTGCAGGAGTGAAATTTTCAATAATTTTTATATAAGCCAATTATAGCCTATAATATAGCCTATAATATAGCCTATAATATAGCCTATAATATAGCCTATAATATAGCCTATAATATAGCCTATAATATAGCTTATTTCTCAAAATAGCATATTTCTCAAAAATAGCTTATTAAATAGCCTATTTTCGAGAAATAGGCTATTTTCGAGAAATAGGCTATTTTCGAGAAATAGGCTATTTTCGAGAAATAGGCTATTTTCGAGCTCTACTGAACAAATTACTATTCCTACGTAACTAGTGCTGCTATTTTCGAGAAATAAGCTATTTTCGAGATATAGGCTATCTGCGAGAAATAGGCGATTTTCGAATTTCGAATATAGGCTATTTCTCGAGCATAGCCGATTTCTCAAAAATAGCTTATTTGTTTAAAATAGCCTATTTCCCGAAGAGTTATTTTTGACAGCTTGTCGCCAATACTATCTGGTACTGCTTTATATTGCCTCTACTACGTCATTTTCATTTCTCGCGTGATTGCAAAAATAATAAGTATAGCATGGTGTTGTTGTTAGGTATGGTACCGTACACCATATTATAAAAACGAGCAGCACCTACAGCACACACACTCAATTGTTCGTTTCCCTCAACCTCAATAGCTTATTTCTCAAAAATAGCTTATTAAATAGCCTATTTTCGAGAAATAGTCTATTTTCGAGAAATAGGCTATTTTCGAGAAATAGGCTATTTTCGAGCTCTACTGCACAAATTACTATTCCTACGTAACTAGTGCTGGTATTTTCGAGAAATAGGCTATTTTCGAGATATAGGCTATCTGCGAGAAATAGGCGATTTTTGAATTTCGAAAATAGGCTATTTCTCGAGCATAGCCGATTTCTCAAAAATAGCTTATTTGTTTAAAATAGCCTATTTCCCGAAGAGTTATTTTTGACAGCTTGTCGCCAATAGTATCTGGTACTGCTTTATATTGCCTCTACTACATCATTTTCATTTCTCGTGATTGCAAAAATAATAAGTATAGCATGGTGTTGTTGTTAGGTATGGTACCGTACATCATATTATAAAAACGAGCAGCACCTACAGCACACACACTCAATTGTTCGTTTCCCTCAACTTCACTCGTCATACTCATCATACTCATCATACTCGTCATACCCATCATACTCATCATACTCATTGTACTCATCATCATCATACTCATCATACTCATCATCATCATTATCATCATACTCATCATCATCATCATCATCATCATCATCAACCACAGCGTTCAATATCATAAAAATCCCGTAATTTTAGCGTGGTCATCATAAAAACTTTTTATGATATTGGCGAATCAGAATTTTGTGCGCGCTTTGACAAAAGGGTGGTTATTTTGCACTGTCGAAAAAGATGACATCAATGTCATAAAAATTTTGTATGATGTTTCTGCTATAGTACTATGGTACAATACATGTACCGCATGGTACTATAGTACAATACGTATGTCTCATAACATACCATAGAGCATAAAATGAATCTAACAAGCCAGGACTGTCCAACTTTATTTTTGCTTTTTTGATGTACATTTTACAGTATCTAGTGTTTTAGCCATCAACAGTGGTATGATGCCAGAGTTTAATGCACATCATAGTTCCCATCCAACTATTATACCATACCACCAACCTCATCTACACAACACAAATGGGTTTTTTGTAGTTCTTATAGATGCAGAGATCGTTGTCACTATGAAATACTCTTACACAATGGCGACTACAAGAAAGATATTTTTTGTCGTATATATGTGGCCACAGGCAGCAGACATAGAGGCTGAAGCATTGATGAGATTAAAGGATTGAACATAAAAACCACCAACATACACAAAGATGAGTTCTACAAAGTTGTTTAGACAGAGAATCTTGTCGATGTGACAGTGGCAGGACCCTTGACATAACTAGAAATAGGGAGCAACTTTTTAACTGTTGAAGTTATGAATTCATATCCCAACTATTTTCAAAAGAGTTAAGTAATTTCTCTTTATGTAGAATACAGTATGTTTCTACTGCAACAAAAAAGAGCAAGTTATTTCAGTTTGCCTCAACATATATCATACTATGAATATGTTTACCTAATGTACATTATAGGTGACACGTATCAGTGGATAAGACACTGGAATGTAGTTCTAGAAGCTAGAGCTTGTTAGCACTATTTGCTGCTAGACATGTAATGAATAAGAAATATAGGTGAAATTTTCTAGCACATCAGAAAACAAGGGCCATACAGTGATGTTGACGATCATTCATGATCGTACACTTACACAATGGTGTCTACAACTTTTTCAAATCATGAACAAAAATGGGTGTCCACTGGAATCAATCTTGTAGGCTGAAGGTTATCATAGTGATTAGTTTAAGCAATGAAATAACATATCATCTACAAAGGTGTAGTTCATACAAAAATTGGTGTAAGATGGAATTATATTTTGTAATCCCTGGAGGTAACTTAGATTTTTTGATTGCGAATGTATGTATTAGTAGCTGTTTGTGGAACCCCCTGTCTATAGACCCCACATGACAGCCTATAGACACTCCTTCTTGTCAATAGACTCTGCTGTATTTTACAAAAAACCATTTGTAGATCCCCTGTTCTATGACTGTCGTGGGGGAGGGGGTTTATAGGCTGTCATGGGGGGACATATAGACTTTCATGGGGGGAGGGTCTACAGACTGTAACAGGGGGTCTATAGACCATCCACGACCATCTATAGACTGTCATGGGGGGTCTATAGACTGTGGTTAAGGGTCTATAGACTGTTGTGGGGGGTCTATAGACTTTTCATGACTCCATGCGGAAAGTCTATAGACTCTTCTCTAAAATACCTCTAGACTTGCCATATCATGAGATTAGTCAGAAAAGTTGTGAATCATGCACACGATAGCAATATTACGTAAGCTCATTCATGACTTGCGTGACTTTTGTAGTAATGTAAATATCTATGTCATTTTTAAATCTAAATTGATGACGTTAAAAAAGCTGTCACAAGATTTTTTATCTTCTAAATTTCCCACCATTTCATTTTTAGTTGGGGGAGTCTATCGACTGTGAGGTGGGGTCTATAGATGGGGGGGGTCTCAAACGGCTACTAACATATGCTTGGAAATTTCCAGGGAATTGTAATTGTCAGAGGATCAAGACCCTAAAGCTTTATCTGACACCCCAACAATACAATCACGGTTGTGGTGTGTATTGTAGAGAATTGAAAGTGGTGAATGTGGATGTTGGCTTTTTCAAGGGCTTGTTTGCACCGTCTTCACTTGAAGAGCATCTATATAGTAACTAAGAAATCATATATGAAACTGTCATGTAATTGACAACTATTATTTTCTTCATAGTGGTAATGTAATATTTACTTGTGTTTGAAATCAACACAAGCTAATGTCATTTTAATAGAAAAAGAGGAATATAATATGCAGCGAGAGAGCAATAATTTCAGAATAAGGTACCTTGGAAGATGGTGGCAAGGTGGGCTGAGGGAGGGGAAGTTGCTGCAGAATTATTTGAGGATGCATTTGGTGGTGTAGAGTATTTTTGCTAGTGTGTTCCATGTGCATGGGACTGGTAGGGGACAGTCCGAGAAACAATACAGAAATAGCATTCAGGTTATTTTTTGGACATGTATTTTTTGGAGCTGCATCCTAGTAGTTTTGTTAGACCTTGTCCGAGTAACGATTTGAGGAGACGAAATCAATGAAAAAGAAAGGTATGCTATCTTTAAACAATGCCTATTATGAGCAAAGTTAGACCTTCTTTGTGATAACGATGTAACGCGATAAATATATGTGTTCACGGGAATGATATTAAGGTAAACCCATCATAAAAACTTTTTATGATATTGTCCGGCGTAAATCATCATCATCATCATCATCATCATACTCATCATCATACTCATCATCATACTCATCATCATACTCATCATCATACTCATCATCATCATCATCATCATCATACTCATACTCATACTCATACTCATACTCATAGTCATACTCATACTCATCATACTCATACTCATCATCATCATCATCATCATCATCATCATCATCATCATCATCATCATCATCATCATCATCATCATCATCATCATACTCATCATCATCATTCACTCAACACTCTTCATTCTCAGTGGTGTCATAATTACTACCACAGTCTCACCAACCTCATACAAATCCTCATTTTCATCCCAATGATGATCATCACCCGCATCCTCCTCATCCTCATCCTCAACATCTCCATAATCATTATCCTCCTCATGATTCTAGACATCAACATTCTTCCTGTGATCCTCATGAACCTCATTATTAGCATCCTTATCATCCTTTTCATTCACATCTTACTTATCCTTTTCCTTGTCCCTCAATCATCATATGCATCACTGTAATTTTCATTATCTGTGTTCTCATTCTCTCTTTTAACCTTGTCCTAATAGCCGTGATCCTCATCATCCTCATCATTATGGGTCCTTTCATCTTTGTCATTTCTGTGATCATCCTAACTGTCCTCATTGTCCTCATCATCCTCATGTTCAACATCTTCCTCATCCTCATCTTCCTCAACATCCCCATCATACTTGTCAAACTTACCATCCTCTTCATACTCATAAAAGTCATCTTCCTCTTTGTACTCATAATAGTCATTCTCCTCACCATCCTCCTCAAGCTCATAATCATTGATATCCCACATTATCCTAGTCATCAGTATATACATCAGGCCCCCTATTTTTATCGTCCTCATTATCCTATTCACCCTCCTCATTCAGCCTCAGCCTCCTCCTCTGGAAGTAATTCTTATCAAAAATTTGATCCATTTGGTTTTAGTCTCTGTGTGTTGAAGTTTTCCTCTGTACTCACAAGTGTTATCTCGGTCATCACATGCCTTCATGGTTTCTTGTTCTTGGTACATGTTACCAGCAGTCTAGTAATCCACCAAAACCTCAAGGGTGCAGTGATTTCTTTATCTCCTAGTAGAGAATTTTGATTTCTCCTGCCAGACTTACTTTAAATAGTAGAAAAGGGTATTCCAGCTGATTGGTAATTATTTTTATGAGCTATTTAATTGGGTGAGAATGGAACTACAAACTATCAGTCCTCATGCTTTTAACATGAAATTTTCATGGTAATGATTTGTGTCACAATTGACTATTTGTGAAGTTTTTACTGTGTAAACTTATCTGCAAGACAGGCAATTTTCGACTTTGGCGATAAGTATCACCAGATGGAGTTGTGAGTTGTCGTCAATAGATTTTTGAGGTCGTCAACCGGTCGTCAGTTGGGTCGTCAGAGGTCGTCACAAAAGTCGTCAGGGGTCGTCAGGGTCTTTTTTTGGTCATCACTTGGGTCGTCAGTGGTCATCAGGTGGAGTCGCACGGGTCGTCACAGTAGATCTCTTGGGTCGTCAGTTTGGGTCGTTAGTCATCATGGTCGTCATGGAGTCGTACTGTTCGGGACTTGCTCTAACTGTACTTCTTGGTAGAAGGTCGTGAAGTCGTCAGAAGGGTCGTCAGAGTCGTCAGAAGGGTCGTCAAGAGGTAATCGATGAGTCGTAACATGGGTCGTCAAAAGGTCGTCACATAAAGTCGTCAGGGTCATCAAAAAGTCTTCACCAAAAGTCGTCAGGTTGTCAAAATGTCGTCACACGGAGTCGTCAGGGTCGTCAGATGGTTGTGAAAGTCGTCAGATGAGAAGAAAAAAAATGCCAAAGTCGTCCCTTGTCGTCAGTTTGGCTCGCCAAAAACTTCCACGTGGCAAAGTTGCCTGTCTTGCTGTAACATCAAGTGTTTCTAGGTATTTTATATTTATGGTCGATTTTGGTCACTTTCTGCAAAATGGTCACCAAAAAATGGCCTATATAATATAGTTTATGGACGTTTGGAGAAAACAAACAAGATTTTAAACGTTTCGAATCTTAAAATGTAACAATAATTTATATTAATGTCCGTATACATATAAACGGGTTATATAAATTGGAATTACTAGATATACAGTATATTGATTTTTAGGAAACTTACTATGTTTAAATAACTCGACGAAATTTGATAGTATTATTTTATATTAATGGCTGGATATCAAAGTCAGACCTGTCAACATGTCTGTATATAAGCTAATGTTTGTCCGTTTATTTTTTATTAATGTCTGTATATCATTTAATCACACATTTCTTGCCTGCTGCGTAACAACCATCCTGTAAGCATTCAAATTGTTATATACATAATCATGGGATATGCTTATTCACATACGTACATGAATACTAAATATATCATACTATACGGGTCTACACATATTAGGGAATGAAGGTTTTGAAAAGCAAAAATGCCCGTTTTCGTGCACACATTTTAAATATCCGTTGGTTGCTCACTAATTTGTGCCACATCGCTAAATTTTTTGTATGGTAAGGTACCACCTTACTGGTAGATACAATACCACACCCACGCTGCATGCAGGCTGCTCCAGAACTGCTTTCCACGACCATGCAAATATCAGCCCAATTAGAATGACCGACAATGAACAATGAGCAAAATGATTGTTTTGGCATCATCGGATTGTGATGATGCAATACCACCATGATCGCATCTTGAAGGGACACCTTTTGGTAGAGTAGATCGTGAAATGTGCTTGCTGTGACTGTTTTTTCACGTGCAGCAGCATGAATGTTTTTACATGTGAGCAGTGGTCGCACCGAACGAATCGAACGACGCTGATCAAGATGGGCCTGAATGACTCCCAATATGGAGTTGTCACATTGGGGAAGTCGTTTTTACGCAATCGTCGCGAAACTTTATTACGCCACTGCACTGTCACGCTACTTTGTTTGTGCAAAATCGATTTGTTATATACATAACTCGCGGCACAGGTACGTCTGTTTTATGTATATCAATTGTTTATGTACATAACGCGAATTATTTTATTAACACTACTGCAACATTCCTTTGTTTGCGAAAAATCGATATGTACATCGATATGTTATGTACATAACAAGGATTGATTGAAAAAAAAGGTATGTTTATGACATTATTATGTATATAACAGCACATGTTGATGACATTATTATGTATATACCAACAAATCGCTTTTTTTCTGCCCATCTGTTTTGTTGGGCCACATGTGAAATGATCCCATACAGGTATGTTTATGTCTTTCTTATGTACATACCAACATATGTTTATGTCGTGGTTATGTATATACCAACAATCACTTTTTTGCATCCCTTTCCAGCCACATGTGAAATGGTCACACCTAGGTGTGTTCATGTCCTTGTTATGTATATGCGACACATGTTTATGTCATTGTTATGGATATTCCAATATATGTTTTTTGGACGCTTTTATGGCATCATGATTGATTGATCGCGTTGAAGCAAGGAGTCGATGTTTTGAGATGGGGCAATAATGATGATGAGGATATTTTGGTAGTTTGCGCCCTGGTGTTTTTGATTGCACAGAAGTCTCATGACGATAATTTTGGAGATCACATTGAAGCAAGGAGACGATGTTTTGAGATGGAGTTTAATGACCTCTTCGATTCGCCAAGGCCAGGATTGTTTGTTTAAAGAAGAGAAGGACTCAGGGTGCATGACAACACCGAAGTTTTCAGAGTATGACATTTTTATTAACGAGAAGGTAAGTTTATGCATTTGTTATATATATAACTTTGTGTCGTCTTGGTGAGGAATGGCTATGACAGTGTCTCTTTTTGGGCAGTCCATTCAGTTTATGTTCGTGACGTTGTTATATACATAACAGTGTGATCCCAGAGTTTTTGAGAGTATGATATTTTTCTTAAGAAGAAGGTAAGTTTATGCATTTGTTATATATATAACTTTGTGTCGTCTTGGTGAGAAATGGGTGTATAACATAGTCTCTTATTGGCCCAACCACTCAGGTTATGTTCGTGACGTTGTTATATACATAACAGAGTGATATATAACTTTGTGTCATCTTGGTGAGGAATGGATATGAAGGTGTCTCTTTTTGGGCAGTCCAATCAGTATATGTTCGTGACGTTGTTATATACATAACAGTGTGATCCCAGAGTTTTTCAGAGTATGATATTTTTCTTAGGAAGACGGTAAGTTTATGCATTTGTTATATATATAACTTTGTGTCGTCTTGGTGAGAAATGGGTGTATAACATAGTCTCTTATTGGCCCAACGGCTCAGGTGATGTTCGTGACGTTGTTATATACATAACAAAGTGTGATCATGTGTATTTCTCAGGCATTGAAGACATCTGAGTATGTGAGGGTATGTGATTGCAATTTTGTTTTATTAGGTTTTTTTTTTAAAGCATGGAGGATGAACCTGACACTTTTTTTGGCTGGATGTGTTATGTTGAAAACAGAGTTATATACATAATCACATGGATACAGTGACCAAAAGGTTTTTCCCACAGTGCTATCAGCCACCTGCTGTGGTTTTTCACCCTGTCCAGTCAATACCCCCCAGATCGGTTTGTCATGTGGGAAGAAGAATTGGGGGTAATAGTAGAATAATAAAATTTATTGTAACAGGATAGTATTTTGGTGGCAATTTATAACTTATAAACTGGTAAATCCAGTGACCATTTTGCAGAAAGTGACCAAAAGTGACCAAAAATATCTCAAACCTGTTTCTATGTGAGAAGACTTTTGTGGTGTGAAGTATTTTATTGGGAAGTACTTCTTGTGATATAAAGTGTTTTTCTGTGAAAAACGATTCATGTCTTCTTGTGACAACACTTTTTGTGAAGTGAAGTGTTTTATACTTCCTTTGTTGTGGAAGTTTATTGATTTGGGCTAATTAGGTCCTGGTTTGGGGCTTTTAAAAGCCCGGAGAGCTACCTTGGCTCATGTCAGTTGCCCCCACAAATGGAGCAATAAGCGAGGTGTCAATACACATGAAAATATAGAACCTCCCAAGGAAAAGATAATCTCTGGAAGGAAACAAAGATGGTGTAGCATGTGACAAAGTGTAAGAGTTATGTGGAGAGAGGGAATTTTGAATAGTGTTTATTTTATTCAAAATAGGGTGTAACTCTCCTGATGTTCAATCTCTCAGATTTAGTTCCGCATTGAACCCTTACGGTGCCATTCATATGAACTGACATGATGGTTCAAGGATCACTTTCATACTGGCTTTCTGTTTTGCGGAGGATACCGTCTTTTTGCAGCAGTACTTTGTCACTGGGCTGGTAGTCCCAGTCTACCCGGGAGTCATTTTCCCATCTTGTGTTGTTATCTGTTTGCTTTTGTCGGTGTTCCCCTATTTTTGACCAGTCAGCAATGAAGCGGACGTCAAACAACATGTCCCGTCAAAAGATAGCTGCTCCTTGTGAGGTTTTTAGTACTGTGTGATAGGTAGAGCAAACAGCCCATGCTGTGTTTGTGAGAAAGTCAGCAATGTGATTCTCATTGACTGTATCGGCCATATCTAAGTCAGCTGTGCGGAGCATTGCCATGATTGTTTGATGCACCCACTTGAGTATTGTGTTTGCTAGTGGGTTTCTGACGCTGGTTGGCTTACTCTTCAGACAGTATAAATCACAGAGGGTCTCGAAGTGAAGTTTAAATTCACTTCTGTTGTCGTAGATAATGTATTGACTACGTGGGTCACGGCTAAACCAGGTCCTATTTATTCTATTGCCTACTGTTGCTGGTGACTTGTCAAAATAGGGTTGTTTGGTTTGGATGTGTGTGTCTTTGCTCCTTGGCCCCTTTGTACCCATGGGAATATCAAGCTCATGTAGCTGTGATACCGGCAACTTAACAGTTTTGAACCATCTTGTTGCGGGGTTGATCATTGTGATGCACATGAAGTCAATTTGTGTCTTGTCCTTGCCCTTGAGGGTGTACGGTCCTATGAGGTCCACACATAATGCCTCCCATGGGTTGGTGATTGCAAGTTTTGTTGGAAGTTTCCCGTGTTTTAATTGTCTGCACTTGTTCACCTGGCAACTGTGACACATTTTGACATGTGATTGGACTGTTGTTCTTAGACCTTTCCAATACATCAAAAGAGGAAGAGTTTCTTCGAGATGCTTGGTCCCTGGGTGCTGTAGGTAGTGGTGAAACCAAGCTGCGGCATGGTGTTGGAGGCTTTTTGGTATAACCATTTTGCCGTCCTTACAGAGTACTTTAATGTTCTCAACTAAGTGAGTTGAATAGCCTTTGTTTAAGAGGCTTCCATCTTCTTGTTGTGCCTCTTTGTTTTGATTTGCAAACACCTGGTTCATGGATTCCTTGGTGGTTGCTAGGGATTCTTCCGGTTGTGCTGTGTTATGGTAACACCAGCATTGAGCAAAAGTCATCCATGTTGACCTGTCATTTGCAACGGGTCAATAGTCAGTCGTAAGATGGTATCCATAACTGCATTGTGGATGCCTTTGATGTACACGACGGTGGGGCCATACTCTTCTAAGAGTAATCTCCAGCAGTACACTCGATCAGAGGTCAGACCTCGAGCATCCTGCATTAGATTTTTGTGGTCAGTGTAGACCATAATTTGTTATCTCTAAAGCATGACTTTGAACTCTTTCAGTGTTTCTACTATGGCCAGTAGTTCCTGTTCGGTCAGGCTATATTTTTGCTGCGTCTGCTCAGTTTTCTACTGAAAAATGCCAGCAGCCTGTTAGTTTGAATAATTACAGCGCCCAATTCAAATTTGGAGCTATCCGTGTAGATCTCAAATCCCTGCAAATAGTCAGGGTAGGCCAAGGTGACATCACGAGCCATTGTTGCCTTTATAGTGTCGAATGCTTGCAGATGGATGCTGTCCCAATGCCACAGCTTTTTCTTAGTTTTGTTTGTCCTGTGACTTTGGTGTGTCCACACTCACCAACCAAGTTGGTTAATGGTGCAAGTATTTCACTGTGTCTTGCCCAAATGTCTCTGTAGTACTGGACCATGCCCAGAAATCTACGGAGTTGTTTAACATTTTGTGGTGGTGTTAATGCAAGGATTGCCTGTACTTTCTTTGGTTGTGGCTTTATACCATCTCTAGATAACACATATCCTAGGTATACTGTCTCCATGGCACAGAAAGATTACTTGCATGCATTCACTGTGAAGCCTGCGTCTTGTAACCTGATGAAAACCCGTCTTAGTTTATTTAGGTGGCCTTCCAGGCTACCCTTGCTGATGCATAGCAAGTCATCAAGGTAAGTTCGGACGAACTCAAGTGTTGTCACTAGCTCAGAAATCTTAGCTTGGAAGATGTCGGGATAATATACAACACCCATTGGTAGCCATAGGTAAGAGACTTACCCCATGGAAAGATAATGGTGCAAATTTTGGACGCATCTGTATCCAATCTAATGTTGTAATAGCCCATGTTGAGATCAAGAGCTGGGGCATATGTAAAGCCTTCTAGTTCTTGTAGAACAGTGCTAATTTTGGGAATAGCAAACAGTTTTCTCACTACACGTCTATTTACTGCCCTAAAATTGCTGACAACCCATACAGTGTTGTCTTTCTTTGGTATTATGAATGTTGGCGAGGCCCATTCAGAATCGTCTTGTCATTTGAATACCCCAAAGTCACATAGTCTCTGTACCTCCCTCTTGGTGGTTTCTATATGATTCTTGGGTATTGGAAACGACCAGCCATGATATGGATGTGCTCCTTTCTTTAAGTGGAGGGAGACTGGCTTACAATCCCAGTCACTTAGTTTCCTGCTAAATAGCTCCTCGAATTCTTGTAGGAGCTCCAGTAACTGTATTTGTTCTGGGTTACTTAGGTGTGTGCAGTTGTCTTCGACAATTGCCCTGAGATCCGCTTTTTCATATTTATTGTCTAGTATGTGTATGAGGCGTTGTGTTGCCTTGTGCATACTCTGGGGTTCTTTGGATGTGTCTTGGTAGATGCTATTATTTGTAGTCCAAGCCAGTTCAACTGTCACTGTGGTTTTTAGTTTGTTGATGTATCTCATTGGCAGTGAGGTGTCATCTACTGTAATTACTGGTGTATAAGAACCACAAAATGTCCGGTCATTTTCAAAAGGTACAATAGGTTGTTCTTATACTACGAATGAAGTTAGTCTCCCCAACGCGATGAAAAAATAAATGTATCTGAAAAAATTACCCTATTTACTTGGAGGTAGCCACTATGTACCCTTTCAACCATTGCTCGTCCGTGTGATGTGTGTGTTTGTTGTGAGCGTGATGTGTGGTAAGTTTTTGGTCATAGTAGTGTAACTCAGTGAATAATGGGACCCATGTGGACCTAAACATATGGGTGTATTATTCACAATGAGGAGAATCTAAATGACCTATGTTTAGAGGCAATAGAGTGTGTTCATTGACCGAAACGGAAAATGTCCGTCGAAATGAGTCATTTTGCAGTGGTGGTTCTTATACACCAGTAATTACGGTAGTGTGATTTCTTTTGTACGAAAGTCTAGGACAATTCCCAACTCTTTTAAGGTATTACTACCAAGAATAAGGTCAAACCCTGGTTTGGTCATGCTATCCTCTTTGTATTCCACAACATTGGGTTGTAGAAAATTCTCCTTGCTATTGGAGTACTCAAAGAATCTTAACCTGATCTTTCCCCGTCCAGTTGTCTGGAAGCTCCCATTTGACACATGCCAAGACTTTGGCACCTGCCTAGTCAGGTAGGGAAAGGGTTTGTCTTTTCGTTTTGGTAGGAAAATAAGGTCTCCATCAGACCCTGAGTCCAGTAGGGCTTTGATTTTGCTACTGGGGCGACTCCTCAGAGGTTGTTTGTGTGCTCTGGAGGATTGACTTTCAGTTGCTGGTTCCATGATGGCTATTAGTGCGGTAACACCAAGGAGGTCCTTGGTGTGGGATGTAACCACTTGTCCTGGTTCATTGAGACTGTAGTTTAAACTGGGAGTCTTAGTACTGTCCTCAATGGCCTTTGCTTTAGTATTGACATTGTTTATGTTGTAACATTTCTTGGAATATTTGAGGTTGTTGTCTCTATATTGCCTCAAATTTTAATTCAGACTTTTTTGTTTTGGAATAAGATTTTTTTGAAGTCTTCTCTTGTGTGACAGTCAATTTAATTCTTTTACTTTTATTGGTGTGGATAGCTTTGCTTGGACTGGGGGTAGTGTAACTGTCAACTGCAGTATTTAGTTTACGTTCTTACAAGTATGTAATTCCCCAGTGCTATCCAACCTGCGCCTTCAAGAGCTTTAGTTGGAGTTGCTATCACTTTCCAAAGTGGCATGGCTCTTGTGTTTGCCAGACTTCTTGCGGAGTGCTTTCTTCAACTCTGACAGGACTATCTTAGCAAAGTTCACACCCTCCGGTTTCCTTTCTTTGGAATGTCGCTTACCTGCGCCCCATTCTTCTTGATCGGAGTACCGTCCTTGTTATAGCGGCGACAGTCACGTGTGTTGTGACTTTTGCGCGGCCCCCCATGCTTCTTGCATAACATGCAGTGCTTCTCAGTCCAGCCCTCCTTCTTCGGTTTCTTGGGGATGCAGGAGTCCATCAACTCTATCTTGTGCTTCTGATCAGCCCCTTTTGCTTTGGTCATGCTGGAAGGCTGTGCATCGAGTTCCACATTATTCTTGATATTCTTTAGGACCAAGAGAAGGGCCCTAGTGCTCAGCGGAGTGGTATTCTCAGTCAAGTTGTATTGGATCTGCCACTTGGCCGGACACTAACAAGTGAGTTGAGAGGTCGGCATCATCCAAGGGCAATGCCTTCTTAATAGCCTGATTGCCTTCGGGCTGTAATACAGGCAGGGCTATTGAGCTCTTCCACATGGACAAAAAACTGACGTATCGAGACCCTGTTGGTACTTGAGGGCTTCACCCGAGTCATGATGGAACACCTGTAACAGATGAACTGTGACTCACTTGTGAAACAAGCCTCAAGTCTTGGTGGGAGTCTCCATGTGTGTGACCCCTTCAATGTCTTCCCAAGGAGCGTGAGTTGCTTGGACCTTGATGATTTTTTCGCAGGGCTGTCGGGCCTTGTCTGAGAGGAGGTTTCCATACAGCTAAAGGGGTTTTGCTCCTGCCATCATGAGGGTGAGCTTTGCAGCTTCTAGAGCCTTCAGGGTCTTGTCGTATAAGGCCTTCGCATCAGCTCGGGCAGGTGATACAGACTCGGTGGTGACACCGGGTGCATCTCCTTTGTTGCCCTTCTTCTTTTTCTCAGAGTTGTTTGAGCTTAGCTGTTTCAAGAGAGCCCCATTTGCTTGCATGAGTGAATCGTGGAGCGTACATGCAGTAAGAACTTCTCAGGAGCCCCGGACACCCATACTGCCACCTTTAACTCATTCCCCATGTTGGGAAGAGTCAACTTGAAGTAGGTGGTCTTTTCGCTCTTCTCGAGGGCATCCTGCACGGGATCCTGCTCGAGAATGTAGCATACGGGGGAATTCTTTCCTCCAATGCCACATTTGCACTCTATCCACTTGAGCCCTTCAGGAAATGCCTTCACGGAGGACATGGCTCGCAGCTTCTCTCCTAGACTAGTGCCTAAAAAAGTTTCTTGTAGGAACTCGTTGGAGGGCCGAGGAAGAAATCGTTCGCACTGTGGTGCGCAATGAACTTAATACCCTGTGTGGTAGAAATTTGTTCTTCTCGACCACCTGTGGGTCGTTGGAAGCCTTCTTGTGTGATGGTACATGGAACTTACCAAGTTCGGCCATCATACAATAGTGACCTAAGCTGGAGGTAGTTCAAAAGTAGTTCTAGATAAAGAAGCAGGAAAGGGTATTCCAGCTGATTGGAAATTATTTTTATGAGCTATTTAATTGGGTGAGAATGAGGACTGCAAACTATCAGTCCTCATGTTTTTAACATGAAATTTTCATGGTAAATTGATTTGTGTCAGAATTGACTATTTGTGAAATTTTCCCTGGGAAAACTTATCTGTAACATCAAGTGTTTCTATGTGAGAAGACTTTTGTGATGTGAAGTATTTTGTTGGGAAGTACTTTTTGTGATGTGAAGTGTTTTTCTGTGAAAAATGATTCATGTCTTCTTGTGACAACACTTATTGTGAAGTGAAGTGTTTTATACTTCCTTTGTTGTGGAAGTATTGATTTAGGCTAATTAGGTCCTGGTTTAGGGCTTCTAAAAGCCCTGAGAGCTACCTTGGCTCAAGTCACCATCCGATATTACAACAGTATTAGAGAAAATTGAACCTATTGAAACAGGCCATCCTGTGGCCCCCTTCTCTCCATGGCAACAAATGTGGAACAACCATGATCCACAGTTTTCCTTCTGATGACTGGACTTGTGTATTTAAACACTTTATAGTCTCCCAGTGACTTTCAGGCATATTCTGCCAGAAGAGGGCAACCATGATCTTTGACACCTCATGCTGAACTTTGAGTGTTCCTGTTATGCATGGGAAGTACAATGAATATTAAGCATCTACAGTGTAAGCCAGATTATAAGATCTACAAACGTCAAAAGTTACTTTTAAGTTTAACTTATATTCCATCCCCTTGTTCGTGTTTTCAACATAGTAAAAAAGTATAGGTATCTAAAAAACTTACCCTATTACATCAAGGTAGCAATATTGTACCACTCCCTACATGTTTCCTGCCTTCGTCATCCATGCTAACCACCCCTCCAACATGTGCCCAATATGTTTTGTGACTTCCAACAACATTGGAGGTTTCTTGGCAACAATATGGAGCCGCGGGGAGCAATACACATGGGCAAATTGCTGGTGTGAAGAGGAAACTATTCTTCAGGGATTTATTTCCATTTGAACTAGCCAAATAACAGAAAAACACAAATGTCAGTGAGACTTCCCTGGTGTCACTTATACACCAGTATTACCTATAATCCAGCTTATACGGTATGTGTCATTTTTGGATCAACTCCATCAATTTGTTCTGAAACCATTCAAAATCTCTTGCACATAATCACCATTAACCTCAAAAATAATGAAAATGCTAAGGCGGAGTTCCCAGTGAAGAAAAAATTGAACAACTATTTCAAGTACCCATTGATTGCACATCTGAAACAGTGGAACAGAATTGTACAATGGGTACTATAGTGACACAATGGTCAGTAAAATTACCATATAATGAGCAGATAAGAAAGCTATCATTTTTGCCATAAACTTTCCAGGGAGTTGGAATGATGGTTCCATGTGCATCAATATCCTACCGATTCTTTGCAAATGAATTTTAGGTACAAAATTGGTCTTGACTAAGGTTTCCAAGACATGGAAATGCTCTTGCTGTTTTGGTTGGCCCAGAGTGCAAGAGATCCACCAGAAGTCTTTGTCCATACTTCGTAGGTTTCTTTGACTATCAAATGCATTTGATTCCGCCAGTGAATGGGGAATGCATTGCCTTCAGGGGAGCTCTTTCTGCATAGTAAAAAACATTTATACAGTGAAAAGAAGAAGAGAAGGCAAATAATAGATCCCTTATAATTCACAATTTCAGGATACATTAGATTGGCCGCAATCAGATCACTGCTGTATTTGAATTTGATCCTGATTGTGAGAGAGTTGCAAAAATCAAAGCCACTTGAAAGATAATAAAATGTATAATGTTGTTTTAAATCCATTATTAACTGTTGATGCTACTGCTGTACTGCTGTTGCTGGTACTACTACTACTACCACCACCATGGGAAAAACTGCTTCTGCCTTCACTATCTCTGTGCTTTTCGTATCTTCTCTTCCTTTTTTCTGGAGTTTCCACATCATTTCTCTTTTTAATTCCTTGTTCTTCCTCATTTCTTTTGTTTTTTGCCTTTCTTGTTTCCTTTTTTGTCACTCTTTTTGTCTCTTTTTGTTCTTAAACATTTCTTCATCATCTTTTGATATCTTTAGTTTTCTTCTCATTCTTTCAATCTTCTTGTCTTGGCTTTGCATCTGTCCTGGAACTCACTGCATTGTGAGCAGGTGTGACCATAGTTAAGACTGGATAATTAGAAATTTACAGGAGAAATTTGTTGGGAATTGAGAAATGGAAGAAAACTTGACAGGAATATTAAAACATTGTAACCTTCACTTATGTATACCACTCTGATTTAGATCAAGCTTTCAACTTCAACTTTAATGATGTATTCATTATTGGAAGAACATCATCAGTCACCAATTTTGTTGCTGCTCAAACAGACATCAATCATGCTACCTCTGCCTACAATAATAGCACAGAGAGTAAAGTATCATATTTCTGGTGTTTGTCCCGGTTTATTTTGTACCCCTTAGATAGACCAAAGATACTCAAACATCCTGTGGCAAAAAAATCAATCACAATTTTCTCATTTTGATGTAGTAAAGAATTGACCATCTGCCTGTGGAGTACCTTTGTGACACAAAAGAGGTGTCCTGTACTTTTCTAATCATCCAGTCTTAGTTGATAAGCAGATCGTTGCTTGCAAAACAGCAGAGAGGTCAGAAGTGGCAACTGCAGCATTTGTCTGCAGAATAGACAAGAATGGGAGCATTGATCAATCAAAAGTGCATTGAGAAGTAAGCCTGCTCATCCAAAGAGTGTGGAGAGATAAGGAGAACGCCCCCCCCAAATAGTTGGGGAGGCACCTCATACTAATTTAGGATATACTCGTTCGTGTCCAATCCATTGTCTAAATCACGAGACAGCTTAGGTTAGCATCATAGTTAGTGAGTGGATTTTGGGGTTCCCTAACACCCTCTAAAGTTTTATACAGTTTATTCGGCCACCCATGTTACTTTTGTTCTGTTGATAAAAATACTCATCATTACTGTGTAAAATTGAGCTGGCACCAAGTTCAAGCACAACACGAAGTACATATGCCTTTATTGAAGTTGAATCTAACCCGGGTAATCTCGTTTTCGAAAAGAGAATTCCTCTCAACAGAGTTTTCTCTGAGTTTGTCTCCGTCCTGCTTCACAATAATATGAATGAAGAATATCTTTTTTAAAAATCCATCCCGTAAGTTCCAAACCGACCGCCCCTCTTTCTATGACTTGAAATAAGTACGGATTCCTCTATGCAATACGAAGGCTAGATTTGTTTCTTCCTTCGGTTTCGCTGGTTCAAGAAGTTGGTTTGCCGGTGACGTTGGACTATTTTGGCGGTTGGAACGGATTCTTGAGGTCAAAAATGAATGCAGTATGGTATCATAGCCGACAGCCTGTAACTGGGGGTTGGCCAGATTGTCTATTGTTCAAACAGTAACTACTCTTTTGCATTGGATTAAAACCTAGCGAGGTGCACCATGAGGGTCGACGGATTCGTCCATCATTGATAACAATAATTATTACACCGCCGCGATTACCACAGACCGTTTCTCGAAGTGTGGTGATCATCATCGCCAAGAACCGGCGACATCAGTAATTTTCGCCGTGCGCCACATCACTCGACAGCACGCTCCACTTTGACCTCGTTCATCGACCGTGCCATCCATGTCGTCCGAACCGTCCTCGGCGCCCCCGTCGGCAGCCGGCTCCGTGGCATCCAAAGCTGAGAAGCACTTCAACACGGCGCGAACGCCCAAGCACTGCAACCGCGGCGGCAAGCGCGTCGACTCCGACGAGAGAGGCGTTCACTTGAGCAGCGCGGGCAGCGTCGACAGGGGCGACGGCACGACGTCGATGCCCCCCTCTCCGCCGCGACGCCATCATCTTCACGTGCGCCATCCGTCGCGTGAGTTGGATCGACCTCCTTCGCCGCCGTACGATCGCCATTATGACTACGGATACCACGCGGCCAGGCCGCCCGTGCGGGCTTTCTACGATTATTACGAGTGAGTCCCAAAACAAAGTGAATTTAAAATGTTCCGTGTCGTCTCACGCACTCAATGATCTTGTCCCGCCGCCCTCTCGCCTCGAAAATGCAGCCGGCCCTACGATCGATACGACTACCGCAATCCCCCTCGCGACCCGCGCTGGAATTACCACCACGACGAAGAGCGACTTCACGTGGCGCCTCGTCACGCCGACCCTCACGCCATCATCGCCCACCGACGCTCCGCGAGCGGAGACCCACTGCTTCCTCGAGAACAGCGCGACAGACTAGGCGGCGGCGACAGTCCCGACGGGAATCACGACTCCCATCCTGCGTTTTCCGATCCTCACGGCACATCCACCGCGGAATCGGCCAATAATTCGTTGCGAGCCGTGTCGTCCAGCTTCAGTGCCAACGAGTCGCTCAATCACGAGTCGCTGCCTTCGGTCGACCGGGGCGATGACGACACTGCCCATGCGAAGGGGTTGGTGAGCAAGCATTCGCCGGGAGTTGTTACGGCCGTGGACAGCGTGGAGCGTGAGTGCATTCATCATCATCGTGATTTGTCCCCGTTTTGTTTCTCGTTTGAATCTCCAGTTGTTTCGAAGCTGTCGTTTATAGAATCAACCACATCTTTCTAACCCAGTCCAATACGATACTTGAACGTCTTGTCTTTCCCAGCATCTGATAAACCAGGGATACCTCATCCGCCCTCGCTTTGCTCCAAAACTACCGCGAGCCCTACCAACAACCATCATTCCTCGTCATCTCCCCAAAGCGATTCGTCCTGGCGACAACTCCGACAAATTGCCAGTATCGACACCAAAGACCCCCTGCTCCACGAATCTCAATCGGAAGAACTCAGTGTCAAGCAAGTAAATAAGGAGGTGGTGGTGCTACCTACTCCGAAGAACAAAAGTAGTCCCAATGAGGGACACGGCTTGGAAAAAAGTATCAGCAGGACAAGTTCCCTGAGTAATAGCCCCACCGAAGAAGAATTCCCAGACAAGTTTCCAGACGAGCAGGATCATGGAGCGATAGCAACAGCGCCATCCGAAGAGCATTATCGGTACCCCTATGATGCACCCCCACCGTATCACCCACACCCGCAGGATGGAAGAGTGCCTTATCACCATGCCCATCATCCGCCACGAGGACCACATCCCAAACACCCTCCCTTACCCCCCCTTTCCATGCATTACAGCCACCAAACACCGCCCTTTGACGAAAATTCACCGTCCACCTCCACAATCTCCACCAAAGATACTCGTTCCTTCTTCCCCCCCGCTGGGATCATGAAACCCAAGCATCCCGTTCACCTTAAATCTGGTCGGGAGATGGACCGCGAGGAAATTGATAACAAGCGCCGGAAGACATCCTTTGAGAAGAAGGAAGAAGAAGACATTTCACCTGCCAATGCATCAGATTTTGGTGATATTGGAGCTGTACCTTCGTGGGACAAGAATTTGTCAGGGTGGAGTGTATGCAGCGGTATGACGGGAATGGAGAGTTTGATCAACAAGGATTTGACTGGGAACGGTGTGTTATCCGCCTTTTCCTTTAGTAGTGAAGTGAGCAAGAAGGATAAGAAGGAAGAAGAGGGGTATGTCGAGGGAGATAGTCCCGACAAAAGTTTCAAGGGCAAGAGGAAGCATGGGCATGTGCAATTTTCGCAAAGCTTTGAGCAGCCTCATTCTCATGCGTTATCGAGGAAGAGAATGCATGATGGGAGGACCATGCCGCCTCCCGGGAGATATCGTCGTGCTCCGCACGAGGAATATCCCTATCCTGCAGATGTTCCTCCGCACCTCCCTCCACCGCATCCCTATGAATACCCCCATTCGGCTCGTTATCCACCGCGGTATCCTCCGAGGGAATACCACGACGACGAATACTATTATGATTACGGCACTTATCCTCCGCGTTACTACGATTACCGAACCTATCGCCCCCCTCCTCATCCTTATCCCTACCGTCCCCCGCACGAGTATGACTATCCTCCACAACCACCAAGGGGAGGTCCTCCTCCTCTTCATGGGGCGCTTGCGAGGCCACCCGTCATCCCTCCTCCCACCCATACCGCTGGTCCACGGGGACCAATTGCAGGCGGTTGGAGCAAGGAAGATGATTTGGCATTGATGGACGTAATGAAGAAACATAAAAATGTGAAGAATTGGGAGCCTATTGCGAAGAAGTTGAATAGAGGAAAGAGGTTCGTAATAATCATGCGTTCTGGTTTCTCAATGGTTTTGATGCAAATTGAATCATGTTGTCCTACACTTCTCACGGTTCTTGACTCGTAATCTACAGCGCAAAAGAATGTCAAGACCGATGGGTTCGCTTCCTCAAACCTGGCTCACGCAAAGGTCAATGGACAGAGGCCGAGGACCGAATTGTATTTGAAGCCGTTAGCAACTCCATCGAAGACCCCTTCACGAGGTGGAGCGATTTGGCGCAGCAACTGCCAGGTAGAGTCGGGAAGCAAGTTCGCGACCGATGGGTGAACCACCTGAATCCTGCGATCAATCATCTACCCTTTTCGAGGGAAGACGATTTGAGACTGTGGGAGGGTCACAACGCATTAGGAAAGAGATGGGTCGAGATAAGTGCCAAATACTTCAACGCTACGCGATCGGAGAACCATATTAAGAATCGGTGGTATAGCGCTTCCTTCAAGAAGTTTATTTGCGGAGAATTTGGCCCCGATGCTTACAGAATCGGGAATGAAAAGGGTGGCATCGGCGATGCTTCGTCATCCAATGAAGAGCAAGAGCAAGCTACGAATGCTGACACTTCTTCTTCTGCGAATCTGGCAAAGGACGGGTCCGAAGTCGCTTAATATGGTACATTTCAAGTTACGTATTCGTGTACAGAGCAGATTGGTTTTATCTTTCGTATGTATCAAATTCATATAATGATTCAGTCGAACGTAGTCCTCCTTAGCTTTATTATTAATTTGCATCACCAGAATATTTTTCATCTGCAACAGCATTCACAGTCACAGATTCGACCGTTGCCATCTCCACGCAACTCTTTCTTCTGACGTAATATGTCAATCTGCCAACCTCGGAACGAATCTTTCCCCTCAGTTCTCTCAAAAAACTTCGCTCTTCCTGACTCCACATACAATCTTTCTTTTCAACGCCAGATATCTGAATCTGCTTCTTCCTCCAAAACTTTTCGCCCATAATACGCCGCCGCATTGTCATTTGAAGACGAAAGGCTGGTTCAAGCATGGACGGATAGTCCTGAAAAAGTCGCTTCGCTGCTACATAGTCCATCGCAGCCAATTCAACATTCGAAGGAAGTATTGCCTTTTGAAACATGAGAGTCTTCTTGCAGTGGAGGGACTCAAGAAGACGAAGGAGTTGAAACCGCGAGAGTTTTCCTTCTTTCTTTTTGTCCACGATAAAGAATACGAACTTCAGCATATCGTCATTCTTATCGATAAAGACGAGTTGTAAGTCACGAGAGATTCAGTTGCGTCATTTCGAGTCATATTTTACCTTTAAGATGAATGCTTACGGTGAAAAACGAATAGGTTAGGACTCCATCGAGGAATTCACTGACCGGCATTATCAAAGACAATAAGGTATTAGCAATGGTAAAGGCCCAGGCATGATCAGGAATGTAAGATTTATCAGCAGATGATACCTGAATGTCATCGAATGGAAGTCTTTAATACCGACAAGTTCAAAAATTGCATCGTAAAAACCTCCATTTACCAGATCGAACGTAGCGAAAAAATCAAGGAGAGAAAGAGTCACCTTGGGCGTTCCCTCACATTCCCATGGTCGAGATGAATTTATTTCTACGTCAGCAGATTTCGAACGTCTTGCATTGGATTTTCGAGGCGAAGGAGAGGTTGTCAATTTTCCTTTCTTCCTCGCCATGAAGTAAAATGCACGATAAAAATCATTCAACTCCTGTTCGGTCAAAAGGAACCTTTTTTCAAGTTCCTTTACCCGATCTCCATCTTTCGGTTTGTAGGGTGTTGATGACCTATGAAACCTTTGGAAATCATTGGCCGTTGTTGGTCGTCGAGATAATTCTGAACCGCGCCTGGATGAGTGTCCCGAGAGAGGAGGTGTAGCAAGTGCCTTAGGTGAAGATTGATGCCTTAGAACAATGCTCCTTCGAGATGAGGCTGCATAAAGCATCTTATTTTCTGCGGGATAAGAGATTTAGTTCTTCTTGCTTGCCTTTTCTTGTTGCTAATCATTTCACCTATCCTGCTGGCCAAAAAAACGGTGAAAACCCTCAGTAAACCTTTCGACAACAAGTGATATATTTAATAACCACAAGTTCCATTGAAAATATTCCACTTGTAGTCATTGAGTTCATAAGTAATTGCGAGCTATATTACTCTTCCCTCATTATTATTTCATCGCTGTAGAATCCTGATAAATTGTTAGAGTATCCAAACATAGTCCAAACATGCTGATGTGATTTGCGTAGTGTTTAAGGTTGCGAGGATGCTTATTTTTGGCGCGAAAATTTCCAAGTCTTGTCTAACATTTTTCGTGATCGGCCATTTCTGAACCATGGCAGAAGCTAGCCACATCCATCGACATGCCATCTTTCCACGGAGAACAATCCAACCACGTCGTCACTTCTAAATCTGCCCCCCAATAACTCATCTACACTTCATTGCACGGCATTTTCCGGTCTGACTGTGCCAGTGACTGCCTCCGGTTGATTGTTATCTTCGCGTGAAAACAGGCATTTCACCGGAGTGCGTGTCTGTTCGGTCTGATCGAGATCTAGCACAAACAAGATCGTGAACGTCCCTTCAGCCTTCCCCGCGATCTACCACACATCACGCACACACAAAAACACCAGGACATCGTGAAAATTGGGACGGGCGCATCGTCCAATTGTGTATTAGACACAATAATCAACTTGAATTGGAACTATTTTGGCATTGGAACTATCATTTTTTGCACTCCCTTCCATTCCCCCATCACCTGCATTCATGTTGAAAGCTGCCATTACATGCAACAATCCACTGAACAGTGATGTGAGGAAACGGATACTCATCATCAACAACTGTCTCCCAGTGGAGAAAGCAGCTCTTTGGGTAACGGCTGACGAAATTCGTGACCGCCTGGTTCATTGTGGCGTTGACCATGCTCTGACAGCAGACATTGTGTCACATGCATTGAAAAATGCAAACAGACATGATATATTTTTTAAAAGCCACCGATTCAACAATGTGATGTACTACATCCCAGCGAATCATTTCAACGACAATCTGCCTCTTCCAAATGAGCAGCGATTCAAGAGCAAGCAGGGGCGCAGTATACGTATCTCAATCAACCCATCCCGAGATTTCTTTTTGCAGGATGAATGCTCAGAAAAAGCCAAAGAGCATCTAGGCATTATAAATGCTGCGCTTCGGGAAATGAGCGAAATATCAAAACCATCACAGTCACAGTCATCTGATGCATTTCATGTTTCCAAGATCAGTGGTCCGACTGATGATTCAAACAGGGAAGCACATGTGGAATTTCCTGTTGAATCTGACTACGTTAATTGTGCCATAGAAAATACAGATTCTCCAGACCTGTTGGGTGGTTGTGACATTAGACCATATGACGGTTACATTTTTATGAAGGCTCAAATAATGGAAGATTTCATTAATATGGCAACCTGTCATGCAGCTACTTGTGGACATCCTATGAAATTGACCATGCGAGACATTAGCCAGGGTGCGGCAGTCAAAGAAATATGGAAGTGTCCTTTGTGTTTGCATGAAATAGAGCTAAATAATTGTCCGATGGTAAAGACAAAGGTTCCAGGGAGGAATCGGAAGTTCTCTCGACTGCAGCCAGAGATCAATGTCAAAATTGCAACTTTGTTTTGTGTGGGAGTAGGGATGAAAAAGACGGTAGAAGCACTTGAAAATAAGTTGTCGATTAAGATAGCAGACTACAGAAATATACGGCATACAAATTCCAAGGTGCGTCAGGCAATAAACACAGTTTACAAGTCTAGGATGATTGAAAACAGGAAAGAACATGTCGCAAAGACTCGTCAAAGGACGAATTATGCGGGAGACATTGTCTGGGAGAATGATGGTGAAGTTCATTCTACAAGCAATGGTGTGATTTTTGCTGATGGCGCTGGATGCACAAGAGCCTTCAATCATAGAATTAAAGGGAGGCAATCTGTATTGATTGTAAACAGTCATGAAACTAAAAAACCAATTGGTATGGTCCATTCCCAGGTGAGATTCTGTCATCATCCGTTGTTGCAATTGATTATACTGATCACACTTATCGTCTTATAATCATTATTCATTTATAGATCAGTTGTGCGAAATGCACTCATGCATTGAACACTCGTATAAGAGAACACGAAGAAGCTACTGGTACAACTATAACTGTTGATCAATATAGCAACTTTTCGATGGCCCATGAAGGATTGTGTTATCGTAACAGTAAGCATAATCCAGCTTCAGCTGAAGAGTATCAGGCGAAAGAAGTGGCGAGAGATTTTTTAGTTGATGAAGATGGTAACTATCGAGGTGATGACCTTGCTATATTTGCTGCTCAAACAATCACTGACTGTGATACCCGAACTTCCAAGAAATTAATTCAAGAACATGCTGAAATCATTGGCAATGCTGCTATTGGAAAAGCAGATCACTCTCCTGACATCGGCCATGTCATCAAGGATGTGAACAACATGTTGTACAAAGTCCGAAGTAAAGATTCATCTTTCAACGGAAGGTACTTGCTCAGTAACGAAAGAATTAAAAGCATTCACACAGACCTTCGTAGGCCCATTTCCGATTATTCTAATGATATTGGAAATGAAGTATTGCGACAGCAATGTCTACAACAAATTGGGTCTATCATTCGTCACCACTGTGGTGATCATTCAAAATGTACTGTTCAGAAATACTGCACCTATCTTCAAACGAAGTCAGAAAATCCTACATGGGATGAGGAACAACTCAAAGTAGAGTGCACAAAAAGAAGTTGCAGGCATGGTGGTAGGTCAATGGATTTATCGGAGAAAGGAATTTTAAAATTGGAAGCGATTCTTGATAAAAATTCAACGCCAAGACCATTGATAAAATTGCAAGATGTGGAAGTAGCAATGCATGCGAAGGTTTCTTTGGTACCGTAACAAAATTTTCGAAGGAAGCGACTCAATTTAGACCAAACTGACATCTGGAAAGCAATGCTTGAACTTGCTTTCTGTCGATATGGTGATGCCTCTGATGGCAATAGCAATGTGGAGCGTACACACAAAGACATTGCCAATCTCCTTGGTCTAAACGTGACATCGGTTGAAGAGAAATGCATGAATCTTGACCAAAACGTCAGAAGAAAAGACAAAGAACGCAACTGCAGTACTAAAGGAAACCGACGAAGAACTTTGGCATCACTAACCAAAGCAAAAAGGATGGGGAAGGAGAGTGCAAAGAGTACTTGTCATCGAAGTGGAAAGGTACCGCTGAGAGAGTCTGCTGTATCAAAGAAGCAGCCTGCAAAAATCATGACCAAATGTGGAATATGTCTCGGAATTGGACATAATGCATTAAAATGTCCTATGCCTAATGCAAAGAAGAGAAAGAGAATACAAATGATTGACTGGCTTCCAGATGATGACATGCAACAAAATTACAAAATGGAAAAGAATAATGTTGATTTCATAAACTGGTAAATTAATTTTAACTCCTCGACGATTTAAAAAGAAAATCCGGTGTAAACTCCGTCAGGTTCGGGATACTCTTTCCGAACAGCATGTACAAGACAGTCCGGCACCTGCAACCTTCTCCCTTTGCCACAAATTGAATATATGTTTGTTGCATACCACCAATATATCATGCAACGCTTTTGACTGTTCGTCATATCAGCAACCTCATGAGTTGCAAAATAGCAATCCTCTTTCACTGTTTGCAAATCCAACTCCGCCACCGGGTTGGATTCACAAATACAACAAATCAAACTTACACCGTGTTTTGAACATAGACGGTTCTTAAATGTGCATTCTGGATTGGTGATGTCGTTTTGTTTATTGTCTTCATTTTCAACGGTGTGCTCTGCTGCAGTTGATAGGCTAGTTCCAATGAGATCAGAACCTGCACAGACAAGAGGATTGTTTATGTCAACCGGCAAAGAAGCATATCCCACTCGAGAGTAGTTAATAATAACCACTCCTGGCATAGGAGCACTATCTCCAATCCTATACGTCAGCTCGGTAAAGAGAGTTAATTTGATGATATCACCTGGCTTCAGCTTTCTTGCCTCCTGGGTATTATGACATGCCATGCGACCAAGCATCGTATTGTTGTCACCATCACGGAGAGACAAATGAGTGAATTGCATCGGAGCCTGTGTATTGGTTTCTCTCCCATTTTTAAACGAAGAGTCAACAAATCCCTGTGGTCGAAATTTTGTTTCACGATGAACGACTTGGACAATTGGGGTGGGGAATGCATCTGACGTGTCCTCTCTGCGCTGCGCCAAAGCTTGGATGTATCCAATCGATGGGGTGGGGTTGGTCCAATTGTTGTCTGCTGGAACTTTTGTGTCGTACAACTTGTCCCCCATCACATGTGGGAAATCATCACGATGCCCCTCAATGAAGGTCACAAACTCGCGAATGTACCTGAACTCACCCCATTTGTACTTATCTGGACTGTCGATAAGTTGTTTCAATAGGTGCTCAAAATGAGCATGAAGTTCTTCCTTTTTGCGGCATAACAGAGCCTGCTCTTTCATCTCCTGTGCAGAAGGAGTTGATTTGTGATTCTTACTCATGTGCACAGGGAGAGAGAGAAAAAGAGTGTGGTGGTTCCAATGCAGGTTGATTATTGTGTCTAATACACAATTGGACGATGCGCCCGTCCCAATTTTCACGATATCCTGGTGTTTTTGTGTGTGCGTGATGTGTGGTAGATCGCGGGGAAGGCTGAAGGGACGTTCACGATCTTGTTTGTGCTAGATCTCGATCAGACCGAACAGACACGCACTCGGTGAAATGCCTGTTTTCACGCCGAAGATAACAATCAACCGGAGGCAGTCACTGGCACAGTCAGACCGGAAAATGCCGTGCAATGAAGTGTAGATGAGTTAGTGGGGGGCAGATTTAGAAGTGACGACGTGGTTGGATTGTTCTCCGTGGAAAGATGGCATGTCGATGGATGTGGCTAGCTTCTGCCATGGTTCAGAAATGGCCGATCACGAAAAAATGTTAGACAAGACTTGGAAATTTTCGCGCCAAAAATAAGCATCCTCGCAACCTTAACTTCCTTGGAAACCTTTTCATTTACCAGTCTTACGTATATAGTTTCTAAAGCCATTATAGCTTATAATACGTAACAACGAGCAGACTCATAGGTCGTCCAGTGGAAATATAAAAAATATCTTCACATATTACCTATCTTAGTGTGATCTTTTCACAACATAATTTCGAGAAAATTAATATCATAGTGAAGGTCTAACAATCACCTTTTTATATGATCAACTACAAAGTACCAAGAAACACTTGAAGCACACAACAAGTCAATTTTCACAAGACTGAAAGCCTACCATTACAACCATGCATCACTTATCCCATTACTATAACCTCCAGATGATGAAAAAACCTGTGAGTCCACCTCTAACCAAGAGTAAGAAGCTGATCCCTGATCCTAACAAACAAAACTTAACACTACAATGATGAAAACCACCCGTACAAGCGCACCTCTCACAGACATGAAAAACATCCCAACAATCCAACTTCTCCAGTTCTGCAGGAACATCAACAAAGGACTCTCCAAATATATCATGTGCGCAACCTCTGGATCCACCCATTCCCTCTGCTTAAGGAGAACAATTTCAAACAGCAGTGACATTTCTCTGTCAATATGTCCCTCTGGCATACAGTTGCATCAAAATTGTAATTGATCTGAAAATATGGAGTATGCATAGAGATACTCTGAAATTATTGTAGATGAGTAAAGGTTGCATCAATTATTTACTGTTAATTAAAAATTTAAGTATGCACAAAAAAGCAGTTGCACAATGTGAGTGTCTGGCGGCACTTATGATCTTTCATTTCAACATTGACCTTACATTAATTTCTACCATTTTAGAAGGATGTTTTGCAACTATGCCAATAAATATTTAACAAGCCATTGTAATTGTTATCATTGGAAAGAGTTAGTCATTTGAAATTGGCAAGTGGTAAAATCAACTGTGTCTTACCCAGTTATGTACATGAAAAAAGATGATCAATCAAAGATGTAAGTGAAGCATAGTGTAATGAATATCCATTGCAGTGTGTAAAGATGTGTCCTAATAATCGAGTTGCAAGAGGGTCTTAAATATGGTAGCATCACCGCATATGCATGCACTATGATGAATCGACAAACAACAACTATATTAATTAAAACACCCTCAATATGCCGTATTGGTGATCCATGAAAGTCCAAGTGTATGTGTTTGGCCAAGTGCTTTGTAATTTGAGATTGCTAAGGAATTACAAAGTGCACTTTGCGATTCCTCGTCGATGTTTGCACTACCAAGGAATTGTAATTCTGCTAGGAATCGTAGAACGATTCTTTGTCCACAGCTGAATGGAGCGTCCATCACTTGCTAAAAATTGCACGTAACTTTAAAAAAATATATCCTGTGTACTCGCACAGTTATTTTCAACATGACAACACTTCTAAACTACTTCGAAAGTAAAAGGATCGAGCAGCTCTCAAAAAATTGTTTTGACAGGCTTTAGTTTGTTGTTATTTGTTTTGTCAAAAAGCCACATCGCGCCATATTATACATCACCCCAACAAAGAAAATGTTGCACACAACAACATTAGATGAGACTATATGCCAATATGACAATATAAATTTAAAATCAAACAACATTACCATTACCTTCAGTCAAATCAATGCATTGGTTAAAAAGCACACATGAAATTGGCATGTAAGCAGAAAGGAAATAATAATGGGTGTCAAATCAGGAGGCAAAACACTTCATTCAATTTCTGGTATTACCATAAATGACCTCGTCAAATTATTAAAAGGGTATGCAAAACGACAGTGCACAAATCATCCAATTGTCGTGGTTGATTGCAGCAACCTTCTGTACATTTTCAGCCAAGCAAAAAATGCAGTAGTAGAAGCAGTTGTTAATCCTTTAATCAAGTTTGCTAATCATGGGATTATTGTAGTACCAGTTGTTGATGGAGTGAGACCAATGTGCAAACAGGCAACAAACAAAAGAATTGCCGAGAAAGAAAAGAAAAGAATCAAAGCGTTCCAACTCCGCAAAGATCTCCGTCTATTAAAGCAGCGCCTGGTAAATGAGCAATTAGATGAAGCCATGCGGTCAGCTCTTGAAGAGCAGATAAAGTCTTTGGAAAGAAAGTTTAAAACAAGCAAAACAAAATCACGGATATCCTTACCTGAACACTTTGCCGATGATCTAGAAAATGAGTTGGAAGAGTTGGGAGCACACACTCCAAACAACCAATACAGATATGTTGAGAAAGTTATTGTGGGACAGTTCCAAGCAGATTCATCCATGGCTGGATCTATTGTGTCTCATCAGGCCATGATATCAATGACAACTGACACCGATATCCCAATAATTGCGGGTGCTGGTTGTATGTTGATAAGCGGGTTTACTGAGAACCGATACACTATTACCTGTGTCTCTGCATCTACTCTGAAGAATGCCATGTCTTCTTGTCTGGCAAGTCAAAAGCAACTTTCTCACCGGATGAGTTTCCATTCTTTGAAGGGGTATTGCACCACCGGCTGCGTGCTCTAATAATGCTGATCATTGGTTGTGATGTCTATAAATGTGGTATGAAAGGAGTGGGAGCCAAGAAGCTTGCAGATTTTATGGAGAAGATTCGACTATCTGGGCTGACAAATGATGAGGGTTGTTACTGACGGTTATTTGATAAATTCAAGAAGACAAACAATCTCACAGATGAAGTAATTGACACCTACATTGATGCTCTGTTGTATGAGCCAACGAATCCAATGGGTGTGGCAGATGATCAACATGGTTCTACAAAATGCACGTATTTGTTTGGCCCTCCTACTCAGTTACCTAAATATATCAAAGAGTTTTCGAATGATGAAAACTTCCATAACAGTTCCGTTGTCCCTGGTCCTACCATTTCCAAATGCAAAGGCGTTGGTAGTTGGTCTCATTTCTTTTTGACTTCCGAAGGTGGATGCAAGTTTACCAAGTGTGAAGAAGTAGTATGTAAAACATGTCAAGATGTCATAGAATCAAAGACTTACTGTCTGGCATGCTTCACCGTTGAATCGATTGTTCCACTCCCAGGAAGTGTTGGTAGTAAATCAATTTCTGAGATGAGAAGAGACTAGAAGGATGTGTACAACTTCGATGACGTTGACAGCTTGGATAGTGATGAAGTGGAAGATATGTACGAGATGATGGCTTTTATGCGTACTTACAGAAAATTAGAGGTCACAGTTCCTTTTCTATTGTATGAGACAGCAGAGTTGGATAGTGACACAGCATCCAAGTGGGAGCAGCTAATCGAGATCAACTTCAAAGAAGGTGGTGCATTCTTGGCAGAACCGCAACTTAACCCAAAGAACATTCCGGGAGTACTTTCCTTATTTGCATCATTCGTAAAGTTCGAAGCGGGAAAGAAAACTCAATGGGCAAAAGATGCTGCTGTATACGATGCATTTCCTGCCATTTTTGTCAATTTTGCTGAGAACTCTTGTGTTGATTCAGGGTATCGATTGTTGATGCGGTGTATTCCTCACGCCTTTGATAGCAAGACACCGACACTAGACACGAACACAGCGATGCTTATTTCTCACAATGATGATATTGGCATTCATCTTTATAGGGACATTCTTGCTTCAACGAAAAAAAGAGTTTATCAGACTGGCATTGTTGCAACTTCAAAAGACCTGTTATGTTGCAAATGTACTTGCCAATGTGGATCCCAAAACAACCAGTGCATTGTATGTGTTCATAACATCCCACTGTTAATGCTACTTACATTGCTCCTATTTGATGGGTTGGCAGAACTCATGCTTCTGGAACTTGCCGCGTGTATGAATGCAGAGTTTTGGGACAAGAGCGTGTGGTCCCAACATGATGTATCATGCATGAAAGGAAGCATCATCACTTTGATGGAAGCAGCTGGTGAGCCGGTAGGCAAACATCAAAAAGAGTCAAGCATGGATGACTTACTACCATTGTTTGTTGTTGGGACAGAAAAGAGAAAGACATGGAAACAACGAATTAGTACCCCGCCTAAGCCATCAGAGTTGTGCACAATATACCAGGTTAGATTCTTATCGTCTGCCAAGAGGGCAGTATGTGCAACAAAGTGCAACACTGAAGAAGCCAAGGACAATGTTCGACCGGAACCACAGCATATTATGACAAATGCAACACAAACAGATAACACTGACAACATTCATAGTCCCACAGGTTTATTGTTGTTTAAACTGGACTACCATCGTGTCACTTTACTGATGGATGCAGCAGGTTGTGAAAGTGTCAAAGAAATGAATTTTGTTGGGTTCAGATTGCTAGAAACAAGGAGCAACAAGCAAGCAACTAAAATGAATCAAAGAGAGCGCACCTCATTGGCAAGAAAGATGGTAAATGACTGGAAGAAACTTAAAAGTTTGGCAAAGAAACGCTCAATCCATGAAATTGCAACTAAGAGTAATAACCTTCCAAAGAAAAAGGTTCCCAAAGTAACCCATGCTATGCAGATGCCAGGTATATAGCCAACAACCTGGGGGATGCTCCGCAGACCAACCCAAGAACTACCTATGACACAAAGAAAAGAGAAAAAGAGACGAGTCAGTATTTGCTGTGCGAAGTGTAACAACAATAATGTTAACAGCCCAAATATCAAATTCCACTGCATACCAAAGCTTCCTTCTCCACTCAAAAGCAAAAAACCATCAAGAGCAGCCATCATTAAACATCAGGGTAGAATATTGTTGCATCGAGAATCAATAGACCGTGTATGCGGTAATCGAGACTGCAATTCAAAGAAATATGTATGTGAGGATCACACTTTTGAAATTGTATCAAAGACCACCAAGTTCCAATACAACAACAAGCCGTTAGCACAAGCATACAGACTTCTAATGCAAAAGCTGTATCAAAAGGCATTGGTTGTGACAGTGCAGTGTGTAAGATCATTGAAGAAACCAACAAGCAAATAGTGGATCCATCTTTCCATGTGGAAGCAATTGAGCTGAATGACACTTTGGCAAAGTTAGAAGCTGAAGAATGCAGAACATTGAGAGAAAAAGTCAGAAATTTAGAGATGCAATATATGGTGAAAGATACTCAGCTAGAACTCGCAACGGCAAGCGCAATCGAATCAAACAAAATGATTCAGTTAATGTCAGAACAACCAAACAATGTAAATCACATTCCAACAAATGCCTCACTCCTTCATGCATCTGGAATTGAAGTTACTCAAGGAAATGCAAACTCCATGTTAAAAGAGGGGATACGATTCTTTTGTTGTAATGTTGTCGGAAGTAAGAAACCTCGTCATTTTGCTGCACAAGACGAGCCTAAAATTTGGTTAGGAATGTCGGATAAGGAAGTGAAACGGTGCACCGGATTCCCAAATGAGAAAACACTGCTGTCTTATATCTTTGTCGTGTGTAATGGTGAAGCAGACTCAATAAAACTCAGACACACATCTCTAACTTGGTACGAGGAATGGTTCCTTCATTTCGAATTCATCTGGGGTAGATCTCTGACACGGTTTGTAGATTTGCAAGCCACATACGGGGTATATGATAGGAATCTCCGCAAGGTTGTTTCAGCGAAGTCTAACATTGAATTCTGTGCGCTACAAAGCTGGCCCAAGTACACAACATTTTTCGAGGATGCATCGCTACGAAACGAGAAATGGAATGTGAAGTATAAAGGATTGAGGCCAGTTATGTGGGACATGACAAACATATCAGCGTATGAATTTACTGATGCTGATTTGCAACGTCTCACTTACAATCAATACTATGGGGAAAATTGTTTCAAAGGTGGTATTCATATGCAACAATGCGGTTGGCATGGTGTAGAAGATCTGTGGCTCGGGGCTGTAAGTGATTCAGATTACAATAGGCGGGCCGGTTATCTTGACAAGCAAACTGAATATCAAAGTAATGATATTTACAACAGTGAGGTCATACCTTTCTCAACATCTACGACAAAGGATACAGAGCAAAGATGGCTGCACTACAAAATGGTAAGCAACAAATGCTTCAGCCAGATTGGGCTAAGAATGACAAAAAGTTTGGACATATTCAAACCATTGCATCTGCGTCCGTGGCATCTGATAACGACAGGAATGAGCGATCTGTTAATGTTAGCAAGAGGGCAGGTTTTATTAGCAGGGGGTTTAGGCAGAACATGTGCCCCGTCAATTTGTACTTGTCATGGAGGACGTGAGCATTCCAGTCAAACTTCATGTTCAAGCCAGTATTGTAAACGGTACAGAGGATTCCCCCCTTCTAGTACATGAGTGGCAGTATAATCCACCCTCTTGTGACAACAGTGATGTACAAAGGATACAGCATTTCGATCACAACCAATGCATAAAAAGTCATTCCAATTTTTCACTCTTGATTCTTACCAATTATTAGTCTGTTAGGATCTATTTTGTTGTTCGGAGAGCACTGAGAGCACTGCAGATTTGCGCTTGAGTTCTGTCAATTAACATGGGGGGTGCTCTCCGATGTGATGTGATGTCATGCCCAAAAATTTGCACATCGCGCTTGCGTTTGGGGTGTATATTAACAAGGGGGCATGCTCACTTTGTTTGCGGTTGTATGTAGTCCTGTGACGTGACATGATGACATGACGGTCATGCCCTCTCGCGCTGAAGGAAAATTTTTGTAATTTATTTTTTCGCGCGGGGAAAAATTCAGGGTGCGTGCAATAATTTGACGTGATGGACGCTCAATTACGTTTGAATTGTGTGAAAACAGCAAGGTTGAAGGCATTTGTAGCCAAATTTGGCGCCAAAACGCATCCAACTGACAGTCATATTAATGGTACTAGTCCCTACATAAATTAATATCTTATTGGGTGTCAGTGTTCTCTTCTTCAATCATCGGTGGTGTGTATGACACAATTCCTCGGGAATCGTGTTTGACGCATCACAAACTAGGAAAATTGTGAAATTCCAAGGAATTCTAATGACGATTAAATGACATCAGCATTGCAATTCCTAAGGAATTGTAATTTGTCTAAGTTCTGTTACAAACGTGTACTGTCAGCTACTGTCGAACACCAAAATTGATGCCAAACAGACAAGTCACAGACAACTTTGATGCCAATCAGATGTGTCACACTACAGAAATGATGCCAGACGAGGGGTTGTTGCAGAAATCCCGAGCTAAACCACTGTTGTCAAGGAATTGCAAAAGTGAAAAATGCAATTCCTTGGTAGTGCAAACGTCAACGAGGAATGGCAAAGTGTGTTTTTCAATTCCTTAGCAATCTCAAATTACCAAGCACTTGGCCTAACATATGGGCATGTCAACCCCTATTGAAACAAGAAGAAAAATAGCAACAATTCAAAATCCTTGAACAAAGGATATGTTCATCAATGAAAGTGAAATATTGCTGAAAAGTGGTTACTCAAACCATTAGCAGCAACACACAACCTACATAGATATGTGCCAGTGTGTTAAGGGCTGCAGTTACTTGACATAGGCCAAGAATCTGGAGCTTCCAGGTGGAACTCCATAAGTCTCCTTCACATTGTTTGATACAGAGGAAGGACTCAAAAGTCATAAGACATGAGTTTCTCAGAAATCATATCCAAATAGGATTTTCCTTCCTAGAACTCCACCATACACATTGTAGGTGTTTTCTTGGGTTGAATATCCAATGGAGGATTTCCTTCTCAGGAACCTTCCCATGGGACAGTTCCTTTGGGCAGTTGAATATGAGCCAGTCATGGAACTGCCACAAATCACTGCCAATCTCTCCCATGATCATTTGTGTTTTTTATGCATGAGATAACTAGTATCTCATTCATCAGTTGTACAGTAGTATTAAGCTCATAAAAACAAAGTCAGCAAAGTCTACAACAAGATTTTTAAATACTTTCTGGCTTAGGTCACTATCAATTGATAACCTACTCGAGCGATTTTTTTTTGGACCGTCTGTCCATCGCCGCACTGTCCTTCGACCGTCCTTCACCGTCAGCCGACCACCGTCCGTTCAACACCGTCGCGTCTGTCCTCCGCCAGTCCAGCGTTCAGCATCCACGTGTTCGCCCATTGAGCCACCGTCTTTTGTGCGCCGGTAAATAGTAGCACCACGTCTGCGCTACGTGATCCCGCCGCCAACAAGATTCGTGCCAATCGTGTCTCCTTTGAGTGCAAACCGCCACGAAGCTCCTACAAGACCCTTTTCCTTGGAACAAGTCTCGAGCAGCCCTCTCAAGAATGTCTGCTGAGAAGATGGCCCCTATTGGGCTTAAGAACCAAGAGTGCGAGCTCGGAAGAGGGTGGCGAGAAAGCCCCTATCCGTTATGTGCCGGATCGGGACCCAGTCCAAGAAGCTTTGGACCTCAAGCCTGAGACCCTCAAGTGCACCCTCGCGAATGGGTCAGAAACCCGAGTCACGGTTTGGTCCGACACGGTACCAACGAGCAGTTTGTACTGCACGTGAACAAGGCGTATAGTACCGCCAAGAAAATGGGGCTAATTCCCGCCTGCGATGATGCCAAAAGGCATATGAGTCGAAAAAGGTGATTGGAAGGCTGTTCTACGTGAACTTGCCGATGACCCCTCAGCAAGACTGAGAAAGAGAAAAAGACCGCAGAGTCACTCTCCCTAAAGGCCGACATGCTCGCCTTAAGGACAAAAATGACCGACTCGGCCCTAGAAGTTTTTCAACTCTACGCCAACCTTCTCACTGAGGAGGCACGTCAGCCCTGGGACTTAATTGTCAAGGAGCAGACAGAGTCAAGTCCCTTTCACGACATCTTCGGAGTCGAAAGGAAGAAGTCACCGGGCAAAGACGTCCGAGTCATTCAGGAGGTGCCAGTTACTCCACCTCCAATCGTGTTTTGCACATGACGCAGGCGAAAATTTGAAATTCTATATTTCAAATTGCCTCAAGAAGCCCAACAAGGTTCGGGTGCGTCAGTTTGTGCAGCGCGTGATGCAGCTGAACAACTATGTGGAAGACCTCCCGTGTTTGTATTACAGCCCGAGCGCAAGTACGATGACCCAACAGGTCTACTCCTTCACTGACGCGGAACTCGCATGCCATATCTTGCGCATGTGTCCGTTGAAGTGGCAGGACCAGTACCACTTGCTTGAGAAGTGCTATCCCGAAGGGGTTAAGCCTCTATTGCTCATTCTTGAGCGAATTGAGGTGGCGCACCCAGTGGATGAGAGGCAGTCGTCTTCTAAGCCTGCAAAGGCCCAAGGAGCTGAACAGCCCTCCAAGAAGTTCGCGCTAGGCGCACGAATTCCCAAGAAGCCCAAGCAAGCACGCACGGAGTATACCCTCGTAGACAAGAACTGCGAGCTATGCAAAGCATGGGGCGCACACACCACGCATAACACCGCGGAGTGTCGCCGGTACAACAAAGACGGAACTCCTACGCGAGGTACTTTCGGGCAAGCTGCACGAAAGTCCCGCGAGGACAGTCGCCCCAAGAAGTCCTACGCCCAGGTCTTGGCTCGCATGGAGAAACTTGAGAAGTCTCTCAAGAAAGCCAATAAAAAAGGCAAGAAACGTCGCCGTGGCGAAGAAAGTGACAGCGATTCCGACTCATCCTGAAGTGTTGGGTCGGGTAGTACCGGGGAAAATCAAAATAGATGTAAGAAAATTAAAACTAACCACGAGTTAGCCAAATACACTACCCCTGGTCCGATAAAAACTACCAGTAAACCAACATTAGAATTAAATGACAAAATTTTAATTTCGGATTATTCGAGTCCCTTAGTGGACATAACTTTGAAAAATCTCAAAGACACCTCGAACTTGTCCACTAACTTTGATGTAGATCCCAACTCAGTGAGGGACACCCTACATAAATCAAAGTCAATTGAGCCATCTAACCCACAAAAATCAATGGACTCAGTAACAGCAGTACTAGCTGTACAAAAATTAGCGACTGGAAGTCAGTCCTCAACAAAACTCAAACACTTGTCCAGGAGTTGCAAAAACAACTTCTTGAGAGTACTATTGGACACTGGTTCCGATGGTGACCTCATGTTCCATGAAAAAGGAACCACCAAGCGTTTTTCCTACTTGACTAGGCAGGTGTCAAAGTCTTGGCACACATCGAATGGGTGCTTCCAAACCAAAGAAAGAGGCGAAGTTACTCTAAAATTCCTAGAGTACTCCAACAGCAAGGAATACACAGTTAAACCTGATGTTGTGGAGTATGATGGTAAAAAGATGGCTAAGCCAGCGTTTGACCTCATCTTAGGTGTAAAAACACTAAGAGAGCTTGGAATTGTTCTAGATTTTCGAACAAAGGATATTACCATTGATGAGATCATCTTGCCGATGAGAGACATCAACAGTCTGTCAACTAGCTCTAAGATTGAAAAAGCTTGGTCAGTTAACCACAGCATGATTCATGAACCACGTAGTACTGAGGAAGCCACTCAGCGTGCAGTTCACATCTTAGATGCAAAATATGAAAAAGCAGACCTCCAATCAGTTGTTGACAACAATTGTCCTCACCTTAGTCTACAAGATCAAAACAAGTTGTTGGAGCTCCTCCGTAAATACGAGGACCTCTTTGATGGTACACTAGGTGATTGGAATACTGAGCCTGTCTCCTTCGAACTGAAGGAAGGTGCAAAACCGTACCATGGCAGGACCTACCCAGTGCCACATTCAGTCAAAGAGACTCTCATGAAAGAGCTCAAAAGACTATGTGACCTAGGGGTACTACAGTGGCAGCCCGCATCTGAATGGGCTTCACCATCATTCATAGTACCAAAAAAAGATCAGACTGTACGTTTCCTAAGTGATTTTAGAGAAGTAAACAAAAGGATAGTTAGAAAACCATTCCCGTTACCTAAAAATTAGTACAGTCATGCAAGAGTTAGAAGGTTTCACTTTTGCCACAGCCCTTGATTTGAACATGGGCTACTACACCATTAGGTTGGATCCAGATGCATCCAAGATCTGCACCATTATATTTCCATGGGGTAAGTACTCTTACCTCAGGTTACCAATGGGAATTGCTGGTTCTCCTGACATATTTCAATCGAAAATGACGGAACTAATGGCCACCCTTGAGTTCGTAAGAGCTTACATTGATGATCTACTATGTATCACCAAGGGAACCCTGGAAGACCACCTGGCTAAATTGGAATTGGTCCTCTCCAGACTGCAAGATGCGAACCTAAAAGTAAATGCTTGCAAATCAAACTTCTGTGCCATTGAAACAGAATATCTTGGGTACATCCTCTCACGAGAGGGAATAAAACCACAACCCAAGAAGGTACAGTCGATACTTGCACTGACACCGCCCAAAAATGTCAAAGACCTCCGTAGATTTCTTGGCATGGTCCAATACTATCGAGATCTTTGGGCACGGCACAGCAAAATGCTTGCCCCACTCACAAGCCTAGTAGGCGAGTGTGGTCATACCAAACAATCCAAACTTCTCAAGGTTAAAAAGAAACCTTGGAAATGGACTGAGGAACATCAAAAAGCATTCGATGACGTAAAGGCCACTATCGCCAAAGATGTGTCCTTGGCCTACCCTGATTACTCAAAAGGGTTTGAGATCTATACTGATGGATCCAAGAGACAACTTGGAGCCGTCATTACTCAGAACAACCGGCCAATTGCATTTTTCAGCAGAAAACTCTCTGTCTGTCAGCAAAAATACAGCGTAACCGAAATTGAACTTCTAGCCATTGTTGAAACACTCAAAGAATTCAAAGGAATGCTGTGGGGCCAGCCAATTGTAGTCTACACAGACCACAAAAACCTCATGCAAGATGCACTCGGTTTAACCTGTGACAGGGTTTACCGTTGGCGTTTATTACTAGAGGAATATGGTCCTGAAATCGTGTACATCAAAGGAATCCACAACACAGTTGCGGATGCGATTTCACGCCTTGACTTTGGTCCAACAAAGGACGTCAAGGAAAACTGGATGACCTTCACCAAATGCTGGTGTTATTACACTATGCAATCAGAAGAGGACCCATCCCCAGCACAACACTCAGACCTCATGAACTTTGTGTTTGCTAACCGCAGCGAAGAGAATGCGATCTATCCCCTGACAGTTCGGGAGATTGCCGCAGCTCAACAAACGGATAAAATGCTGGACAAACTCAGCCTGCTGGAGGCATACAAACCTCAGCTGGTAGAAAATGTTCAAGTACTGTGCAAAGATGGCAAACTTGTCATCCCACAGGAACTCCAGCAGCGAGCAGTACAGTGGTACCACCACCACCTGCAGCATCCAGGGACAAACTGTCTCAAAGAAACTCTTCGCGCTGCGATGTATTGGAAAGGTTTGAGACACTCTGTCCGCACCTTTGTCAAAAATTGTCATAAATGCCAAGTCAACAAACGACGCCAACATAAGTACGGTAAATTGCCTACAAAATTGGTTGTATCAAACCCCTGGGAGGTACTATGTGTGGACCTAATCGGACCATACACTCTCAAGGGCAAAGACGGCACTGAAATTGACTTTATGTGTGTCACAATGATAGATCCAGCTACCAGTTGGTTCGAAATTGTGGAACTACCGTAACTGAATTCAATTCTGTTACTCCCAAGGGTAAAAAGGGCCTCAAGGGTACTAACACACATAATAAACCTAAAGAAGCATACTTTGATAAATCATCAGCACAAGTTGGCTCTTTAGTAAACAAGATCTGGTTTAGCCGTTACCCACGTTGTCAAGTAATCATTTACGACAATGGAAGCGAGTTCAAGCTCAATTTCAAACCCTATGTGATTCATACGGTATCAAGCGTAAGCCAACCAGCATCAAGAACCCCCAAGCGAACGCAATACTAGAACGGATGCATCAAGTAATCATGACAATGCTCCGCATCGCTGAATTAGACATGGCCAATACAGTGGCTCCTAGTGACATAGCAGACTTCCTCACAGATGCTGCATGGGCCGTTCGCTCCACATACCACACGGTACTCAAAGCCTCTCCAGGTGCAGCAATATTTGGCAGGGACATGCTGTTTGACATTCCCTTCCTAGCTGACTGGAACAAAATAGGAGACCATAGGCAACGCCAAACCGATCGCAACACCGAACGTGAAAACAAGTCTCGCGTCGATTGGGATTATAAAATTGGTGATAGAGTACTTCTTCGCAAAGAAGGTATCCTCCGCAAATCAGAAAGCAAATACCATAAAGATCCTTGGACTATATCGACAGTCCATACGAATGGTACTATCAGGGTTCACCGCGGAACAAAATCAGAAAGATTAAACATTAGGAGAGTAACACCATACTTTGACACTACAGACACTTAAATAAAGAACATGTCAGTGAATCACTCTTACTCCTCTCTCCACTAACACTTACGCTTGAAATAATGCTTCGTAGTCACTACTCAGCCAGGAAAGTCTTGTATCACCAGTATAACTAGGTACACAAAACAAGTGTCTTCCGCTCACAAAACAGGCCTCCCCATTTTTCCTTTCCAAAGAAAAGGTTTTTTCACACCTCACCTGACCCTCCATTCGTGGGGCGAGTGACATAGGCCAAGAATCTGGAGCTTCCAGGTGGAACTCCATAAGTCTCCTTCACATTGTTTGATACAGAGGAAGGACTCAAAAGTCATAAGATATGAGTTTCTCAGAAATCATATCCAAATAGGATTTTCCTTCCTAGAACTCCACCATACACATTGTAGGTGTTTTCTTAGGTTGAATATCCAATGGAGGATTTCCTTCTCAGGAACCTTCCCATGGGACAGTTCCTTTGGGCAGTTGAATATGAGCCAGTCATGGAACTGCCACAAATCACTGCCAATCTCTCCCATGATCATTTGTGTTTTTTATGCATGAGATAACTAGTATCTCATTCATCAGTTGTACAGTAGTATTAAGCTCATAAAAACAAAGTCAGCAAAGTCTACAACAAGATTTTTTAAATACTTTCTGGCTTAGGTCATTACTCCAATAAAAAAATAAAGTTCCAATAACTGGTTGGCACCATTCTACCTGCTCTGTGCATGTTTGTATGAAACAGAAGGATGACAGAAAGATGACTTGATTTATGAGGTTCCATGTGTAGTCCCTTTTTTCTAGCTAACAACTTTGGAATTATGGTTGTCATTTGAATGTTGTGATGTGCCATATCTTCTCACTGGAATGAATTTGTGAAATGACATGACATTTTTCATGCTATAGTTATGGTGCACCTATGTGCACCATATTTCATGAGTGTTTTGCAAGAAATGTCATTCGGTACAAAGAGTGTGCCATAACTTGTATGGTACACATGATATGTGATGCAAAGCCCAAATTGAGGGTTTACTAATGGCAACAACAATAGTTGTTCAAATGGATGCTCATGGCCATGTCCAACCAGACTAGTGTTACAAAACATTAGTAGTCAAAACTCCATACTAAAGTGTGCACTGGTTGGGGGGACCTTGGGGGGGGGGGGCACTAGCAGGGAGCCATTGATACTGTACATATTTTCATTTACCAAAAATTATGATAATTCTACGTATGTAGCATTAAACAGCCTGAACTTTGGCATAAGAGTGGCAAGAAGTCTGATTGCAATTTATCATAGAACAATTCTATGATATTGGAAAACTTAACCAAGACTGCTCAGTAAACACATGCATGGATTTTTGAGATTCAACAAAATCATAGATTCTTTCAATGATGGAAATGTGACATCATCTATGGTATGGAAAATCGGTTTTGCAGATTCCTCTGTGATCTCCTCTGAGTTTTATTTACATCTCACAGCCGGGTTCAGGAAACACCTGGAAAATAGTTATCTTCTGCAAGATATCTCTCAAAATAATTAAGGAACTACATATTGTACAATCTTCCACTATAGTTGGTTTAAGTGAATGAATACCATCTAGATCTAATGTGGAAAAATAAATATGAATGTAAACTTTTATATATCAAACAGATCACAGTAGATGGCCAAACTAGAAGATAACAAAGCTTTAGATCTAGAGAGGATGCTATAGTAAAATCAATCAGCTAGAAAAGAGTTAAAGATACAAGTTAAAAAATCTATTTCTAACTTAGAAACTCTAATGATGTCAATGGCAAAATAAATTTTCACTGTCAAGACAACGATTAGTTTAGATCTGGTCGAAGAACAAATAGATCTACTCATTTAAGTCTGTTCTCACTAAAGTTCAGATGTTTTCCATTTGGTTATAATAATATTTCTTCCTATTGACATTGGCAAATACGGTGGGGTGGGTATTGTTTTTTGTACGAGTAATCTCGTTTAGCTTTTGTAAATTTTGTTACTATTCCTACATTGAATGGACAAGGCATCCAGTTTTATTTGGGAAATTAGTTTTGTTTTTGGATATTTGCTTTTCGCTCCACTTTTAATGGTAATTTAAGCCGGTCAGGACTCCACATCATATCCCTCTTGATAAAAAGCCTTCACAACTCCACCCAATCACCATGTATACATGCATGAGATCAAGTGCAAGATGAGAACAATAATAAAGGGAATAAGACAAATGCACATACTACAAGTCATTGCTCATGCAATCAATTTTCACAGTTTGCTTGTAAGTCCAGGACAGCAACCAAGGTATTGCATGAATTGTAAAATGTATGTATGACATGAAACAAGAAGTCATGATCACACAATGCAAGCAACAAGCTAATGTTTTCACACCGCAATCAACCTATGTGATATTGTATTTTAACTAAATGTATGTTATTTGATATGTTGGAATAGTTATTGTTCACACCACACCTCTAGAGAGACATGATGCTAGCTATGATCATTTGGGGAAAATTATCATCTAAAAATTAACACAGTTCACTTGAACAGCCCTCCTTCATTTGATCTATGATGACATCTCGGGCAAATTGTTGATGTACAAAGATATTGTGTTCATGTTAGTGGGACCTGAATTGATTTTAACAGCAAGCAGCGGACAAGAGGCCACTTTAATAAAAAAGATCCATGATTGTTATTTGTGAGCAATCATTATCTAACCTCTGAGAAAGATTTTAGATATTTGTTAGGTGGCTAAAGTTTAGTGGCTCATGTCGCACCAGAGTGTAGGTTACACCAGACCAGTTCCATGGACATTTTGTTGCTCTGGTGTTTGCAATATGCTAAACACACCAAAACTCTCATGGATGGTTTCTCCGTGTCAGCAGCAACACACCTGTATTTACAGGATCACATAACTCCACCTGGTTGTTGAGATATTCATATTCACCACAAAGCTCACATCACACCAAATACACAAGAGCCACAAAAGCTTCGAATAATTATAGAGCACATCATTAGCATTTGCACATTCCAGTAGGTTAGAAAACTGGTAGGAAAAAGGTACCATACCCTCCAAAAATGATAGGGTAAATTTTCAAGATGTCGAGTTTTTGTTATGGTGTTAATTTTGCTAGCTTTGTCCAGGGTATATGTTACATTTCTCTTTTGACATTTTGATCACTTAGACCCCAGTGTGTAATGCATTTACTTATATACTCAAAAGACTTGGAAGTTGCTCAGGATTCGTGTTCATGTGAGATGTGTGGATGATGCAAGTTAGGCTTAAGTACACACTATTCCCAATTAAGCAGGCTCACCACATGCACATTACACACTAATCACATCTTCTTTTTTCATCTTCTATAAATAACCTTTTCAATGTTCACTCTAGAGAGGGACTTACCAGTCCAGTGCAACCCTACTTACTAATTATTATTTTTAAACTTTCACTTCCTCTGTTTTAATGAATGCAACCCAAGCAACCAGAAAACCTCTGACATCATGTCCAAGCCACATTGTGCAGCGGGGTATGATGTATCTTCCATCTTGGTGGATTGCTACAAAAACAGTACAGACAGGGCTTCTAACATTTAAAAATGAGTTTGCTTACCAGGACATTCTTTATGTCCAAAAGTAGATGTAGAGGGCACACAGTAAATAAGCTTTTAAATCTGTCATCTCTAGAGAAGGGTTCTATAGGGCCTTTCAAGAGTTTGTCAAGAAAATGAAGCATCACATTTGCATTGGCTTTTGTAAATAGGATGAAATTCAAGTTATGACCTAAAGTCAAAGCCTCTGTGTCAGGCCAGCATCTGGGGACAACTCCATTCCCATAGGAATTGCAAATAGGAAAAGAAAAAAGCAAAAGCTAGAAATCGTTTTCCAAGTTCTTTCCTTTTCCAAGAAATATAATATAGAATTGCTCATTATCAGTCTCCAGGAGCACCCAAAATGGCTAGAATCATGTTGCCTGTAATCTCTTGGATCCATATCTTTTTTACATGGATTTTTAGGTAAAAGACCTTGGAATCAGAGAACTATTACATTTTTTTTAGGAAATTGTAATGTTGTTCTGTTAACACCTACATAAGGTGACATTTTGGAATCCCCCATAAATAATGAACTATCCTGCTGAATTAAAATTCCTGGCGCCTGATTTTTGAAACATTTAGAAGATGCCATTTACAATTCCCAAGGAATGGTGACTTGTCCTATGGAAGTACTCTTCACAATACCTTGGGAATTGTAAAGAATTGAAATGGGATCAAGGGCACTTTGTAAGTTCTAAAGGGTTGATGAATATTGATGCAAAACCATCACAAAAGAAATAAATAATACTGATAAAATGGCGATTCTATGAGAATGGTAACGGATTCCTGTTTTTGAAAAAGGAAAAGAAGGTGAAATTGTTTCTCTATTTTCTTTTGATCCCATCTTCTAGAGTGTTTTTTTTGCATCCGGCCAGGCCAAAAGAACATAACAGATTATCATGGCATTAAGAATATTAGCTTCATACAAATTAGGATATCTTTTGAAAACACGATTATACATTGAAAATGACTAGATGTCCAAGTAGGGAGACTTTTTATGAACGGTACATTTAAAGACGTTGTTACTTGTTGAAAATAACAAGTTTCTGTAAAGACTACTTTACCTGTGGGTGATAAAGTAATAATAGTGCAACTTTCTTCAGATAACACAATTTTCAGCGGATAATGTCATTTTTGATGAGACTCATTATTTTCAACAGACAATGTACCTTTACTTTGTCAAAATTTCATTAAGCAGATTTCCTTATCTTCTACCTGACACTTGATTTTCTCAACTAGATAACAACATGGAGTGAGTTATAGGAGAAGTTTAATCTTTTAGCTAGATCAGATTATTTTATAAAAAAGTACTCACTTAGCTTCAGTGATGACAATGCAACTCTAATTTTACTGTACTGTTTAGAAATATAACCCGCAAATAAAAAAAACAAAAATTCATTCAATGAACGCCAGAACCATCCATGTCTTCCTTGAGAAAATCATCATCATCATAACCATACAACTTATTCTGCTTCAGAAACATATTTGACATAACCCCTTACTGCAAACAAAAAAACACCAGTAACGTGACTGTACACTCGAGTGTACAGGAGGGTTACCTGAGCCCCACCCCCAATTATATGATGCAGGGTAACAACCCTGAACACTTTTGTAACCAATCAGTACACTAGCGTAGAGGAGGGTAACTGGAGTGTATTGGTGGGTTACCAGTATTTCCAGACCAAAACCAGTTTATTTGTTCTACTTACAAGAGGAATTGGTATTTTTTACAGGAAAACGGACTTCTCTGTAAGACATAGAATCACTATCAATCTTAATACCATATATCTCGGTCAATAATAGCCTATGGATTATAAGATGCCACAGACATCCTAAAGCCATCATAAATGATTTCTCCTTCTTGACAGCAACACGCCCATATGCATAGCTCATTGTAACTCCTGTTGGTTGCCAAGTTATGTCAATTTGTCCAAAAAATCACACCCACTATTTTACACACAACACACGTGGGGATCAGAGGTGCATTGGGACAAAATCAAAAGGAAATTGGTGTGACATACCGTACCAACGCATACTTTGGTAAATAGGTTGATACATATATTTCCCCCCGTGTTTTCATCACTAAAGATATTTTTTCATGTATCTTTTGACATTATCTAGCTCTTATGAACCGAGATATACAGTATAGTAGCTAAAAGATGTTTACCAGTGGCATACCGCATAGGTACTGTTGTATTTTTTTTGTGTTAAAGTCTGTAGTATGCTAACTAATTGATTTTTATTCAATTATGCTACTCGGTGATGCAAAGTGTACAGTAGTGTTACCAAAGTATATATGGGAGGGTTACTGAAGTGCATGGATGGAGTACTGGTAACACACCCACCAGCCCAAATCACAATTCCTCATCTACAGGTAGGGTACTGGAGTGTACCCAGACTATCTGATGCTTCGCATCCAAGTAATTTTTAGTTGAAACATGCACAATCTTACCTAGGAATAGTATGTTGCAGCCTTAAGGTTCAAAGTCCAGTCAATGGGCCAAACTCAATTCTGACTTGTATCATGGTGACATTTGCTCCAATCTACTACACATTTGGTTCTTGGCTTGGTCATAAAATTGATTATGTTACATTGACTTCTTTTTAATTTGTTTCTATGTCTGTCAGCAACATCAGCATCTGGACTGTCCATCATGTCTTCCATGCAGCTACTGCACATGGCCTTCCTGCAGCTTTAGAACCCACCACAAGACCATTCCAGCATCTTGCAAGGGAAGTTCTGCAGGATTTAATTAAGCCATGTTCCTATCCACATTACAACAAGGAGCATTTTCAGGCAACTTCTTTGTTGGCTATCCATGAATCTTGGCGGCTTTCAGCATGCAACTTTTTGAGGCTGCAAACTTGTGTGTGATCCATGCCAGGAGGGTCATCATCATGCCAAAAGACATGTAACTTGCACTGTGAGTAAGTGGCGAGTCTGATTTGATGTGCGCTAATGTATTGTAAGAGATGGGTGAATTAATTTGTGGGTGATTGGCTATTATGGTACAATGTTTGAGTATGTGAACTTGTTCGTACCTCAACAGAATTCAGGTCACCATCATCTCAAAATGCATGCACCATTCACAACATATGACAGGATCTGGTCCACTTATGATGATGTGTGGGCACTTGATAGTTGTGTCACTGCTCACATAATAAAATGATGGTTGTTATGCTTGGTGTGGAGGAATCTCAAGACACTACTACATAATTACATCCCAAAACTATATTTTAAGTAACAAATTGCAAAAACAGTTTTGCACTTTATAGTTCGCGGTTGTTTTTTATTCGTTACACTGTTCCTATAATCCCTTTCCCCACTCATTATTGTGTGGTCTTGATTCCTCATGTTCAATCAAATATGTGATGTTTGAACCCTGTAGTTATCGTGGTTGATTTTACTCTCTTTATCCCCCTTTGTACTGGTCACTCCTTCACTCATTCCTTTCACATACATTATTTTGCTTTCCCCTATCATAGCCCCCTTAGTTTCTGAAGCTTTTTTGCTGTTCTGTCTAAGCACTTTCACACCCAACCTCTTTTGCCCTGTTCTCAATTATCATCCTTCCCCTCAAATTCACCAGGAGAGTTGCGCATCATTTGGCATGATGGTGACCCTCCTGGCATGGATGGCACACAACTATATCTTCCAAGAGTCCAATATGGTATGCCTCAGAGGCCTCCTGTGCTGCTGCTAATGCAGTGGCTGTGTAACACAAATCTCTCTTGAATAACTGTGTAACTTCAGCAAAGTACGGGAATGGTAATTTGCAAATTGGAGCTTTTGTGGTTTTTTTATGCTTACAAATCTCATAGAGTGCCACAATTCCTGGACAATAATATTGGGGCTTCTTGACACCTCCTACAGCAGCAAAAGTGCCCCTTTTGTTGCAAGCTGCTTTCGGGGAGCTTTGCTAACAGTAGACTTGCAAGCCATTTGCTTCTTACCAGCCATGTTGTCTGCTGCTGATACTAGCCTTGTGAGAACACCTAATGCAAACAGAATCTGATTAATGATTCCAATATTAGTGTATTTGTTTATTGCAGCAGTGCATGAGTTGTGTCAGGCTGAAATTCAACAGTGGTGTGGTTTGAATGTAAGCCTATGCAAGCTGTTTACACTGGAAACAAGTTAGTGGACACATGTTCTATCACACCGAATTTTTTGGATACTTCATAAAAAAATCCACCCTAGCAGAACCTTCTTAACTAGGCCCAACATGAGATCTTTGATGTAAAGACTTGTGATGAAGGAAGCTTCAGTCATGATCTTCTGGTACACAACCTATACACTTGGTAGATTTACTTAGTCAAAACTTACCGTGTTAAACAAAACTGTGGCTTAAGCAACGCAAAAAGAGCAAATATGCCCCCGGGACGCTCTTGAAACCTCCGGTACAACCTGCCTGTACACTGTGACATTTTGCCAGTTACAGGAAGGTTACTGGCGTTTTTTGTTTGCAGTGTTTAGCTCACCAACCATAATGTCCATGGCCTCTTCTGTTGTTAAGAGTCACAGCAGATGTCGTTGCACAACGGAGAAGGATGACAGCAAATTTATCAGGTAGTGCTTTTAATGAGGGGATAAAAGTAGAAGAGTATCATGGTTTTTACAAAAACTTGCTTCATATTGCTTTTTTGCAATACAACAGTATTTCAGCCAAAGCCATGATCAAGTGGATTGCTCTCTGAATTATGGTGCATGGTTAAAACCATCTTTACATTGAAGGGGAAGAATATGAAGAAACAACAAAAGTCTATGGCAAACAACTTCAAAATCTCTGGGATTGGAATCAATGCTGCGATCACTGACAGAACAACCATAAAGAGATGGAGATGGTTCAGAAGGCAACCAAAGATAAAGAATGGGAGCAATTGTGGCCACCGTCAGTGTCACTAGTAAATCATCAAAGGACACAAAATCATCTAATTTTGAAGAGAATAAGTGCAAATCAACCATGAAATGCCAAAAGAGACAACCATCACCATTTAGAAACTTGCATAGGCCATCAACATCCATGAAATATTGTAAACTCTCCAAAATTCAGGCAATACTCTATTTACCAAAGCAGATCATCTGCATGTCTGCCACTGCATTGTAAAATTGCCTGGGATGTGAACCTTGCTTGCATTGCAACATTGCTTGTGCTGTGGTGTTGACCTTGCTGCAGCCTTACAGGGTTTGTAAGTTTGGTGGTTTTTCTCTTGGATTGTGTATGCCATGAGACATCAAAATTCCATGAAAATTTTACATGTTGGTGCAAATGTAGACAACATGACTACTGTAAATACTGGATCATAAGAACCACCGGGTTATGAGAACCAAGGGGATACAGCGACCAATTTCAAGTGACATTTACTTGTTTGTTGACCCAGCCAATTAACACAATCTGTATGCTCCAAACATTGCATATGTAGATTCTTGTTAGCAGGAACAACACACCCATGTTCATGTCTCTCCATAACTTGTTCCCACTGTCAAGAAAATTCCAATTTTGTTGGAAAGTACCTCAATCTTGCCCCCATGGTTGATGGGCCGATATCACTGAGGATCAATCGTTGAAGGGGTACATATAGTGGCTACCTTGAAGTAAATCGGGTAAATTCTTAAGATATGATTATTTTACATCACAGGAGGGGGTCTAACCAGACTTGTATAATTAGAACCACAGAATGTATCATTTAAAAGTGACTGTGCCTTTCGTTGCTCTTATGATGCAGTGTTTACGGTAGGTACATATGTAGGATAGAAACATTGAGACCATCACTGGGATATAGTTTGGATTCTGTTTCTTTATAATGTAGGATGTTCTTTAGAAAAAGAGAGACTTTGTTTAGACCTCTGCTAGGTAAGGGTATTATTTTTATTTTGGACTAGGGGCAGGATAAACATACATTATAGAGAGGGACTAGGAGGAAGGAGTTATATTTTGAATGTTCTGGCATAAGGCCATTGTTTTGAGATTATGCACAACTGGCCCTCTCTAGGAACTGTTGTTCAGGAGCACAAGAGCAGGAAAATGAGCCAGACAATGCATGCATGGTTTGGTATGGTATTGTAGGATACTCTCTGGTACAATACAAGGCTACTTGTCATTGCATGACTTGGCCTGGCTTCAAAAATTACTCTTGCTGGAACCAGAATATTGCCACATTCCTGGCACATGCATACAAGTCAGAATTTAGTTTGGCCCACTGATGGAGGGTTTGAACCACTAAGGCTGCAACATACTACTCTAACGTAATATTGTACACATTTTGACTAGATATTACTTGGATGAGCAGTGTCTCTGTTGTTTACTTGATGTGACCGTAAAATAATTACTGCACCAGGATGTACATCACGTGGCATCATCATAGAATCATCCTACAATTTTCAACATTTCGCTATCTGACATCGACATCAGTGTAGAAAACATACCAATTTCTATGTGTTGCAATGCGAACCATTATCTTGATTTAGGATCCTGACGAGGCTATTTTGAGGTGCGAACTGAGAACGTGTGAGCTTGACTTAAGTTCTTGAGATAGTCCCAAAGGGTTTTGCAATCTTGGCCTACAATTTGAGGCTAACACCGTGATTTTGTTTGTCGAACAGACGGACAGCATTATTGCTAAAATCCGCTACCTAAACTGCGGGTTATAAGTACTCACAAATATGAAAAGATACTTTTGGACTTTACCACAACAAAAGCTAGCAATTTTATCGCGGTGATTAAGCATTAGTATCCGCACCAGTTACTCTATATATCATCCCGTTTGGCAGGAGCTCACTTTCCTGCCAACTGTCGAGTCAGCCGTGGGGCAAAAACAAATGAACAGTTCATTTTCCCACTCACTGCCCACCTTTACATCACGCTAAATCACAAGACAACTGGTGATGTTTCATCAATAAAATTTTGTCATTTCTTAGACTTCTCCATTTCATCGATCTAACCATGGTAACTGCAATTCCTGCTGTCGCGCTTGCACCTGATTGAGCTGCCAAACCTTTAGCCATGGTGGAAGAGGCCATGGTGATAGAGGAAGTGCCGTTTCTGGGTACCGTAGTGGCCAAGCCATTGCTCCGGAAGTCCTTCTCTCTTAAGGAGAAGAGAGAGTTCGTACATGCCGTTGAGCCACCTGTCTCTCTTGCCGCAAGGCTTGTTTGCAACTTCGAGTGCCGCACGGGTACTATGCGCACTTCAAAAAGGCGATTGCACAGGCACAATATCTCCAGAATTCTGATGCCTTCGTGCAGTACAACTTCAATGGTACTGCACGCAAGATTCATCCTGGCCCTCCAAGTGTACTGGACCAAATCAAAGATGATTTGATTTGTTTTCTCTTTGTGATAAGGGAGCGCGAGATCCAGGTGAGTACAAGGATGATCCGTCAAAAGGAATCCCAACTCATGCTAACTTCCCGGAACAAGACGATCGATGCAAAGGATGCTGCGGTCTTACGCTTCACAAAGAGGCTCAGGCTGTCCATTCGCGCAGCTACGCATACCGCTCAGAAACACTTCCTAGAAACGGAGGAAGAGTCTCAGCACTTCATCACATTTATCAAGGCGAAGATTGCAGGAATAGATCCAGGCGACATCATCAACATGGACCAAACACCCATCCCATTTTTTCATTCGAACAAGACCCTCAAGAACACAGGCGCACGGACCGTTCATGTCCGCGAGTCAAGCACGGACACTAAGCGAGTTACACTTGCCGTGTGCTTGGAGGCAAGTGGTTGCATGCTGCCTCCTTTGCTAATCTTTAAGGGAGCGAAAAAGGGGCGAATTGCAAACTGCAAATTGATGTCTTTCCCAGACGGAGGACATCATTTACACCAACCAAAGGCATGGGTGGATGAGGATGCAATGAATCAATGGATTGATCCCGTCCTCGTCCCATGGAAGAACGCAAAGCACTGGGTATTGTGCCACTCCTCATTCTTGATGCATACCGCATCCACATGATGGGCAGCATTGTAAATCGAATTCAATCTCTCAGGATTGAAGTTGTCCATATCCCTCCAGGATTGACATAGGCCAATTATCTACCATACAGTAGTACTCTAGGGTAAACTGAAAGATACCCTTAATTTCTCAGGAGACGAGGGATATCTCCCAATAATGACAAGAACCAGCAAATAGCAAGAATAGGTTCACTACCCAGAAATACCATTTGGGGAATAATGCTTTATGTCATCAACTAATGACATAAAGACATACCATATCTGTGTAGGATCCTACACAGTTTCATTTTGTGCAATGAAGCATATTTGCTTCATTGCTGCTTGTTACTAGCAGACAACTTAACTCATAAAAATTAGTCTACAACAACGTATCTACCGTTTACTACATAATAATAAATTGCACCGAAACGGCTTAGGTCACTATCAATTGATAGCCTTTGCGCAACCAGGATCATCTGTACATCATTCCACCATCCATATCAGGTATGTTGTGTTGACCATGGTAGGTTCGTCTGTCTGTCCCCTTGTTGCTCGAAGCCGTACAATACCTGTGGTATGTTAGGCATAGTGCAATTTGTGCTGCTTGACTCCCAGAGTATGGCTATAGCCACAGCTGAGCCCCGAGTCATGTACTCAGCCAGTTGAAGTGAGTTTCACTCACAGGCCGGCACGAGTTTTTTAACATGTAGCCACGAACAATTGCCCTTTACTTCAGTGAGGAAGAGATCCCACTTGACGCGGGTATACTCTGCTTTGTTAGCAGAGTAGGCATTTAGCACAAAGTGCAGAAATAGAAACACGATTAGACCTAAAATTAGTCCGTACCCATGATGATAGCATATGCATTGACATCACGGAGTACCATGTACTTGAAGCCAAATAGGCAGATCAAAATAAATCGTCTAGGGCCTAAATTGACCCTACGAAGTCTTGAATAGCCTCTAAGGACTAAAAAGATTGCTTATGACCCCCGAGAGGTTTCAATCACTTGAAAGACTCACAAACCCCCTGGAAGTTCGCGGGTCTCAAGTTTCAAAAGTGTCAGACAATCCTCAGGAAAAATGCATTCGTGCAGTACTTTGTCCCACGATTGCAGATCAGCCCCATTCATATGGGAGTGCGTCACGGCAAAGCCCATGTCACAAATCGTTTCGCGACACAGCCTTTGTGAACACGATCTGAAAAAAACGACCACATATCATGTGTCCTAGACTCATAGGGCCCTGAGCCCATGAGCTCAAAGGACCAGCCTAGGAGAGAACATTGTTCTACTCCGCATGAAGGCATAGGAGTGCAATATGTTGCCCTAACCCGGTCAGAACGTCAGAGCGACACGGAGTAACATCTCAAAGTCCCAGAACGCATGAGGGCGCAAGATGGACCCATAAATCGTCTACGTGTCGTGCCCCAGAAATACCCGATTTGCGCTAGAATGCTGCTTACTTTTTGCAGTTTTTGTCAGGAAAACAAGCAACTTGTTGATTTCTTTCTGAAATCCAAGCAAAAAGGAGAGAAACGTCCACAAATCAAAAATGATTAGAGCGAGATAATTGCCGAACTTTTGGACCCCGAACTGTCGGGTGACTTTCTCAATAGTGAGACCACTTCCTTCAATTTTTCCAAATATAAACTACTTAGCTTCGCAAAAATGCACATCCTCTGGTCCGAGGAACATAGAATTCAGAGCCCCAAACAAATGTTCGGGATTATATAATTTTAAATTAAAGAGCTCATTAGAGACAAAAATCTTAATCAGAATTCTACCGTCAAGTTGAAATAACCTGACATTCAAAAACCTTGTTAAATGTAAAAATAAGACAAAAATGCCAAGAAATCTTCTGGCATCATGAATTGTTTTCTCAAGAAGATGAACTCTTCTCCCACGAAGAGAGAACATACACAAGTGCCATGCCGCACTATTCACAAGCAAGGTAACAAAAAAAAACTGAAAATCAAACCTTGTTGGGTTTCGAACCCTGACATGGTGTTGTTAAAGTAACAGTGAAAGCAAGAAGGACGTAGTTTCAAGCCTCCCCCATGTTCCAATGTAAGGAACATCCATATGTTTTCCTTACCCAGCTAGGCAGGTGTCAAACGCTTGGCGCACACAGGATGGGTTCTTCCTACTCATAAGGAAGGGTAAAGTCACATGATATTTTTTAAAGAAACATGCTTTCTGAGTACATGTTACCCGAAGTGACTAAGCCAGCATATGACCTCAGTCTTTGACCAATGCAAGGATTGAGTTGTAATTCTTCTGTATTTTTGAACAAATAACAACATAAAAAAATATGTTAAGATCAATTTTACCTTGCCAGTGATAATTGATGTAAAAAGTCTGCTAAAATCTGTGTACCCAAGTTGAAATAAAACCTGGACAAAACAGATTAAGCACATAGCTAACCACTTCAGTGCAGCGCTCTTTTTGAGCAAAAATACTCCTGATCACAGAGCTAACCACTCGTGTGAAATACTCCTTTGGGGGTTGAGTAAAATAGCAGACCTTCCAAGATGTGTTTAAAAAAGTGACACTCATTACACTAAAAACTCAATTTCAAACACGTTACTATGGTTTCTCATGACAAGAGAAACTGTTTGATGAAGTTTTGGGTGTCTTGGAAAAAAGTGCTTGTTTCCCTCAACTTTTCAGAAGAGGTGGGTCTACAGCCTATAACAACAGAGCAAAACCAGTCAAAAAATCAAGGAAAAACAATGAGGAAAATTTACCTTGGCGACTGGAGGGTTTATATGACAGCCGTCATCAGAACTGGCTGTACAAGAACTGAACACTCAAACAAAAGTAAAATACTGTAAACCAAAAAAGTGACTCTTAAAATAAGTAAAAATGGACAAAAAGTTAGGAATCCTGTCCAAGCTCAAAGAATCCTCACAGTATTGTAGAAGCTGCTTAGTTCAACTCTGCCATCAAGTAAGACTTCTTGACAAGTCAACAAATCATTAGATTGGATACTGACGCATCCAGAACCTGTTTCATGCCTAGAAAAACTGAAGAAGGTCTCACCTACTCAGGGCGAGTTGCAACAATCATGGGTTTTCCATGTGCCTCACAAGCACATACAACGGAATCAATGATGGCCATGTGGTTCTGAATAGAACTCACTTGGAGAATATGATAGTCTCCAAAGGCTAGCGTGGAAGACCACCTTAAACAAGGTTAGGATGAACTTACCAAAGCGAGTAACGGTTTGACCGACAAACCACAACACCTCTGCACAAAGACAACAAGGGCTAAATAGTAGACCCAAAGTCTTATCATGGCAAAAGCAAATGCTTACAAGCAGTTAAACTTGCTAAACATTCGCCTATACAAGGAACTCACATGTCACTGGGTGGTCCAGTACAAGGAAAAGCCTTAGGCAAGACAATGTGATTGTCTCACCTCACTCACAACTAGGACTGTAGAGGAGGAGGTTCGATGTCACAAAAGGCCACTAACATGGCCCATGAGACGAGGTACACAAAAAGGAGACACATATATGTTAGACATTTGTTACTGCAACAAGTCTAGAGCATCACCAACTCAGGTTGGCATAGCTCGCATCCTAGTACAGCTTGCTGAACATAGGGTGCATAGACACAGAATAAAATAAGATAAAATCCTTGACCATGTTAAACATTATTGGATACGCAAAAGAACTGTGTCTTACTAAATAATGGTCTCACTGAGACTCAATGACTAGTACTTAACTCTCTTAGGAGAACTTCTGACGGTTTACCTTCAGAATTATCCATCGAGAGCACATATGGTATCCATAAGTAGGGACTCATAGAGTCACCAAAACACATGGGTCTTTTTGTGAAAGACAACAGGATAACCATAGGTAGTGCACATACGTGTTGCACAGCAAACTACAAAACAAGCCTCATAATCATATGAGCACAAGAACAAAAAGGATCCACAACCTTTGTTCTTGCAAAACCACAGCACATAGAATTGTGAGTATTCCAAGCTAAACAGGAATATAATCTCACACAAAAATAAAGTCAAACTATGCACATCTCTATTGAGAGACATGTAGCACCATGTTGACATGCAGTGCAAGCCAAAAGCAGCTATGCACAGAAATGTAGTATGGCTTCATTAGCTGAAACAAATCCAAAGAGAAGACAACAATTATGTTGTCAACATCAAGGAAAATTCACTTCTCCATGATGTTGGCTGTGAAGTCACAATATGGTTCCATAAACCATAAGATGATAGTCAACCACTGTCTTTCAAAAAAAAGAATGGTACGTACATGCACATTTAGCTATGTTGCAATGTCATTACCACCAACAAAAAGAGTTGTACAAGCACAGACCTCACTGGAGGGTCCTTGCTACAAAGTACAAAAGGATGTCAAAGCAATGACTCTGTACTCTATATTGTAAAAAAAGACATAGACGTTGATGTTTGGACCTTCCAATGATTCTAGTCAATCCATTAAATTGACTGGACATTGTTAACTTGCCGGTAGTTGACCCCCTTTGGGCAACTATTCCCATCGATACATATGGGTGATAGAGCAAATAGATGGACAAATCCTCACACTACGGATGCATAAAAGGAAGTAACAGAATATCTGTCTATCAGCACCTTCGTACCTAGACCTGGTTCAATATCCACATTGTACACACATTGTAACAATTAAGGTGTAGTTTCTACACTACACTTTTGGACCATATGTATTTCATTTGGATCCCCAGTGTAAGTCAACCAGAGTCTTCAAAAAATTAAAACCCATAAAAAGGGAATAATTAGCTAGAGATCAAGCAGATGCTTGGCCTGCTGATGCATCATGGTCTTGTCAGCAGCTTCTAGTGGCACAATGTTTTCCTAAACAAACACTCAGATGCCATTCACTCATATCTACTTTGCAGTGCCTATTGCCTCAATGTAATGTAGCAATCAAAATGATGGAATTGTTGTTCGGCAATCCACTTTTGCACACACATACAAAATCAACAGGAGACACCGGGCAACACCAAACCAACCCTACTTGATCCTCATCAAAGTTAGGTCACATCATCCATGAAAGCAATGCTTAGTATACAAAGGTCTTTTACCCGGCACAAATATTCAGTCTGTACAGCTGTGATAATTGGACTATCACAAAAGTTATACAATAAGACAATCCGGGTTTCACGGGGAAGTTAGTCATATACATTTGGCTTAGGAGAGTACAAAAACACCAGCTTATCACAAGCCATTCCAAATCTCCCTCTCCACAAGAACTTACACTTCATATAGTACATACAATAATATGTATGTAAAAACGTCACAGGCAGCTTGCACATTGTTCACCTCAACCAGGAGGTATTTTCTGCAAGTCTGGCTTGTAATCGGATTTTTTTCTCACAGAGGTTTTACTTTTCCACAAGCCATGCTGATTCTCCAATCGTGGTGGCGAGTGACATAGGTCAATTATCTACTCTACAGTAGTACTCTAGGGTAAACTGAAAGATACCCTTAATTTCTCAGGAGATGAGGGATATCTCCCAATAATGACAAGAACCAGCAAATAGCAAGAATAGGTTCACTACCCAGAAATACCATTTGGGGAATAATGCTTTATGTCATCAACTAATGACATAAAGACATACCATATCTGTGTAGGATCCTACACAGTTTCATTTTGTGCAATGAAGCATATTTGCTTCATTGCTGCTTGTTACTAGCAGACAATTTAACTCAAAAAAATCAGTCTACAACAACGTATCTACCATTTACTACATAATAATAAATTGCACCAAAACGGCTTAGGTCAGGGATGTACGTACATCTGTCAGCCCGTGGATCTGAAACAAAGTCATCAACTTGCGAATGCGCAACAAGTGGGAAGATTTGATGGTTGGACAGGATGGTTTTGAGAATGGGGTGGCAAATGAGCCGTCCAGAAGATTGGTGGCTGAATGGGTCTTTGAGGTCTACAACGAGATCACAGAACAAACAGCAAGGAATACGTGGATGAAGAGCGGCTACGAGTGGTTTTGAGGAAGTAATGTTACTACAAAGATGTTTTTTTTGTTTAATGATTTAATTATCTTTAAGCTCTTATTCTAATCAAACAAATCAATTGTCGTACGACAAAATATCTGCGTAGGCGTAAACCCTCTTGTTATGGAAGAGACGGTGCATTGAGCGATTGTCGTGGTCTGCAGTGAAGACCTCAACAAGCAGAACAATCATACCCTCCAAAGGAAGATCATTCTCCCCCGCCTCGTATTCCCTGGCCGCAATTCCAATACGACAGCCGTCCAAGCCATCAGCATTTATTGTGTAGCATGCGAATTCATGCTCCACAAATGGGCGCAGACGGAGCCGAAGTCCAATGCCCATGTCAGCCCAATTTACCACCAAAGAGTTCCCGCATCCAAAGGGGTACAACTCACAGCTGCGGCCATTATCATTGGCCAAAAAACCAACAAGAACAATACGTTCCGTGGCAATTTCTGAGTTTATTGCTGGGATGAAGATGTGTTGTGATTTGTTTTGTTCTGATGTGTTGTGAGTTTTGTGGCAATTTTGCATTACTCAGCGACCACACAGAGTTATGGGGTCCTACACATATTTGCATGTTCCTGATGGAAAGATAATCTATCTAAGAATGTATTGGGTCAAAATTAGCTGTTTAAATAGCATAAAAACCAAAATGTATATGAGATCGGACAATTGGAACCTATGCTCTGGTGGTACTTATACCCTGTAGTTTACGGTATTTGCTGTTCATAGTCTAAATCGTGATTTTGTTCCTACAAACAGGCGAACAGATAGCATTTTTTTTTCATTTTCTGTTCGTCTATCAGTTTTGAGCAATTACCAATAGAAGAACAGACTGTTTGCCCCTCCCAAAACAAATAGACAAGTAGACAAACCGAGTTTCTTGCCTTTTTGGTACCACTCTGCGCATTATAATTACAGCAAATTTATTCTTTTATGTTCTGAAACATATTAAAAGTGCGGAAGTTATACTATCCCCTTTTTCCGAAAAATTATCTTTCATTAAAGATCCTTGATGTTGTCTATTTTTGTGGTGGCCGGAAGCTCGCGATTGGTCTATGGGTCTGTTCGCTATTCGAGATGATCCAATTTAACAACAAAATCATGATTTCCTTGAATAGAGAAAATCTAAGTATAATCGCTGTAATGGGTGACTACCGTAATTCGTTTTTATGGTCAAACGCCCAAAAATCCCAAATATTTGACCTGGTCAAACCCGCCGGACACCCCCCCTTTTTGGCTAGACCAGGTCAAACGGAAAAAAATCTAGGCAAAAGGGGGTCCGGACACCCCCACTTTTTGCCCAGATCGCATTTAGCCAGAATCTGACCACAAAATTTGGTTCTATCACGCACAAAACGCGAGCGATGTCTGATGAAGACGACGATTCCGATCATGTTCCGCGCCGCGGTGGGGGCCGCCGGGCTGGCATCCCCAACTACAACAACACTGTTCTGATCCTGATCGTCGAGGAGATCCTTCCCAACGGTTCCGAGGAATGGCGCCTGGTCGCGGCTGCCTACAAAGCGAAGACAGGTGAGACAAACTTGCAATTGGAAGATGACCCGAAGCGCAACTGGGTCCGGAAGTTATGTAAAAACATGAAGAAACCTACAGGTAGGTCTGGTGGCAACACGACCGATTGTATTCATCGTTGTTTGAAAATTCAACAAAGAATTCAAGATAAGACGTCTTCGGGCATCCTGTGAGCTTCCTCAGACGATGACAACAGGTTTGATCCCTCCTCATCTTCGCCTGTGTCATCGTTGTCGTCGATGTCGTCGTTGTCTTCCTTGGAAGACGATGAAGAAGTCCCGGGGACACAGTTGCCTCCATTACCTCGACTACCTCCCGTGCTGGCCATCGAAAATGTTGAATTCACTGGAGCGAATAAATCCTTTGCGAACGCTGAAGCTACAGCTGATGCTCAACCCCCTGAAATGGAAGAGATGGGATCGATGGTTGTTGGCGTTGCTGCTGCAGCCAAAGACACTGAAGTTGAAATTGAGGAGGCTGACGCCCGTGTTGCCCAACGATCATCAACACTGCTCCATGTCCACCAACACCACAACCAAGGAAGGCATCGTCGTTGAAGTCAAGTGTGACGAGGGGAAGCAAGACAAACAAAACCAAAAACTCAACAAACCGTGAAAGGGTTTCCGTCACCAAGTCCATTGAGCGAATGAATCGCCTCTTCGATTGAAAGGGCTAGTGGTGACAATATGCGGGTGATGTTGGAGATGTGGAAGTTGGAGTTGGAGGAAGCGGAGGAAAGGAGGAGGCAAGAGTGAGAGGATGCCAGACTTGAAAGAGAGGAGAGTAGGCACGAGAGGATGGAGATGGAGGACAGGAAGGAAAGGCGTTTTGAGAGACAGATGCAGCAACATACCAAAATGATGCAAACCATGATGATGTTTATGATGGGTGGGGCCAGAGGAGGCCTCCCAAAGACTGGTGACAAGGATAATAATTCGGAAAAGGAAGGAGAATAAAGTTAGAACTCAATTGTTGTTTAAATTAATCGTTAGTACAAGACATATAATTCCAACTCAAATATGTTATGGTAATTTAATTTTTATATCTCATAATTCATAGTTAAATATTATTGTCCTCCCCTTCTGAGTCCAACTCAAAGTCCTCCGCTCGTATGTAATATTTACTTATACGGTCGTAGCCATCGAGTGTGATGTACTGTTCGCATTCTGGATCAAACACGGTTTTGATCTTGTTACTACTAACTAACTCAGTACAAAAATTGTGTATCAAAACAATTGATTGAATCACAAGTCTCCTCAATCTCAAATTGCTGGATAGATGCTTTTTGAATCGAGGAAAGGAACCTTTTAATCCCCTCATACCCCACTCACTTGCCTGCCGCAGCAAAGTGTACACGTTACTCACCCTCACCACATACTCTCTGACTGCTGGGTGTAGACATCTGGCACTGCGCTCTTGCATTGGTCCGACTAATACATTCCACGCATCTCCGCTTCTGGGAAATCCCTGATCCACACAAATTTTGTATGCACCAATCCTTCTTCGTAAAGAATCAAAGAAAAGGGCAGACACTGATCCATCCGCCCAACTTCCTGGACAGTTGATTGCTGTGACAAACACCTTTCCATCCGGCCCGTAAGCAAAGACATTGTTCGTGACTGTGTCACATTCATAGCCACTGTAGAACACATTTTGCGTTATTTTCTCCGAGGTGCACTCTGTGGGAAGTGACACTCCATCCATGAATCCTATTACATCGTCGATAGAATTTTCACGACTCTGTACCATGGATGCAAACATTTGCATTTTCTCTGTGGATGGGAACTTGATTCTTGCAAGATGATGAAATCTAAGTTGGCGAACTGCCAACTTCAACATGTTTCTCAACATGCGAGAACACGCATTGCGAGTGATGCCAAAAATCAAGCACAAGTACTCGTAATTCATTGTGCTGCTAATGTAAAAAAGGAGCAGTCCCAATTGCCCCTCTGACGACAATGACCACTTACGTCCTCCCCTTTTTGGCAATAATGGCTGGCCTGGTGGCTTCAGTACGTCGTGGCGCAATTTGAAGGCCTCTCGGGTTAAGCCCGTCATGAGAAGAAAAGATGATGAATCCCCATTGTGTAGTAGATGGTGCCACGGTGCGGCTGACGGAGGAAGAATGGCAGATCTTGACAAATAGGTACGGGTACGAAGGCTGTTGCTGAAGTTGATTAGCGAAATCATCAGCGCTAGTACCTTGACACGGTGCATTCTACTGCAATGTGGAGCAGTTCTCATTGCAATAACATCCATAGTGAAATCGAATCTGCGACGAATCGATCGGAGGTGATGTTTGTAATACTTTGCAAATAGTATGCGATTTGGATGGCAGAGACGTGACGGAATGCGTCAGAACAAATTAGCGAGAAAGCTAAAAGGAAAATCGGGATATTGATGGTTTTTTGGTCAGTCACATGAAAATTGTAGTTTGACCTTCAAAATAATTATGGTAACAGTTTTTAAAAACGCTGGCTAAATCCGAATCTGACCGAGGCATATTTGGGCGTTTGACCGTAAAAACAAATTACGGTAGTCACCCAATGGCTCTTTGCTATCCCCCTATCCCACCAACAAAATCACAGCCTAATAGATTCTAGCTAGAACGGTCTCAGGGGTTAGAAGATATTGAGGCCACACCATCCAGTGGCCCAAGATATGTCTCAAATAACGGGCCAAACTCAATAATGACTTCTACCAAAGGAATCTGTCGACTTGCCAAAAAGTCCAGCTTCCCGTCGGTCGTACGGAGTTAGGGTGTCCTCGGATGTCCTCGAATGTCCCATAGTCATATCTTTCGGATTGAATGGTTTTAAAAGGCCTATCATTTCAACAAGGGCCTGGTTCTTATTGTGTACACTTTATATAACTCTGTACAAAGGAATTCCAGAACGGCCAACTTGAAAGGGGCCGTTCAGAAAATTCTACTCCTTCAATCGTGGTCATCAAACCCACGGGAGCGACTCCTACCAGCAACCGGAACACGTCTCCGCAAACGATTCACGATAGTCAACTCACTCCTATGACGACGAAACTTCATAAGTGTCGTTTTACTTTTTAGACGTGCTTGAGAGGACTGAAATGTCTTCAGTCTGTTCCGATGCCGGACTTCTCTTTTGTATGCTCTTAGCATTGTGAGAAGCGGGGAAAAGTTGATCACGATCTATCACGATGACACACGTTCCGTGGCATCAAGATTTTGTCTCCAGCTAGGCATATTATATTGTACTAAACAGAGTTAGACGCCGGTGCGTTATTATACTGTGACAGACGGACAAGCCGTACGAAGTGAACTGGCATGACACGAAAGAATAAAAAAGAATGGGGACAAAAAATGTCTTCGACAATCACTATGTCCAATCCTTTCACTAAAACGATTATCGATCGGTTTCCGCTGTCACACAAGCATAACAATATTTTACGATTAGGTGGTGATGCTTGTCGTACCATAAGGTACAATACCATACAATACCAACCACCTAAAAATACCTATATTAATATATTTTTTTATTGTGTCGATGTCAGTTGGCTCAAGGTGCATTATCCTGGCCCTGTTTCGTATTGTCCCGACACCATTATTTTTCAATTCACTAGTGGAGTACAACGCATTGAAAATATCGATTGCGATCAGACTGCGATCGTCAAAAGACAATCATAAAACGTTTCCGGTTAAATCAGGTAAGTTTCATGAAGTTTAGTTTGGTTTGAATGGCACTAAAACTTGCGACCACGACGTTTGATTCCTGTGGATTTAAACTAACCCACCCACTCTCACTGCTCTTTCTTACTTTTTCGTACTGTTGCGTTAACCAATCGTCGATATCGTTCATTTCCACTCCCATAATGTAGATTAAATCACTTCCTCCCTAACCATAGTTGTCTCGATACCATAACAAGTGTCCCTCGAACCACCCTGACTGTTTCTTGCGCGCCATGAAGGCCCTTCTCTTGACCCTCGAGTCGCTTCTCCTCGCATCGGCCACGTCGTCCGCGCTTCGAGGCCAACAGCGGCAACGTCGCGTAAAGCCCGTCAAGTCCGAGATCGAAGGCGACAGGTCTCTGTCCGAGTCGTCTGTGTCGTACGAACCCGTTTTTGTAACGGCCAAGAACGACGACGATCGTCGTGTTCCTGACAATGCCCCGATCAATGCCAATCAAGACGCATACGCCGCACTGCTCAACGAGCGAGACGTGGTGTACTACGATGTCGACTTTCAGCCGAATGGCGGCAATCTGTTTTCGACCACCAAGTCGAAAGCGGGCAAGCGTAACAAGGGGGTCGGCCTGGCCTTCGATGGCATCGACAAGGTCGTTCTTACTCCGGATGAAATCAGCGACTGCGATCCCAAATTGACGGCCCTCATGGCTGTCGATAGTTCTACTTGTGAAACGCTTGACACCAAGATGGAAGGTGGAGGCGTCGCGGTGGAACAAGTTATCCTAGATGACGGCGAAGTGCCCGAAGAAGAACGCCGCAGCGAACAGGACTACTGGCAGGAGTTGCACGCGCTTACTGAAGGAGGAGATGACAACGAAACACTCTTTTGGGAAGAATTCGATCTCGAGGATGAGGATAGGTCCGATAGACGCCGACTCGCGGGAGAGACGAGAAACATCGGAATCTTTAAGCCGCTTCAGTGCAATGCCATGGGGTTGCCGACTGCAGCACAGTGTGACTCCACACCTGATGGATTGATGTCAACTTTGGTTGCCGCTGCGGGAAGTGGAAAGGTGGTTATCCCCTGTGGGAAATGCATCAAGGTGAGACTCAGCAAGTTTTGTGTAACATATCATCATATCATGCCGTCTGCAGCTCATTCACCGTCGTATTCCGTCCTTGTGTCTCGTCTCTTGAAAACGCCACAAAACGGCAGTATGACTTGCCCAAGAACTCTACATCGACTATCAAGGGCCTCGACATCCAAGGCAAACTCTACGTGCCACCGAACTACAAATCCACTCTGCGCACACCCTTTGTCTTTGTTCAAGGAGAGCTTCAAATGTCTGACACCAATGTCATCTCTCCCGACAACGCCTCAATGAAGATAGTACTTACTGGCACTACTGACGTGACTTTTACGCCCGCCGATTCCAATTCAAACGTTGCTGGCACTCCTTTTAATGCCGGATCCAAGCCTTTCCTCGTTGCCGGAGGGAAGCTTGACATTCGTGGGTGGGACATTGCTGAAAATGAAGAGCGCGTGGCAACGTGGACTCCGTTGTTGTCCATGGTCGAGGGTCAACAGCCCAAACCCACTCTCCGCGCAGCCAACCTCGCTCCAGTCCCAATCCAACCTGTCAACACCGCAAGAATATGTCCCCGTGTTATTGTCGATCATAACTTCACCACATCGGTGGACCACTCACTTTGGTCAGGTGGCGAAGGAGCTATCGTAACTCACAATGCTGAACAAGGTACCATGGTCCTATCCAATATTCGCAAGAGTTGGCAGGGATTCCGCCTCGACATTACCAAATTCACTGTCGACTGTCCGCTGCAGGCAGATGTGGACTATTTGCTCACTGCAAGGATCAAGATCGACAAGCCTGGCATGAATGGACAGGATATGCCTTGCAAGTTCACCACGAATACTTGGAATGATTGTCCAAGATGGGCGAGGAAGATTATGTTAGATGTTGGCAGCGATCGTTATTCACACAACAGGGTGAGTTTGAGCAATTGGGCTTTTCTGCGTCGATCAATAGTTATCATCAGGAAACTTACTGTCTACCTTTCAACCCGACTTAGTTAAATCAAGGCACTATTGGCAAGTACGGAGAATGGTTTACTTTTGCGACTGTTTGGAGGTACTCCGCTGAAGACCTCGGCAACAATGTCATCGGTAACATCTTCGCCCTTGAGAACAACGAACCCGGAACCACCCTCTCAATGGATGAGTTCGCCTTTGAGCTACCTTCGTCCAAGTCTTTCCCCAGAGTCAATGACACCTGTTCTGAACTGGTCGTCAATGGAAATGCCGAATCTGCCGATGGACGCGGATGGGCATTCTATCCCATGTGGTCTAGTCGAAGTGGCAGTTGGGAACCGACTATCACCAAGGAGACCCTAAGCAATGGCTCGGTCAATAAGTTCTACAGGGCTAACAACAGACAGTGGAAAGATGATTCTATAAGGTTTAACATGGTGAAAGGTTGCTTTGTCAAAGCGATGACTTATTGGATCTCTCTAAGAGTGAGAGTTTCCAGTGTTACTCCCATTTCTTATCAAGTGCGTATCAGTGGTCCTAGAGCTGATGGCTCTGGATGGACCAACAAGTTCCCTTTGAGTTGTCCGGCCCAGAGCCAAGCAGACGGATGGGTGTCTTGCTCTGGCCCATACGTTGTTGAAGACGACTTTGATCTGATAAATGACGATATACAATTCAATGTGGTTTTCGATTCCAATGACAAAGGACCTGTTTGGGCTGTCGTCGACTATGATGATATCAGCATGACGTTTATGGCTGGCGTAAGTGCCCTCTAATTTTCTCTGACGCTCTTTTGTCAGTTTTACGCCTCACACTGCGAAACGGATTTATTTTTTTCAATCTTTCAGCCCGCTGAAGGGCTAAGCGTCAACGAAAAGGTTGTGTCAAGGTGGGGCTCCAACGCGGATGTGCACATAACTTCATCGACAATTAGCAACAGAGACTCTCAGAATGCAATGATTGAATCAGTCAAGGCGAATTCAGATGGACGAGCGACCATCAAGCTTCGGACTGGCATTGACACAGTCTTGAGCGAAAAGAAGATACCAGGTATGGGTGTTGAAGTCGCCCTGCTCTCCAGGAACATTAAGATTGAAGGGGAAGCCGGCGGCACTGCTCTTCAAGGAGGTTATTTTCAAGTTTTTCACACCCCAGGGGTTGCTCAGACTATCGAGGGTGTTGAGTTCACTAACATGGGCCAACAGCAGGGGAAGAATCGCTTCTCCCTGCAGTTCTTATTCTCCGGAGATGTCCCTGGAACTTCGATTGCAAGAAATGCAATCCGCAATTCAAATCACCGCTGTATAGTGCTTGAAGGGACTTCCAACATAACAGTTGAGGCCAACGTTGCTTACAACACTGCAGGTCATTGTTTCTATGTTGGGTCAGATGCTAGGGATAACAGTTTGCTGTACAACATTGGCTCAAGAACGAATGATGCTATCGTCTGGGGAAAGCAACTGAGTGGTATGTTCTGATTATGCTTTTTTGCGAGTCACATTTCTGATTTCTTGTACAATAATACACCGCTACCTTCCAACAACTCAAGGCGAATCTGACCAGGATCGTGCAACATTTCAGTTGTATAACCCGCGTAACGATTACATTGGTAACGTAGCCGCAGGAAGCGATGGCCGTGGGTAAGTGCATCTTATGACATAATATCTGCTACAACATTATTCATGATTCTAATTTTTCGTCTTTTTAGATTCGGCATATACAACGACTGGCGAACACTCGGTGAAGATAATGTAGATACTAACAAGGGCAGCATTAGGAGGTTAGAAATGAAGTCCTTTCGGGACAACAAGGCACATTCCAATTCATGGCAAGGCTTCGCTCTTTATGATTATGAGCAATTCCTCACATTCCAAGACTACGAAAGAGTGCCACTCTTTGAGAACATCCAGAGCTACAGAAACCAACAGCATGGTGTTTATGCCCAGAACCTTGTTGCTGCCAAATTTATAGGTGGCACACTTGCCGACAATCAATGGTAAACGATTTTAATTCATCATCGATTGGTGATGTGTAGTGTAGTTCATGAAACTTTCGTCTCACGCTCTGCATATTCTGTCATTTAGGGGCTTATTCCTCCTCTATAGTGACGGAATCTTGATTGATGGGATGGTAGTGAAGGGATACACTGACACCTTGAAATATATTACAACTCCAACCAACCGCCAGAAGATTTGTTCCAGGGCAGATTGGTCGCACGAAGGTATGAGGATAATGACCAAGAAGAACAGATATGGAGAGACCGACCCCAATCGGGGTCTGCGACTAAAAAACGTAGTGTTCTCTGACTTTGGTAAGTGTCTGTTATCTCGCGAGTTGAATGAAAAAATCACGCCTTTCTGAATGTTTTTTGTTCGACACGCTTTGAATCAAGACAAAAACACGAACTCATGCAAGTTAGGGAGCTGGCCCATCGCATTTTCTGACATAAGAACAGACTCTCATTTTGACTACACGTCATCGTTCGAAAATGTTACCGTCTCGGACTCTCGTGGGCTATTTATAGATGCGTGCACTGCTTCATCAAAGTACGGAGTTGATGATATTGTAATAAATGATCTAGATGGTTCACTCGTTGCTTCAATTGCTGGCAATTCCGCTGAAAATGAAACGTCCGGCGTATTTGTCAGCAACTCTGTCTCAATGAAGTTCAGTGGTTGTAGCGAATATTTAACCAACTGCTTGGCTTATTGTCCTGACTTATGCCTAAGAACCGTAACATATGCAGTGGAGCAATTTGGAACAGAAGGTCTCAACCTGGTGATTACGAGTGAGTTTTTGGATGTCTGCTTGCATTGTATTGGACAAAATAGTCTTAATCATTGCATTATTCTACTTTGCAGATGATAATGGCGAATCTCTCTCCATTCCTGGAAAGATCCAAGCCGGAGATTATACCTTCTTTTCTCATGCATTCAGACCAAGGAAGTTTTCTGCCTCGCTTCCATCTGGAACTTACACTGCGCAGTTCATGGATGAAGAAGGGAATGAAGTATGGCCAACATATGTCGAAGAGCTGTGGGAGGCCGCTCCTGACTGTGCGATGTCTGCCAGCCCACTTGATATTACCCTATCAAAACCGCAAGTTGATGTCGCGTCATACTGCGATGAACTGATCAGAAATGGAGGCCAAACTAAAATTCTGACGACATCCGAACCTTGGGTTCACACCGACCCAGGTGTCCAAGTTGGAAGCAAATTAGGCATCAACTTCACTGACGCCATTGGTACAGTGAACCGTGGGGGATCATGGACTGGTCTTGGCCAGAATATTGATTCCCGGTGCGTTGACAAGTTGAAAGGCCGCTACGTTGAATTTTCCGCATGGATTCGAATGCTCAACAAAGATGGATCGCCTGCAACGACCATCAATCCAGATTCAGTTTGGTGGAATAGGCAATCCCCTCAACTTGCCCTGAATTCAAGACAATATCGAGATGTGTCAACGAAAGAATATATCTATACAGAAGAGACCAATGATGTGGCACAGCTTGCGCGCCCTTACAAGAGCAGCGGATGGAATTTGGTACATGGCGTATTTCGCTTGCCATCTACCCCCCGCCTTCTCTTAGAAGTCGATTCTGCTCCGACAGATGTTCAGTTTTATCTTGATGATGTGTCTATGGTCCCGTTTAACTGCAATCGAGATCAACTAGTGAGGAATGGCAATCTAGAAGATTTACATGTCACGAAGTATTGGGACACATGGGGTGAACCGAAGTTGGACATAGTTGGCGGATACGGCGGTGTTGGAAACGCTGTTAAGGCGTCGTTGCGTACTCATTATTCACATGGTCCTGCTCAAGTAATCAGTCTTGACTGCGATGCCGAAGGTGAGAGCAGTGTGAAATTAAGCATTGAATCCTTTTCCAACTGCAAAAGCTCACCCAACTGTTGTCACCCATCATTTCATAGTTGGAGACCGCCTGCTATTTTCAGCTCGCATAAAATTTGAAACTGGAGGTGTAAAGACGACGTGCAATATTTACACTTGGGATGGCAGTGCTAGATGCTCTGACATCTTCTTGTACACATCGAAAAATGGAGTTCGTCAATACATGCGTGTAGGTCAAATTATTACAAATGATCCAGATGCTAATGGCTGGTGAGCACATCTTTTTACTTGTACATATTATTATTCCCTTTTATGCCTGTATGGGTAATAACTTGAATTGATTCTTCCCTCGCTAGGTATCATGCTCATGGAGTACTTGTAATGAATGAGAATCATGTCAATGCTGACTATGCCAAAGTATATTTTGATGGAACTGCTACCTCTCGTGATGTCATTGTTGACAATCTTGAGGTTAAGTTAGCTCCGCAGCAATGCAGTGAACTTGTCCTTAATCCATCCATCGAAGATTCATCGTTTTGGAGTTACATCGATCGAGGATATAGCATGGTCTCTCTTGTTCCTGGCGCCAACGGTGGTTCCGACCTTGCTTTGCGCTCATTTGGACGTTCTAGCTCTACATGGAGGGGTCTTAAGCAACAGCTTGACACCCGATGCTTTATCAGTGGCGCTGAGTATGAAATTTCAGCAAAGTTTCGACTTCTCAATAGCACAACATCTCAAGGTGTCATGTGTGACACCAATGTGCTGACAAATAACCGCGGGAACACTCAGTGCCCTTCCGTTGTCATTTACGGCTGGAGTTGCATTGGAGGCGACGTGTGAGTTTTTCATTAATTGCCATGTCATTGTCATTTTCCCCCTCTTGATTTCCCCCTCAACAATTCATGTTTGGTGTCTGCCATCATTGTTTTACAGTTACTGGAGATTGTGGAACGACCTACCATTCTTTGAATGGAATCCCAACAATTTCAATGACTTCCACGTTGGATTCGTTGTGGATGACCGCCTAGCTTCCTGTCAGACGATTCACGTCTACATTCACCAAGTAAATCAGGGTTGGGATATTATTATGGATGACATACATATTTCTACAGTGAACACGCCGGCACCGTCCTTTATGTCTACTCCTTCCCCAACAGAAGAGACTGCTGATTCTACAAGTACTCCAACAAGTAAACCTACATTCATGCCCACTGTGGCAACAGTCACAATATGTCCTGACGTAGGATCTGATTCGCTTACGGTCTCTCCTGGTCCTGTCATGCTTAGCAAGAGCGACGCCTTGTGCATCCTCACGAAAGCTGTGAAAGATGTCGATGGTTCTTTGTCAAACATTGCCCCCGTGGCACGCTCATACGATGGCCGAGCATGGGAACCGTCATCAGGAGAATTTGCTACGCAACTTCTTCAAGGCATACAGTTCGGGGACTTCAGTGCTGGAACACAAATCGATTTGCCAGAGCTTGCAGCTGGAGAACAGTATTACCTCACGTCGTATTCCTACAACAGCAGCCAGAGGGATGCAATCGCACGTTTTCTCGAAACCACAACATTTGGAACAACCACTCGAGATCTTGCTGCATGGGATAAAGGGCCCGTAACGAAAGATACAGTCGCAGAATGGATTCATGAACAAATAAGCATGCCAATGACAAGCCATAGGGAGTACTTCCGACAACGTGTCAATCCGAGGGTAAGGAGAAGCATCCACCATTTTGTTACGAGCGTTTCGTGGACTTTATGATTCATACATTCTCTGTTTATATTAGTTTCCCAATCCAAGACCGATTGGCCGATCTGACCACCCATGCGATAGTCTAACGCGGTGGCGCAAGTTCACGTTTAGTAAGAAGGACGGAGACTTATGGTGGTTTGATCAATTCCTCTCTACTTCATTCAAAGAAGGAGATAGTTTTGTCACAATCAAGTTGAACGGGCATGTAAGAACGGTCGTGAATCCAGGCTCAATTGCGTTCGACAATGTCAACTACATATTTGAGTACAATAAAGATTATGAAATGTGCTCTCTCCCAGAAGAGCGAATCGCTGGGAGAGTCTATTTAAGGATGGAAGATAAATCCTGCCAATGGTTCCAGAACCCCATCATAGCTTTCTATGCTGATAGCCCTCAACCACCCAAGGTCTTAAATTTACCGAACATTAGTCAATCCATTCTCGAGACCATTGATGAGATCAGGAGCAATTCCGGTGAATTTATTTACTTTGATGCCATCAATGACCCATTGTGTAGCCAGCTGAATGATGTAACAGAGCAAAACGATTCGCCTGTGTTTGGAAAGGTACGGGGTCAAAAAACTCCATGCCTTATATATTCTGATACCGCTTTTTCGTGTCAATTCCCATTTACTTCTTCTGATGCTTTTCTCTTCGACCTTGCTATCTTCTTCTCAGCTGCCAGATGGATCATGGCTTCAATTCGAGCCAAGGTTAAAGCTGGAAGGCAATACTATCGAATCACCCATTTCGGATGGAGGTGGTTTAGTTCAAGCACTCACTGGGCGCCAAACGCGCTGCGCAAATGCACCCCGTACTTTCTTAAATGAGCAAAATTGTACACTGTCGTTCTCAGCTTCTGCCTGTGGATCGCTTGGTGCCCCACAACTAGAGATAGAGCTCAATGAAGAAAATATCAAAACTCTACATGATATGACTGGCCAATATGTTTATGGTGTTCTTGGGTTACCTGTTATTGATTTCCAAGGCACAAAACTCGAATCTCCTTGCACCCCAGGGCTCCGTTCACGATGGGAAATCAAAATGGCTGCTGACTGCCCGGCCCCAACAACTTTACAACCTCCCACAAATTCAACTCTTTTCAATCTCCTTACAAGAAGTAGCGACAAGAACCCTTTCATTAGGGATATTACCTTTCCCACAAGTGGTTCTTCGTGCGGATCTGCAGATACGTCATCTCTGGCAAAAGTAGAAATAGTAGTGGGATCCATTTGCTACAGAAGAGTGCACCCTGAGCACATGTCGGTATTTGATTTTACGTACTGGACTTTAGAAGACACTCACCCAGGAAACATGGTGGCGATGATGGAGGGAGAGCCTAATCCTATCAAGAAATGGATTGATAATATGGGCTCTGTGTTTTTGACATACCCGTCGTTCCCTTCTGGTGATGTACCGAACCATTCAATTGAACGGTGGACTACACATTCTGTGCATTTCAGTAAACTTGGGAGGTTCGGTGATGTAGTCAAGTTTGTGGACCTTCCTAATGAACTTCGAACTGAGGACGTTTCTGATTATTTTGGAGACTCTGTTTCTATTGCAGGTGCAGGGATCATGGTTTGTGGCTCCCCCAACGAATCAGCGAATAACCCCAGCCTTGGCTACCAGTTTGATGTGAGCACTGGCCAAGACACTGAATCCGGTCTTGAACGCCAACGAGAATATATCTGGACCATGGTTGGTCTCAATGCGGAAGATCAGCTTCGACAGCGAGTGGCGTGGGCTCTATCACAAATACTTGTTGTTGTGAGGTCAGCCATTGACATTTCAAGTTCACAAACGGAGGCTTTCTTGACATACTATGATATTTTTGTTCGGTGAGGCACATTCACATTCTTCCTTTTTCTTTGATACAAGATGTCATTTATACTCAACAACCATACTTCTCCTAAGCAATGCATTTGGAAACTACGGTGATATTTTGCGTGAGATCTCTTTCAATCCTTTAATGGCCGAGAACTTATCATTCCTCCAATCAAAGAGTGCGGCATACATGTGGGAGACGCAGCAGAAAGTTTCATTTGCTGATGAAAACTTTGCGAGGGAGATCATGCAACTCTTCTCTACCGGATTATACTTGTTGAATATCGATGGAACTCCGAACCTTGATGAAGACGGACAGCCCACTCTTGTATACACCAATGATGAAATCATGAGCTTTGCCAGAGTTTGGACTGGCTTCGATTACCAGCAATCTAGAGGTAATGTGGAGGATGGCTGGTCAGGAAACAGGCACGACCCTATGAGAATACAAGCATTGTGGCGTGACAAATTTCCGAAGTCAGATCTCTTGGGTGGATACATTGGAGACGGAGTAAGTACTTCAATGCCTAGGCTGATCAGCTCTTAATTTTCACATTTTATTAATTTTTATCTTGCTGTTTTACAGTACCCGCTCTGTGTAGATTTACCTCCAAAAATGTTCCTCCGAAAAGGAGCTATGTACCGCCTGCTAGGAGCCTCAAGCTCCCCTGAACTTATGGAGGATGACTCAAACTTCCAGACTGACCAAACCATTAAGAAGTTTGTTCTGGACCCATCTTCACAACTAAAAGCCAAACTATGTAATACAGGTTCTAATGGCTTGTGTCAATTTGCAAACTCTGTCACTTTGGAATCTAACCTAGCTTGCATTGGTCTGGAATGTGATGCTGATACATTGAGAGTTGTAGAAGTGAGCCCAGGTATTCATTACGAATATGTCAGGCCACCATGTGTCGAACAAGTGTTTTATGGAAATGCGAAGAAGGTGATTAACAGAGAACGGTGGGCTGATTCGTCTTGTGCGAACCCCCTTCTTCCATATGCATCGGAGGCTTGCTGCTCAATGGGGGATCTCAAGGCATACAGGTCACCTGACTATCTTTATGATCAGGAGAGGGTTACGTTTTCAACTGCAGACTCTCGCTGTGTTGCAATGGGAAAAAGGAGCTGTGATTTTAATGACATTGGGGACTTGGCGTGGTACAAGAAAGGGTAAGCTTTTTATCTTATGCTCTGCATGAAATACGTCTCATTTTTCTTGATCCATTTTGACACACTATCATTATCCTTTTGAAGGTATCATTGGTCAACGGACAGTTGTTTGATCAAAGTGAAGGTCAATGCCATAGGCCAAGTTGCACTTGTGTATGAGCCTGATGACTATGCTTACTTACACCCTCACATTGACGCTTCTAATAGAAATTACTTCAAAGTTTATTGGGATGGAGAATATCCATTGAATGATAATGACGTTCCACTTGGAAACTCTTGTGGTAATGGAATCTGTGAATCTCTTGTCACAGGTGGATGCTTATGCCACACTTCAATATCAAAATCGCGTGTATTCAACTCAATGCCACGCAGTGTCGATGACGTGTTATCCAAATTAGCGATTGGGGCATACGATCCTTCTGCTTATGATGATGGCACCTATGCAGAAGAGCTGAACATGAATGGGATCACTGCCTATTTGACTGTAGCCGGAACTTTCAATGCTGATACTGTGTTCGTAGTGACTGATTCATACGGAAGAGTTCATCGACTGAAGAACGCAAAGGAGCATGTCCGAATCCAAGGAGCACCTGATTATGCCTTCCGCAACGCCCCAAGCTTCATGAGTGTCCTAAATACTGAGGCCGTCGTGAGAGATGCTCTGTATGAAACCGAAGCTGCCCTGGAGCATTATCTGTGCGTATTGTTCTATGTCTTTTTTGGTCATCGGTTTTCGCTAATACCTCATGTCATGCTTCACCCATTCTTTGTTATCTACTGAACTTTGCTATAGATACCACGACAACACGGCTCCCTTCGTTGCATACCGCTTAATCCAAAGATTCACCACATCAAATCCCACCCCAACTTACATCAAGGCAGTTGCGACAGCATTCCGGGACGGCAAGTATGACAATTTTGGGTCCGGAAAATACGGTGACCTAGAAGCAACCGTTGCGGCAATGCTTCTTGAACCAGAAGCGCGTTCAACTGTCCTTAATGCAGATCCTTTCATGGGAGGTGTGAGGGAACCACTACTTCGAGTTATGGCTCTAATGCGTTCAATGGAGCTGCAGCAAGCTGATGGTCAACCCATTGTTCAACTGCACGACATGGGATCAAAGATTGGAATGATGGCTCATTCCTTCCCAACAGTGTTCTCTTTTTATCTCCCTGAATACACGCCTGATGGTCGTCCTGGTGACGCAACACTTGTTAGTCCGGAGGCACAAATTATGGATATGCCAAAGACTGTTGGCCTCCTCAATGGAATCTTTTCATTGATCAAGTATGGATTGTCAAATTGCAATGGGGGATTCGGCAATAACTGGAAGTCTTGCAACGAAGGCAATTTCATAGGGGCTAGCGCCTATCTCTCGTTCTCTAGGGCATTCGATTCTGAATTCACAACGCCAGATGAATATGCCAACGCTGTGATAGATGAACTTTCAACCCTTTTAACAAGTGGAAGACTCAGTGCAGCCAACAAGCAAGTCATAAAGGATGCATTCATCGAAAAGCTATTAGATCCAACAGGTGGTGCCGACTCTGCGCTACGACTTGCACAACAGCTGATTGCCACCTCACCGGAATTCCACACTACCAATACAGCTAAATTGAGTGGTAAAGTCCGAAGCCAGCCAGAACCTCCTCAGTCCTCTGGTGTTCCGTACAAGGCTATTGTATACGTTATGTTTGCAGGTGGCTGCGATTCATACAATATGTTAGTCCCTCACACTTGTACAGGAAGTAAGGACATGTATGCTGAATATGCTCAAGTTCGAGAGGAAATCGCGATCAAGAAGCAAGATCTCAGAGTACTGCAAGGAACAGCTGACAATCAAGTGTGTGAAACATTTGGCGTTCACCCTAAGCTGGAAGCTGTTCAAGAAATGTACAATGACGGTGATTTGCTATTCTTCACGAACACTGGTGTCCTCACGAAAGAGACCGACAAGCAAAATTACTGGCGGGATACAGCTACACAACTCTTTGCACACAATTGGATGCAAAGAGAGGCACAGAGGGTAGATCCTCTAAAGGAAGAAGATGGTACTGGCATCCTTGGGCGCATAGCTGATGCACTCACCAGGAGAGGGCTAAATGTTGGTTCATTTGCAATAGATGTGAATACAATTTCACTCATAGGGTACCCAGGAGTTTCTCCTTCACCTTTTATTCTGAGCCGTTCAGGGGTTTCAAAGTTTAACAATGGTGCATCGTCTGCCTCCATGGACGAGAAGATTACTATGCTCAATGAAGCAACCTCACATGATAGCGGTGTGTTTAGTGAGCTCTGGTCAAGCAAACTTCTCAAGTCACTTAATGACAACAAGAATCTCTATGACACTTTAGCAGGCAAGAAGACCAATGTTACATTTCCAACATCTTACCTGGGTAGCCAGCTGGAAATGGTGGCCAAAATGATTGATTCTCGAACTGAACGAGGGGCAGACGCTGATGTGTTTTTCCTTCAAACGGGAGGATGGGATACACATTCTGATGTTGAAGATAACCTCAACAAATTGTTTGGTGATGTTGATGCCTCTTTTAAGGCATTTTCAAATGAATTGAAAAGAAAAGGAACATGGAATAGTGTCACAGTGATAGAAACCTCAGATTTTGCACGAACACTTGCGCCAAATACTGGTCATGGATCTGATCACGCATGGTGAGTATATTTTGCTATGGTTTTTTCATTGCCTTCTCACAAAATTGGTGTTCATTAACAATCCGCAATTCCTGATACCATCAACTCTTAGGGGTGGAAACTACATAATGTTTGGAGGAGGCGTTAAAGGGAATCAAATTGTTGGATCCTACCCCGACAACTTGACAGATGAAGGAGATTTGAGCCTTGGAAGAGGACGTATGATCCCAACTACCAGTTGGGATGCTGTCTTCCTTCCATTGGCTGAATGGGTCGGCCTAGACACAAGTGAACTTGATTGGATTTGCCCAAATAGAGACAGCTTCCCATCATCACATTTTATCAATGCTGCTGACTTGTTCAAATTGAATTAATTAGAGTCAGAATACATGACACATTGTATCTGATCTTTCAAGAGCTTCTGGCATTATTTGTCACAAACAAGTTCATTAGGTAAAATATTATTCCACTATAAACCTTTCTAGGTTTCAGACAAAGGCTCTACCTGTTCCTTTGGAGTTGTGAATTCCCCATGCACTCCTTATTACCATCTGATTCCTAAAACAGTACTATTATTTCAGGCCGCAATATTGCTACTCACTGAGGTGCTCAGTGCTCCTTTGTAACGGACGGTGTTTATGTGTAATTTTGCATAGTAGGGCACCCGAAAGTATGCGTGCCTGCATTCTTTGGCAAACTGATGCTGTTGCTCCAGGAAGGCCCTTCAAACCGTACAGGTGCCATGGGGCATGCTAGATGTGGACGTCCCCAGGGAACTTAACACTTCAAGACCCGAAACATAAAATTTACTTGGAACAACCAGGTTGCACAGGCATCCTTGAGGTGTTTTGGGGACATGTTTGACAGAAATCCCATGCTGATAAACCATGACATCTTCTAAACCTTTACAGCTGTATCATGCCCCCTTGTCAACAGCTACAGATGCAGATAGCCATGTCTGACCCCTACAAAATTGTTTGACTGAGGCCGGGACCCTCCATGCCTTTGAAGTAAACCATGGACAGACCATCTGACATCATGGCACAAGTTCTTTGTTGTCGACAAGCTTACAGCTGTAGGTAGCAATAGTACTATAGGTCAATAGTGATTCAAGGTCCAGCTTATGGTTCAAAGTAAAACCATGTATGAATTACTAGCAGCCGCTGCAAGATTTTTTAGCAGAAGCTGTGGTGTGAAATTGATTGGCATTGTAGGTGATATAGTTAAGTTGTCATTTTGAGCTCAAAAGACATTTGCGATTAGTAAATAGAATGAGGTGTTGTTCTAAGAAAAAATGTTCTACCGTATAACCCGGATTATAAGTGCCCCCGGTGTATAAGTGCACAAGGGGCTAATTCCATGTACATTTGGTATTTCGATGTGTTCCACCCTAGCTAAGTTCATGGAGAACACATAAAACGTTTCTCCGTCTCATGAGCAATACACCCATATTTTTGTAGCTCCCAGTAACTCCAGCTGGTTGCCGAGTTACGTCCGAAACACGAAAAACTCACTTGCTTCATGATTACAACAAAAAACACAACACATCTCGGCCCGACTAATCCCATCATTCTTGTTAGTTTGTCACATCTGGCGGGAAACCGTACCGTACCATACCGTACAATAAAGTAAAAATAATACGGTGTTGCGGATACCCGCCGTGTTAAAAACACTAACTTGCGCCGGATTATAAGGTCCGCTGAAATGTATCTTTTGTACATTTGCGTGCACTTATAATCCGGGTTATAAGGTAGAGTACATATTATTGTTAGTCACATAAGGTTAGTCTATGCAGTTTTTGATGATGAAAACGTGAATGCCTAAAAGTTATTGACAATAGAGGAGTTAGATGGCCATAACTTTGGCCAACGATGCTCAATAGTTCTCATGGTAGGCGAGTTAAAAAATTTATTTTTGGATTTATTGCAGCTCAAAAAATATTCAGCCTAACATTTACCCAGGATTTTGTATTTCTTGTAATTACAAGAGCCCCCCAAAGCTCAATGCGTTTATCTATTGCAATGAATAGTAGCTGAAATGGAAGGAATTGATCGGTCAGAATCAGGTATAAAGATTGTTAACACCCTAGACACCATCTAATGTGTGAACATCTAATGTGTGAATATAGATGTCAATTGACAAGGTTTATGCACTGGAAAAGGTAAAGACCATTTCTGTTTCATTGTACACATTCCCAAACATTGCCCTTATTTTGGCTCAGTTATGGCTTTATTTGTGAATATTCACACCATGCTGTATTGTTAGGTCCCAAACATGCAAGCGTCCATATGGGAAGTCCCAATGGCACAGGGACCACACGTTTTGTATGGACACGTACAAATTGCATGCTTGCGCGTTTGGGATTCATGCACATTTGGGTCCTAACATCATATTCACACATTAAAAATATATCTAGTACAAAGCCAGTGTAGTTATGTGTGTGAATATTCACACATGAGAAAAAGTTAGCAGTAAATACACTATTATATACAAACAACAAATTTATCATTATTTCTTATTGTTCTCCTTCTTTTCTCCGTTGATGAGCCTGCCGGAGTTACTTTTCTTGACTTAATTGCAGTACTTAATTATTTCACAACATCATGCCAGCGATGATAATAAGTTTTCTTATGCTTCCCACAAACCTCTGTGCATAGCGGCACCTGGCATTTGGAACAGGAAATTGACCTCTGAGGCACTCTCTTCCTGTCAAACTATCATCCTTCATTGTCACATCATCTCCATCACTATCATAGTCACTACATTGTACCCCACGACAAAACAATACTGTTCGATTGTTGCTTTTGTTGTGTCCTTTCGAAATGAACTCCATTTGATTGTTGCTTTCGTCGTCTGTTGGAGAAACAGTGTTATTTGTCGTCAATTTCTTGATTGTTGTGTTGGTTCTTGTCATTGCCATTGCTGATTTCCGTTTTTTTTTATTGTTGTGTTGATTATCAAGTGTCATCACGGTTGTGAATTGTGAGCGCCACTATTGTGAGTGCCGCTGCCATTGTTGTTGATGTGCTTGTTGTGTAGGCTGCCCATCGTCTAAATTCATCAATCACTCAATGCCAGCGGGAACGAAATGACAAGAACCAGTGTGGAAGGCAAAGCACAAGAATGTTTGTCCATCCATCCTGGAGATAAGATCGCTTCCTCGGGTACATCAATGGAAGGCAGCCGCAACGATGCATTGATAAGGATGATGGAGGAAGCGGTGGAATATTCGTCACGGCGGGAGGGGAAGAGTCGGTTGGAGGGGGTGGGGGTGACGATGCAAGAAGGAGAACGTGTGGGTTCATGAGAGGGAGGAATTGCCGGTCGCGAGGAGAGGAGCGATTGGCACAATGACGACAACGAACGATGTTGATGATGATGATCACGAGAAGGAGGGGTGCTCATGGTGATAACAGGGAGCGGAGCATCATTTGTGTGGTTCGTTACAAAATACTTGTTGGCTACGCTGGCATGAAAGGAGAAGAAAGGGTACTCCGTGCTCATGGTGACCATGATGAGGAGCGGAGCGCAACAGATTGTGATAGATTTGATGGGAGAGTGTGGACGGATCAAAACATACACCCTAACCTGGTGGTGTTTTGCGCTGAATTTATGTCACCATGTTGATGAAAACCATTAATTTGTCATAGAGAGAGGGCGCATGCCTTGTGTGCCTCTGTTGTCATCCACGTGTTGTGGGCTCATGACGTGAAGTATTAATCTGCACACGCGATTTTATCAGAGATTTTTATGTGTTGAGGATTTTTTTTTTTCGTGCGACCATCCAAAATATTATTACATGGAGTTATAAGCTAGTGCCAAATAGAAGAGTGATTAGTCCGCACTGAGGCAACATTGGAACTCTAAGGGCTGATGGATTATTGTGTGGGCCATTTCTTGTCGTAGTCACTTTGTTTCAAAAATGGCTGCAGTGGCTGTTGTAAGCGTGGGGACACTTTCCGATCAAGTTTACTTGAGGATCAGTTGTGTTTCTTGAAAATGTTTTGGTCCAATTTGAATCCATAAAGTGAAACTAATAATAAAATGAGATCAAAATACACTCCTAACAGAAGTGGTCCAAATGTACCATAACCTCTTGGGAGGAACAATTCCATAGACGTATGGGAAGTCGTATGGTCATTTTAATCTGAGATTGGCCTCTTGGGGGTCACGAATATGTATATGTGTGCGTAGCTTGAAGAACAATTCAATAGACCTACGAGAAGTGATATGGTCATTTTAATCTGACATAGACCTCTTCGGGGTCACGAATATATAAAAATGTGTGCGTAGCTTGAAGGTAACACAATATTGTACAGGAAAGAAGTACCATTGATTGCGAAAGTTAATACCTAGAAGGTACCCACAAGTAAAGAGAGCAATATTACCTAAGCCTTAGACTAAAAGATTGAGACTACCCATGCATGTCGAACACGAGAACAGTATATTTACAGGTAATGTGGAAAGAAAAAAATTGATGTTACCAATAATAGCCAAAAGTGAAAAAAACGTCTCCTGGAGAAGGAGAAGAAGACGAAATCTGCTCAATGATAAACTAAGATTTTTACAAGAAAAAATCTTGATTTGCTTTTAGAAATTTTACAAAACAGAGTAACTCCATTGCGCTGTTCCATTGGGCCTTTTCAAATCAAATCTAGTCGTACTCACGGGATTCGGCCGTGAAGTCGGTCTTGTTCTAGAAGTATGCAATTCTCGGATCTCGCATGATGTCCCGCAGTTACCTTGCCAATAAATCCATTTCGTTAGTTGAGAATATGATATATTGTTGAGGATAAAGGTCATTATAAGAAGTATCCGTATTTCGCCCTCTCGAGTGGCTGAAATCCAGCTGCCGCAGTCGCAGTCAAAGAGGGCCGTATTGCCTCCACAAACGGGTTATCCACGACCAACCTCTGCCAAAAGACAACTGACAATGAACCGCATTGCTGCCGCTGCCAGAATGCATCGTAAGTTGCCTGGTATTGTACAGTATTGTATTGTACAGTTATGGTATCACCACTTGGAACGAGCCCAACAAAAAACTCAACGCCACCCCCCCTTCGTCCGTTCCTTCACCGCCCCTTTCCCAGATAGTCTCAGATTCAACCGTCCCCACACAGAGCACAATCTCGACACCAACACGGCCACAATGGCTCGTCGCCCCCAATCGTGCAACGACAGCAGTGATTTTCGTGCCAGTGACCTGGAGGACGCCTACGATTCGAACATCGACTGCTACAACTCACGCAGCAGCTGCCATGGCGACGAGACGAGAGCGCGTTGTTGTCCAATGAGTGACAATCCTTCGATGCGACGAGTTGTGCGCGAAGGCGAGACGTGCAGCCAACATCTCAGTCGACGCACTGACCACGAGACAAACGCCGAGGCTGCTTGCTGTCCCGCGAACGAATCTTGCATGCGCCAACAATTTAGAGCACCTAGAATGAACGTTTCATTCTTCCTATCGTTAGTTTTGTTATCCAGCTGTTGCTGCTGCTTCTGCCATGGACACCAAACTGGCCGCAGTTACAGCTTTTACTCTAGGAAACAGAACGAGTCGCCTAGGACCAAAAGCAACGACGGCATTGCAAGCAGCCTCAGCTTGAGAAGACTGCGGCCTGAATACAAGTCTTTAATCGAGGATGCCTCGACTGCAGTCGAAGAGGCATCTATGTCCATGAGCATCTCCTTTGATATTAGCAGCAGTGTCAAGTCCATGGCTTCAGGTGAGTGACCAGAAGCAGGCGTTGAGTTTATGCGTACCTATGATTTTGTCCCGCGACGGAGAATCGACATCAAAATCAAGCACCATTTCTCATCTACAAATCAACATTGCATCTCCCTTCCAATTGACAGAGTTTTTGGACAATCTCCACAACAAGACATCGTTTGAATCCTCTTCCTCTCCAACATTCGTCCCACTCCTGCCGTTCGCATTCAATGCTACCAACAGCACACTGTCCCCATCACCCTCCTTAACGCCATCTTTGTCATCGGATAATCGCACTACGAACATTCCTATGTTGACGCCTGTGCCTACTCCTGCGCCGGACTCAGTAACGACCCTATTGCCCAGCACCCCCGCTACCAATGCACCTTCAAAGAGTCCAACCGTCGCTCCAACAACCATTGCTCCTACCACAGAAATGCCTACGTCTTCTCCGTCAGATGCACCAGTCACACCGTCTCCGTCGAGAAATCCAACAAGAGCTCCGACACAAGAGCCCACGGAGAGTCCCTCGCTGTCTCCCGTCACAGAGGAGCCGACAACTGCTGTGAGTTTTCTTTGAGGCAAATTGTTGTAGAGTGATTCACAATTATTGAGCTCAAACGTTATATTCATCCCCGCGACATTTCTGCAGGCCCCCACCCGTTCTCCTGTAGAAGGACCACAACCAACTAGCTCTCCAAGCAACTCTTTCTCTCCATCTGACCAACCATCTATCACTCCAACCACAGCTCTGCCAACGATTTCGCCCACCACAGCGAAACCTACGAAGTCGCCCTCTGTAGCACCCACGGCAGCACCCACACCCAAACCAACAGTCCCACTTCAAAAATACGCTGTACCCACTACAATGTTATTTTACAACTCCGATCGATTCAAAGGCTCCGTGTTGAGAACGTGGATGCGTGTCACATCAGAGAGGATCAAATCGTTTACATTGAAGGAGTTGGAGCATGCTGGTGAAATGAACAGCAAGTGCAGAGTAGACTTGGAGATTTTGGAGCAGGTCACTCTTGATCAGAACAGGCGATTGAGAGGATTGTTATTGGATGATTCTGCTCGTGTTGTGGAGGCTCTAGATGACAATTCTGAAAAACGGATACTTCAATCATCGACGAGTCCTCTGCTCGTCAACTTCACCACGTTTATTCAATTTTATTCATTAATTGATGATTGGAACTCCAGCAAGTTTGTAGCTTCTGGATTCATCACCGTTCCACAGCAACGACTCTATATCTTTCAATTAAGAGCGGCGGATACGAATAACTTCAACTCGATTGACTCCTTCAAAATGGGGGTGAACGGATCGATCATTACTCAAGAAGCAGTGCCTCCTGAGCCTGAGGATCCGAAGGATAACAGCACGATCATCTATGCCTCTATTGGAGCGGCTGGAGGAGTTTTGGTTACTGTTTTGATCATTGGTGTTGTTCATTTCATTCGGAAAAGGAAAAAAAGAAAGCATAATGGGAGGAGTAGTGCAGGGGACGGGAATGTGTTCTCAAATCATTGCGCTTCGCCACAAGAGGAGACTCATACTACTCAGCCTCAGTCGAGCTCATATTTTGGTACCATTGAATCAAGAGAAGGAGAGCAAGATGATGTCAGCACCCTTGGTGACCCATACTTTGGCGAGGCTGTCAATGCCGTCATGGATCGTGACGACACAGTCGCCGAAAGTATGATATCCGCTGAACAAGATCTCTTCGTTTATGGAGTTGGTAGACCTCGTCTCGACACGGGGGCCAGCAGTCGGATGGATTCGACCTTCTCTGGAAAATCCAATCCCAACAAGCTGGTTTTCAATGACGACAACACATTGGAAGATATTTATAGAACTCCCGAGTGTACCATTTATGACCAGGAGGATTCGAACTCGGAAAGACTCACTGTCGTCGCTCCGGCTGGAAAATTGGGTATTGTGATTGACAATCCTGGTGGTGATATTCCTGTCGTTCATGCTGTCAAGGAAACGAGTGTGTTGAACGGGAAGATCAAAGTGGGAGACTTTTTACTGTCAGTGGATGAGCAAGACTGTCGCGGAATGTCTGCAGTGGCGGTGTCTAAGTTGATTAGTAGCAGGAGTACAAATCCGTCGAGGACGTTTGCCCTCTTGAGAGGAGCACCCACGACTGGAGGAGGGGAATGAATGATCAAAAAATAGATGCGTGTTTACATGTCAAGAATAGGCTTATAACTCGTAATATCATTCATTATAAAAATCCCGAAACTTTACCAGGTGATTAGGATCCAAGGAGGCAGGGTGAGGTTTTAGATGTTGACACACTCTTTCTTCTCCTTTTATATCTCAGATACACCAGTCAAGTGAAAGTTCCCCTCGATGCGATTGGGAGGGGCAACATTGACATCAAGTGAACATCTATCAAGAAAGTTATCTTCACAGGATTTTAATTGGGTCGGAAAATTGCTTCCATCCATGAATTCATCGATTTCACTAAAAATTGCATAGCTATCCACTCCTTGACTGCGGAGCATACAATCCATTTTAGCTGCAAATCTTGCCAGGTGGTTGGTGAAGTTGTTTGCTGCTGAAAATCTTGATTTTGCCCGTGTTGACCAATCATGTCGCGAAATAAACTTCTCGCCTCGATAATCGTTCAATATGGATTGTATTTGGGGAGAGTGCCAGTCTACATTGTAGATGTGGACGTGAGATTGAACACCAACTTCGTCGTGCACGAAAGAAAGGAATCAACGCGAATTGGGGAAAGAAAAGTCAGAGAGCTGAAGAAGTTGCAAGACAACACTTACGTGATTTGTGATTTCTCAAATATGTCAGCAATCTATCCGGGTCGATCTTTTGACTGCTTGGAAGCAGACAATGGAGAAGTCCCCATGTCTTAATGGATGAGCCATGTGAAAGCCTCGGTACATTTTGCGCACGAACAAGATTTGAACCGATCCGCAGAGAAAACGACCCATCCTGAGATTGCAACGACAATGGTGGTTGAATTGTCTTTCAACTCGTAGCAACAATAAACAGTGTGTCTGGGTTTTCTTTGACTGGGCTCTCCTCATCCTCGCCAAGTATGTAAATAGATGCTTTTGTTTCCATCTGGTTACCCATGGAACAAGTGAAGTTTGCATGAATCGTGTCCTCGCCATTACTCAGCTTTTCGATTGTCATTGCGACGACACCCTGTCCCAACACAGAAATAACTGCCGGAATTTTTCCTCGGTCAATTGGCCGTCTACACATGAAGCGATATCGATCAATTGCAAAAAAACTTTCCATCATCACTTGTGACAAATGCATGCTCCACATCACTCATGAGCGCCGGCGGCATTGTTTCCTCGGCATTGTCATTCATTGGAATATTTATCGCATGTTCTATTGGAGGAGGTATTGCTTTTTCCATGTCAGGATGAATGAACATCCAACACATATTTGAGTTCATGACTCCAGCCAATCCTCGAAGGTAACATACATTCAGACTAAACATTGAATAGAAGTCCCCGACAAAGTAATCTGAATTGACGAGAGAGAACATTTCTAGAATTGTAGATGACTGTTGGAACATGATCCCGATAGCCCGTGAGAGAAGAGGGTTTCGACCTTTTTGGTTCTTTAATTGTTCTCCAAGGACGAAACTGTTGCCCAGACTTCGAAGTGTTCCACCTTCTCGAATTCTCTGCTGTGCAACGTCTTCCATGTGTTGTAACCAGCTTGCACTATTTGCCATGACAAACTGACCACAGTAATCAATGCTAGAACAATAGACTTTCAATGTTGTTTCACAGGAAAAACCGTAAGAAGGACACATATGCCACTTACAACCAATCATGAGTGCCAGCACTGGCCACATTAAACCAATACTCTTTTTCTTTTTCTTTCCAAAACATTTTATCCTTAATTGCATAGCTCAAATCTGCCCATATGGCGAAATTCCCTTGACTTGTCCGGTTGTTGCAATATTTGTTCCATTTGACTTCCCCTACATGTTCCTGCCATACTCTCTTTGTGGGATCAATGCATATCTCCCAATTGTACCCACCCTTACCGGCACGTTGTGAGTGGACTACCAGTGGTTGAGTTGGCGGTAGTAGCAATTGTATGTAGGGTGAGAGACGGAGATGTGTGTATACTTTGCGGACTTCAGAGATCGCCTCAGAATTGCCACAGAAGGAATGTTTTGGAGCACAGGGGCAGCTCTGGTCCTAGATTGATGACCCAGAAAAAAGAGATAGAGAGAGTTATGATGAGTATAGAGGATGAGGTCAGCATACGCCAAATGATAAGTGCACCAGGACACTTGCTATCCCATTCCATCCAAGGTGAGGGCCCCCCAATCAACAAATCCATCAACTGGAACTGGTTCAACACACACTGTTTGGGAACATCCAAGACAAACCTGTCCTTTTGGGCCTTGTCCTTGGTGACCTCCAAACCGCTCTCCCAGTCAATGTCGTAGGCCTGTTTCAAAGTGGTCAAATTCCAAATGTGAAACGAGTCATCCAGCAGTACAGTCCATTTGACAGCCACCTTTTTGGCCGGCACGACGAGACGCCGTTTGAGTATTTTGGCTTGCTGGATCACCCCGATGAACTGAGTGATTTGGTTGTTGAGCCATCCGCCGTGGCTGTTGTAAGTGATGAGACAATGTTGGAGGGTGGCTGCTGGTGGGTTTTAGATTTCACTGTTGAGGACTTTGTTTCCAATGGTCGAGGGCAGCTTTTCTTCGGAGCGGCCTTGGTCAATTTGGTTGGCACCATTTCATGGTTGACATGCCTGTAGATCAGCGGCTCCATCATCTGTCACATCTGCATTCAGGTAGAGCCATGAACACACCAAGGACCAAGTGGATACCAAAGCGCAAGCATGCCAGAATCCACAGGCTCCAGTTCCTTTGCTTTTGGGTTGCTTTCAAAGACCCAATTAGAACTATGCCGAAAGCTGCCGTCGTTTGCCCCATGTATTCTTGATGTGTTCGGGTTCTCTGATAAAACTGGGATGGAGAAGTTGACTGTCTAGATAATAATGAATGAAATCACTAAAATGGGATTGTACAGGTATTGTACAATAGCCATCTACAATACCTACTCAATTTCCTCTCAATGTCACAGCATAGCCCAGATCTATTCTTGTCGCTCTTACCTGTGATGCTCAAAATAAGATTACTTAACATCCTTTTTTCACTTTTAAGACTTTGCATAAAATTTTATTCACTTCTAAGGTAGGCATAGATCACCCAATCACGCATTGTACAGTGTTATATGGTAACATGATACCATTCCTGCAAATTGCCGATGGCAGACATAATGAGATTGTTGTCTCATTGTCAAGCGTATCTTGGGAATGGATAGGACTTGAATAATTGACCAATAATGCCTCTGAAAACGAGATGAACATGACTTAACAATGCAATTGCTTCATCTCCCTTCACCTCACAACGCCTCACTATGTCATCCTTCACTTGGACGTTCTCACAACACTTCCTTTCAGCAATGGTTAAGACGTCAACAGAACGAAAGCCAATTGACGAACTCAGCATGTTCCCCTATGCTCCCCTCCATCAGCAACTGCCTTCGAAGCAGCAGCAATGCAGCTTTGAATATCTTCTTGTCCGCTTCTTTGACAAATAACCGCGCTGCTACCACCATTAGTGCCCCTGTAATTCTTTGTCACGGCACAGTTCCTATGCCTTCCAACTGTGTTCTGTGGGATGTCTCCTCAAGGTCAAACCAATCAAATTGGTGGCGACCAATCACATGTGTACCAAATGCAATGTCAGAGGGTGTGGGTGCATTTGCTGGGGTAGAGATACCATTGGCGGCTTTTAGGTGTCTATCGTCACCAATGAGAAACCATCCAAAGGGTACAGGTCCTTCCTTTGTTGTGTCTCAGAGCGATTCAGCTTTGGAACCGTGACTGGTGCTGCAGACATGCAGGTACTGCTCAAGAACTCTGTGCTTGCCTCGATTGTTCCTACAAGCAGAAGTACTGTGCTGCTAAGTAGCAAACTGTCTCACCGCGGTCACATTCAGGTGCAAGTACTACCTATCAACCCCACTGTGGAAATCAAAGTTGATGGGCCACTCAAAGCCAATCAAGATGCTGGCAACCAACAAGTGCACGCTGTTAAAAACATGATGCATTCTCAAATCCTCAAGGATTTGAAGTGCGACCTTGGCGGAATGTATTGGACTGTTCCTGTGGGTTCACGTCATTGTACTGAGTGCTTCGGTACGTTTGTGAGATTCGTGTCACAATGCCAGAATCTTTGAATGGAGTGCAATGATTGTTAAAGATGTTTAGCTTACAATGACAGATATCTATAGTGTGATGGAGTTTGCAATTATTAGAGAGTGACTATTTCCCAACTGTTCCAAATCACTTTTCGTGCTTAACGATTCCAAGTTCGGTGAGTGCTTGTCATTTTCTTTTATGAAATTCCTGCTAAGGTACAAATTGTCTTACACCAAAAGGCATTCAATCATACCATTCTTTGGACACAGCTGAACATAGTGTGCACTGCTGGAGGTGGCTGGCCACCACCCCCAGCAGTGCCAGCAGGAGCTCGGTGGTGTCTGGTTTGTTTGCAATTGTGAGTGAAGTTCATCAATGCCAACCACAAAAAGGGAAGTGCACATGGTTTGCCTGATGCTGCTTGAATTACTGAAAAACCATACCCACCACCCCATGACAAATGGGTTTAAGAGATCTTGTAAATCCAGGCACGGACAAAGAACCAATGCATGAGAGAATGCGGGACTCCACACAAACTAATAATGCTACCTTTTCACAAGTGGAGAGGGGTTGCTACATGTTCTCGGAGGCCAAGCAACGATACAGAGAATTGTTTTGAAAATACTGTCATTACACATACTCACAAATGTTGTTTCACTCTCATTCTCTGTACCTTTTGCAAACAGGTTGGTGCAGATGACTCCAAATACCCCACGGTCTTATCTTCATCCAAATTAGAACACACTACTCTCTCCATTGCAAACTCCATCACTGATCTCACTCTATTTCTCCATTTTATCTCTATGTTTATCATGACTGGTCATTAACAGCACCAGTGATTTAGATTCATTTAATCATGTCACAGTCTTATGTTTTGGATTGCATTCTTACAAATATTAACAAGTATTATAGTCATTGGAATTACTGTGGCTGGTCTGACATGCCTAACTGTCAATCGAAGTTTTTTAATTGAAGTAAGGGTTGCTTGTCTGGCATGATAGAGTGGTTGCTCAGAATCTGCGGTTGGTATTTAGTTAAATTTTCTCTCTGTTTCATCTGAAACTTGTTGGTTGAATTTTGAAACAGAGAATCATGTTGGCTGTCTCTTGTGCAAGTCTTTGTCTCAAGTTTCTGTTTCCTTGTTGATTGTATTCTGTTAGTCAATTCAATCTCTTCATCGTTACTTGCTATCCTTTGTGTGGTTTTAATCAATGATTTGTATTTGAGTAGATGTATCAAAACTCATGGCATATGTTTGTAAACAATGACATACCAGGAGGAGTGCAGATATGACACACACAATTTTTATCGCAGCAGTAAGGCATTCGATGGACAAGGGAATTGTGTAGAAGGGGGATGGAGTATGTAACCAAAAATTCGATCTACGCCGAATGAAGCAAGAGAGGAGGACGATGTCTGATCAAATGCACCAGTGAATAGGATAGTGAATGTAATCTTAACTTCTTACATGAACACTACCTGAATATTAGTGTGCTTATTGTCTATGTACACAAAATGGTTTACTTGTCCTTACTGGACGCTCTACATAATAGTTGGAGGACTGTTAGTGGTGGAGAGTTGCGCTAAAAATCATATGCACTCGAATGATTTAAAATTATTTTCTAGTAGTCTCCGTCGTTTTCATCTGCACAAACAGGACCAAACATATCTCTACTACAACAATTGTCGTCCTCTTCTTCCTCAGTGGAGTCTTTCTTCTCATCGTCAAAATCTCGTTGTCCTCCACCGTGACGTGCTGCATCCATTTGATGTCTAACATACCAACTGAGTTGCTCATTCCTTATATCATGATCATTTTTTTCCTGCAATGTTTGTATCACATTCACGACATCCCAAGCTGCCTCCATGGAAAAGGCTTGCACCACTGCATCGCGGACTTTCGTGTGCACCTGTAAATCTGCATGTAGAAACCTGTGCAAATGTGCTCTGACGCATTTCATACCACTTCCTTGCCCCCCTTCATTAGGAGGATATTGCTCGCATAGCTCCAAGTAATCTTTCGCGATTTGTAGTCGCCCCGGGCCAATTCGCTTATAGTCAGTGCAAAGAACATTAGTCTCGCTAAAAAGTGGAGGATATTCCAATATAGCTTCTGATGACATGACTCCATCAGCCCCAGTATACTCGAGACACCTTATCACATCATCCATGTTGGATATTCCTCCATTCGAAAGAATTGGCACACGATCCCCCAGAAGATTCACCACTTCTCGTATATAGTCCCAATTAGCTGCGCCGGTAAGAACTTTATTCTGAAGGCGTGTCCTCCCATGAATGGTCAACATTGCAGCTCCAGCATCCACCAATCGCTTGTATAAAGCTAGCGAATCTTCTAACCCTGACGGCAAAATCCTTACCTTGACACTGACAGGAACATTCATATGCTTGGCCAAATGCCTCACAATGTCCACAATCAAATCTCCATTGTCTTCCTCTAACAAAAACGCCCCATACCCGCCTCTCTTGGCAATTTGCTGAGGGCACCCACAGTTAATATCAACCCCGTCGACATGTGCCTCAACCAACTTCATAGCCTTGAGCAAAACATCCTTGTCGTTCCCACAGAACTGAGCGATCAGAGGTCGGTCTTGGGGGGGCATGCCATTGTACTTCCAGAATTTGTGGCGATAGCCGGGTTTTTCTAGGAACATGCGCGCGTGGATCATGGGCGTGAAGCAAAGGGAGGTGTTGTAGCGGCGTGCCAAGAGGCGATAGGGCAGATCGGAGGCATCTACCATGGGGGCCTTAGTGGACAAGAGTCGAGAGGAGGAATGGTCAGACGATTGATTGGATTTGAAGCGTACTAGTGCAATGTGGGGAAGTGGCAGAAAAAAAAGCTTCATTCAAGCCGCAGAATTTATCCTCAATCGTTGGTACGTTGTGAACTCACAAACGTACAAACATCAGACGGTAATTCCAATAAGTGCATTAATCATGAGCTATGTGACAGACCAAACAGAAAGACATCAAGACAGGAGACCTGTGGCGAGTAAAACAAGCAGCCGCAAACAGGTTGATTCCACAAGCAAGCAAACAAAATTGCTCGAATTCATTGAGATGAGAAACGCACCACAACGAGCGCCTTCTCAACCAAGTCCTGCGGCATGTTCGGATGGTTATGTGCATGCTTTACAAGCAACCGACGAAGCCAGTCTCGATCGAACTTTCGTGTCACTGATTCCGCATGGTGCATATCCGGCTCTCCTTCGGCATCGTGTGATGAGTCGCTGGATGTCAAGGAAGAGGACATCATGGTGGAACTGTGTGGTTCAATGGTTCGAGGTAAAGTGTTTGCGTCGAAAATAACGAATGATCATGAATGATGTAAGGAGTGTATGACCAAGTGTTCTGTCATGCGTGGCGGAGGTCGGTTGCCTCGAGGTGGTCATTTTCCGTTTTATCGGAGAAGGTTATGAGCACAACACATCAACTGTCTTGGTTTTCTTGTCAACTTTTGCAAACATTTAACAATAAAAAGTGATAGTGTATTCTGTCCATAATGCCTGACTCATTTTATTTACGCAACATGTTATCAGGACCAACAAGGCTGTCGATGCTAACCCACTGTTGCCTTGGTACAAGATAGAATTCACTTTGAACAACTATATGTCAGATATCTTTGGCCACTCGCGTGACCGCAATCTCTACACCCTGAGACCCAGCCAAGATTGCAAAACCCTTTGGGACTATCTTGAGAGCTAAGTCCAGCTACACACATTCTCAAGTGGTCGAGAACAGATCCTTAGAAAAGCCAACATAATGAGTCTAAAATGTTGTAGTGGTTCAAAGTCCAACACGAAGAAGTCTATATATTTTCTACGAGAAGATAGTTGTCAGATATTGAAAGTGTCGAAAATTCTTGAACGACACAGCAGGATTCCATATTTCGTGCATTTATACGTGATATTTATTTTACGGTTACATCAAGTAAGCCATGACTGACTGTCTGACATCATTTCACAAGAATTCTTTTCTCAAAATGCATAGAATCACACGTAGGAATAGTGCGATACCTCCATAGTGGTTCATGTCCAAGTACCGTATAACCCTGATTATAAGTGCCCCCGGTGTATAAGTGCTCACGGGGCTAATTTCATGTACATTTGCTATTTCGGCAGGTTGCACCGGAGCTAACTTGAAGGAGAACACATAGAACGTTTCTCCGTCTCACGAGCAACACGCACATATGTGGAGCTCCCAGTAAGTCCGGTTGGTTGCTGAGTTATGCCCCAAACCCAAAAAACTCACATGCTTCTCCACTGCAAAAAAAACACAACACATTTCCGCACGATGAATTGCATCATTATCGTTGGTTTCTTGCCCTGCGACAATGGTCGCAGCTGCGAGCTACATCCATTTGGATGCGGCAACACCCTGGTCCTCAATCGGGAGGACGGTGGGGTTGGCATGTGCCTACGCATGCGGATGTCCGCGCCCCACAAGTTGGCGTGTTACACCATTAATGGTGATGGCATGGATGGTTGTCGTGTCTGTTTTGTTGCGAGGGAGGTTGCGGCCGGTGGGAATGCTGAACGGTTGAATGGCGCGGTTGTTTGTGTTGTCGATGTGTTTACGTCTGACCACAAAAATCGTGCGATTCGCCGTCTTTTCCACCACAATCACGGGTACGCATATGGGCGGATTGTGATGGAGGATTAGTTCTCTTAGTTCTCTTTTTAAACTAACAGATTAATTAGTTTATTCAAGTATTCTAAACACACTCATTTAACAGTTAATAAACTAATTTAGAATCATTAATAATGAACTAAATTAGAACCATTCAAATCCCTTTTTCATCCATGAGTTTCGTACTGTTTGTGCAGGGATGGTTTTGTACACATCAACAGCCCACTCTGCCACCAATTTCCTTGTTGGTTCCTTTGCAGAACCATTTACCATCCCTTCTCCCGTCACCATCCAATCCTCCCATTTCTCACGCATTCTCGACTTGAGGGTCTTGTTGATTCCAACATCAACGGGCTGACACAAATAAGTGCAGCCCGGAGGTATGTGAACTACCTCAATACCGAGCGATTGGATCCGGTTCACGATGTTTCCCATCATGTGAACTCGGTACGCATCGAGGACCAAAAGCGGAATGACATCCGGTCCCTTCTCATTTTGCCAAGGGATGAGGACGTCGTTGATCCATTTCGACATCATATCCTCATCCATCCACGCTTTCTTCTGGCAAGCGTAGTGTCCGCCGTCGGGGTACGTACCGAACTCTCGGGCGATGCGTCCGTTTGCGGCCCCTTTGAAAATGAGGAACGGTGGAAGCATCCCGCCGTTTGCATCACATGTCACTGCAAGTGTGACTCTCTTTGTGTCACAGGTTGACGCACGAACGTGAATCGTTTTCGTACCCTTCTTCTCGAGGGTCTTCGCGGCATGAAAGCAGCGGGATCGGCGTCTGATCCATGTTAAGGATCAACGCCGGATCCATGTCAGCCACTTTGTCCCTCATCATCTCGATGAAGTGTCGTGACTCTACTTTGGTCTCGTGGTGGCTCCTTTATGCGGTGTGGGTCGCAGAACGATGAGTGAGACCCATTTGCTTGATGAATCGGTTCACCGCCTTCTGCGTCGGTTCCCGCTCGCGCGCTGAGGGTCTTCGTCATGAAGTTCGGGAGCAAGCGGGATGCTTCATGACGAACCATGCGGCTGCTGACTTGAATACCGCGAGTTCTTGTCGCAGCGATAAATTGAGTCAAGTTGTCGCGGACAGAGGCAAGAACACTTGGACGGCCGGGATGTATCTTCCTGGTGGAGCCGTTGACCTTGAAGTGTATGAACACGTCGTTCACATTTTCAAGCTCGTCGGCCACTGATACCGCCTTCTTGAAACGGTAAAAATATTGATGAGGCAATCCGACAATGGTGCAAGCTTGGCGTACAGAAACTCCATTTGACAAAATAATGCGAATGGTTTCCAGCAACTCGTGTTTTTCTTTGATGGTGAATGAACGCCGACTCTTGATGACAGCGTGAGCGCCTGCATTTGCATCGACGTTTTCGGCAGAAGACGGATCAGTTGCTGGGACGGGATGCACCATTTTCTACAACTAAAATTTAGATATAAATGACACAATAATTTATGACTTATTTCACATGTAATCATAATTGTTTTAGCTCTTCTTTCTTTGTTCTACAACTTCTGGATCAACACAGCTTGAAAACAGAAGGTACGTGCCGTTATTTATTCCTTTGTTTTGTTAATCATAGTGCAAAAGCTCAGCACTGATGGCTGTCATTGCTGAGGCAGGAAATGGAGATGGATGGACATGGAGGTGGAATCGGAGAAGGAGGTGGTAGTATGAGATGGCGCGAGTTGAGGAGATATAAAAGTGGGCAGTGAGTGCGCACAATCACGAAACTTTGAATGAAGCCCCCAAAAAACATGGACGAGCCCCCAACAAAATGTCACATCTGGCGGGTAACCGTACCATACTGCACAATAAAGTAAAAAAAATTAGGGGTTGCGGATACCCGCCGTGTTAAAAACGCTAACTTGCGCCGGATTATAAGTTCCGCCGAAATGTATCTTTTGTACATTTGTGTGCACCTTAGATCCGGGTTATACGGTAGTTGTTCAAAGTGAAATCTATCTTGTACCACTGCAAAATCTGTGCACTTATATGAATACTATCTGTGTGCATTTCATCAGCTACCACCACCATAGGTAGGCAGTGCCAAAAAATAAAATAGACTTTCAGATCTCAATTAATCTTCAATTAAATAGTCCACTTCAACTTGTAGCTAAATGTGGCTTAGGTCAGGTTCATCATCCTCTTGATCAAATTTACTATCCTTGCTCCTGACATGGGGGTATGTATGCAGCTTGATGCATCTTAAGCGAAACAAAACAAAAAACAAAAAACAAAAAATAAAGTTTTTCATGTAAACACAATAAGAAGGGAAACTAAAAAGAAATACTCCACAATGAAGTGCACTCATAACACAGGATCGAATCCTCATCCATCCCCTACTTCTTTTCATCATTATTAATTAAGAGAAACAGCAGGAAGAACAATAACCTGAGCAACAAAAGACCCTTATTAGGAGTGGCTGCATTGCAAGCTCCTGCATGAGCAACAGACTCAAGCATGGTAGTATCTTCACCCTAATCCTTAGGACTGTCTCTCAGGTTATCATAGCTATTGCTACCTTTTTCATTGCCAGACATGTGAGTTGTGATGCTATGAAATGATCAATTTTTTCTTGATGGATATTATGAAGAAATGCTGCACCAACTGATGAGCAAGTCAGGCAACTTTGACAAAAAATGGTCAACTATCAACAGAGTATGGATGGTATTGACCATCATCGATGGGATTGAAAAAATGTTGATAGTATCAACTGCGCAGTTGATAGTATTGACTCCAGTTGACAAAAAAGTTCATAGAAGTTCAATCTATCGACTTTTTAAATTGACATGTCAACCGGATGAGTTGATACTATTAACTGCTGATATTAACCAATCATTGACCAAATATTGACAGTATTAGATACCTAATCTTAGTTAGTACATACCAACTATCAATCAACTACCAATCAACTATCATCAACTATCAATGTATTCATCACTCATCAATAATATCAACTTTGTGGTCGACTTGTCAACAATTATAAAAAAATGTCGATAATATCGATACATGTCAACCACAAAGCGGTTGGATGGTTGACATGTTGAGTCAAACTGTTGACATAATATTGACTACTATCAACCAGAAACAAAACTATCAACCAACTGTTGACCAATTGACATAGGCCAAGAATCAGCCATTTTTGTACCCCAGGGTACAAAACCTAACTTGAGCATGAATCAGCCTTTTTTGTACCCCTGAGTACAAAACCTAAATAGGAGCATTCTGAGGACCCCAAGTAGGAGAGTCCACCTCCCGACGGCATGGACTCCCCAACATGGAAGTTCAGAACCCCAAACAAGAGAGCACTCTTTTGGAAGATCTAAACATCTTTCAGAAGGGTATAGACATACCATATTGTGTAGAAGTCTACACAATGTTCGTTTGCATCGTTTGGACTGGAGTGCAGTTCCACTGCCTTTCCATCCTCACAATAGCACAAAATATAGCTCATAAAATCAATTCTTCGACACCTGTCGAAACTACCTATAATTTTCGCGTGATATTTTTTACGACGATTTTCGGCTCAGGTCACTATCTATAGATAACCGTGGTGCGACCTTCGCGCACGAAGCCATCGACATCCAAACCTTCCGACACGAGTGCGCTAACAATTTTTTATCGCGGCGGCAATTTTAACTTTTCGCACCAGCGATACGTTTTTGCACGATCGACGATTTATCCAAAATCGGCTACGCGATCGGCGAATTCCTACGGTTTCGCGATCTACGAGCTCTCAAAATAATCCCGCGATCAGCGAGCATCAGCGATAAACTTGGCGATCGACTTCTGCGATCGGGGATTCCTACGAGTCGGATTAATTTCGTGATCGAGAATTCTCGCGAAATACCTTGGAGCAAGACTTTCAAGAAATAAAAGCCGACGAAGAAAAATTTAAAAATAAAAAATAAAAAAATTCTTTTTCGAGCTAACCTCAACAGGGCACCCAAGACCTTCTTCAAGGCCTTGTTTTATAATACGCCCTTGGCGAGGCAATTAAGAGGATGTCGACCAGCAAATCAAGCCCAGAAGGACTCAAGCCACAGGAGTGTGAACGGAGTTCAGGGAGGTCCAAGCCACCCATTTCCTACATTCCCACTGCCATGGACACCCGAAGGTAATCAACAAAATCAAGGTCTCCAACAAAATGACCTTGTCTGTCACCGTCTTCGATGAGGGAAGTCCTGAACAGTTCCTCAACCATGTCCAGACCTCGATGGAAATAATTTCCCAGAGAGGCTTAGACACGGACTACGGGAAGCCTGTAAGGCAGATGCAAAGGCTGAGGCAAAACTGACTGCGGCCACTGCGGCCAAAGCCAAGTTCAAAGGGACGGATGAAAATTCCCCGTCCTCCAGTCGTGGAACAAAGCAACTGCTGCTAAAATCCACACCAGTGAGGCCCTAGTGTCCGCTGGCCAAGCGATCTTCCTGCAGTACTCCACTCAATTGTCGGAGACTGCCCGTCGTCCTTGGACCACCATCGTTGGGGAGCAAATCAATTGCGAACCCTGGACCGATGTGTATGGGACAGAGCATCCCACAAAACGCCCGGCATCTTGGACCTCCTTTCAGGAATGTGTCCAGTTGCACCTGCAGACCGTCTTCAGGACGGATGCAGCGGAGCAAACGTTTCTACATCAGCAATGGGCTGAAGAAACCAAACAGGGTACCCACCAGGGACTTTGTGCAGAGGATCCAGCGCCTTAACGGGTATGTGGAACTCTTGCCGTGCCTGTTTTACTCTTCCAAGGCTGCAAAGTCTACGAAAGTATGCGGGCCATTTGATGATGCCGACTTGGCAAGCCACATCCTCAGGATGGTTCCTAGGAACTGGCAGGACCAATATGAGCTCAGTGGAGCTTTGGTACCACAGAGTGTCAGGGAACTTCTCGAAGTCCTTGAACGCATCGAGAAGGCCTACCCCACCGAGAAGGTTGGAGAAGGACCCAAGACCGTAGCCAAGGCTAACGACTCATCTAGGAAGAAGATGGTCTCTTTTAGTGACCGGATTCGAAGAAACGTCGCACAGAGAAGTACTGTTCTCTCTGCAAGAAACATGGGGGCGCACATACCACCCACAACACTCCGGATTGCCGGAAGTATGACTCAATGGGACCCGAAGTCAAGCTTCAAGGGGAGAAAACCAAATGGAAACTCTCGTGGACTAGAGAGACCTGCTCGAGGAGGAAGTAGCTATGCGCAGCTATCCGCTAAAATCGACAAACTTACCAAGTCCAACAAGAAAATGAAAGCGCTATCGGAAAAAGAAGCGTAAGCATCACGAAATGAGCGACAGTGATGATTCAGACTCATCTTGAGATGATGGGTTGGGGAGTACTAAGAAATTGTGTAGTAAAATCGATTGTAATGAAATGATTAACACTTATCTTAGTCCGATTAAGACTTCCCCACGTGCCAACATAACATTTTCTGGTTCAAACAAGACATGTTCGAACCTGGCAGAAGACCTAGGAAATCTTCCAGTCAACCTTACACAGAGTGAAACAATAACCGAATTGTCGGACCCGAACTGTCGGGTGACCTTTTCAATAGTGTGAACCCCCTTTGACAGGTAAAGAAGGGCAGGTCACTACTGTAGTAGCACAAGCACGCTATAAAGCGACTGAAAATCCAGCCCGTAAGAATATCGAACACTCTACAGGGCGTCGTACCAGTAACACAGTCATCAGGATCCTACTAGACAGTGGATCTGATGGTGATCTCCTGTTCCATGCAAAGGAACGGAGAAGCGCTTTCCCTACTTGACTAGGCAGGTGCCAAAGTCTTGGCGCACGTCGAATGGGAGCTTCCTAACCAAAGGAAGGAGCGAAGTCAACTTAAAGTTCTTTGAGTATTCGAACAGTAAGGAGTACACAGTGACTCCTGACGTAGTAGAGTATGATAAGAAAAAGATGGCTAAGCCAGCGTTCGACCTCATTCTTGGATGTCAAACCATGAAAGAGCTCGGAATTGTTCTAGATTTTCGAACAAAAGAAATAACCATTGATCACATCATTTTGCCAATGAGAGACATCAATAGTCTGACCTCATCAAACTTGGATAAAGCCTGGGCTGTTAACAACAGCATGGCAAATGAACCGCAAAGTACGCAGGAAGCGACACAGCGGGTAGTTAAAATCCTAGATGCAAATTATAAAAGGCAGACCTCCAATCAATTGTTAGCACCAATTGTACTCACCTAAGTCTCCAAGACCAAAACTCGTTGCTGGAGTTACTCACAGAATTTGAGGAACTTTTGACGGAACACTAGGTGATTGGAACACAGAGCCTGTGTCCTTCGAACTTAAGGAGGGCGCAAAGCCATATCATGGCAAGGCATACCCAGTACCAAAATCTCGCAAAGAAACAACTATCAAAGAACTGAATAGATTATGCGAACTGGGAGTGGTAGAGTTTCAGCCCGAATCGGAATGGGCGTCACCATCATTTATCACTGGAAAACAAGACGGAACTGTGCGCTTTCTCACTGATTTTAGAGAAGTAAATAAGCGACTAGTCGAAAGCCGTTTCCATTACCCAAAATCAGTACAGTCCTGCAAGAGCTAGAAGGATTTACCTATGCTACAACCCTAGATTTAAACATGGGTTATTATACCATTAGACTGGATCGATTCATCCAAAATATGTACCCTCATTTTCCCATGGGGCAAGTATTCTTACCTCCGTTTGCCAATGGGCATCGCAGGTTCACCAGACATCTTTCAAGCAAAAATGTCAACACTAATGGGAGCCTTAGAGTTCGTGCGAGCTTACCTTGATGATTTGTTATGCATCACAAAGGCAAACCTGGAAGACCACCTTGACAAATTGAAAATGGTGCTTACCAGGCTACGCGAGGCGGGCTTGCGAATCAACGCCCGAAAGTCGTCATTCTGCACCTTTGAAACAGAATATCTAGGTTATACCCTCACACGAACAGGGATTAAACCACAGCAGAAAAAGGTACAAGCGATTCTCGCGATTTCATCGCCGAAAAATGTCAAAGACCTCCGTAAGTTCCTGGGCATGGTCCAGTACTATAGAGATCTTTGGGCAAGGCGCAGCGAAGTGCTTGCCCCACTCACCTCACTGGTAGGAGAGTGCGGTCACACCAAGGTCACCAGAGCCAACAAGACGAAAAACGTCCATGGTACTGGGACACGGTGCATCAAAAGCATTCGATGGCGTTAAGACTTCAATTGCCAAGGATGTAGTCTTAGCCTATCCCGATTATTCAATGGAATTTGAGATATATACTGATGCCTCGTCTAAACAACTAGGATCAGTTATCACCCAGGGTAATAGGCCCCTTGCGTTCTTCAGCAGGAAGCTGTCGACAACGCAACAGAAGTACAGCGTGACCGAACTAGAACTACTGGCCATAGTGGAAACACTCAAGGAGTTCAAAGGCATGTTGTGGGGACAAAGATTAAAAGTCTACACAGACCATAAAAATCTAATCCAAGACGCCCTCGGATTAACCTCTGACCGTGTCTACCGATGGAGATTGCTCCTCGAGGAATTTGGCCCGAAATTGTTTACATTAAAGGCATACATAACACTGTTGCCGACGCCATCTCTCGCTTAGACATCGGACCAATGCCAAGTGAGCACGAGAACTGGATGACGTTCACCAAATGCTGGTGTCATTACACCATGCAAGAAGAGAGTGCGATAGACACCTCTGCATACCAAGAGGAAATGAATCTGGTATTTGCAAACCGCAGCGAAGAAGATGTAATCTACCCGTTAACAGTACGAGAGATTGCAGAAGCACAAAAGCTTGATGCCAGCTTGAAGGCGTTGAAAGACCAGTACTCGACACAATTGGTCGAAAGTACACATCTCCTATGTAAGGAAGGAAAAATGGTCATTCCAAAAGATCTTCAACACCGTGCAGTTAGTTGGTACCACCACTATCTACAGCACCCTGGACACACTAGACTCGAAGAAACCCTTCGTGCTGCGATGTACTGGAAAGGTATGCGAAATACCGTCCGTAAATATGTCAAAAACTGTCATGCATGCCAAGTCAACAAGAGGCATAAGCATAAGTACGGGAAACTCCCTACTAAATTCGCCATCACAAACCCTTGGGATGTACTATGTGTGGACCTTATTGGCCCGTATACAATCAAAGGTAAAGATGGGACAGTAATTGATTTCATGTGTCTGACTATGATTGACCCAGCTTCTAGCTGGTTTGAAATAGTTGAACTACCGGTAATCACTGAGGCGATTATTCCCCTGGATACAAAAGGGCGGAAGGGTAAAAAGACCCATGAGGAACCTAAGTTAGCATACTTTGATAAGTCATCAGCAATGATCAGCAACTTAGTGAACAAGACCTGGTTTAGTAGGTATCCACGTTGTCAATACATAATTTATGACAATGGAAGCGAATTCAAACTTCACTTCAAAGCCCTATGTGACTCATATGGGATCACGAGTAAGCCTACCAGTGTCAAGAATCCACAAGCGAATGCAATTCTAGAACGAGTGCATCAGGTGATATCATCTATGCTCGAACAGCTGAAATAGACATGGCCCCTTCAGTAGAGACAAGCGATATAGACAAGTTCGTGACGAACGTCGCTTGGGCCATTCGCTCAACATACCACACAGTACTAAAAGCCTCCCCAGGTGCAGCCATCTTTGGACGGGACATGTTGTTCGACATCCCCTTCCTGGCCGACTGGAATAAAATTGGAGAATATAGGCAACACCAAACAGACCAAAACACAGAGCGAGAAAATAGCTCACGTCGTGATTGGGACTACAAAGTTGGTGATCAAGTACTTCTTAGAAAAGATGGTATACTCCGCAAAGGTGAAAGTAGATATGAAAGTGATCCTTGGACTATCACATCAGTTCATACAAATGGCACCATCAGGATTCAACGCGGAACCAAATCAGAAAGACTGAATATACGAAGAGTTACACCTTTTTTAACAACCAAACTTAAAACCGTATTAAATGTCAGTTTCAAAGCGACAAAAACGGACTCTCCCTCTTCAAACAACACTTACTCGTTACACATGTTTAACAAACTCTTTAGTTCGTTATTGTTACTCTCATGAGAACCCATTTTTTCACCTAAAAACACTTAGGGGTTTTTGGTTCCTTTTTACCTGATACTCCATTCGTGGGGCGAGTGACATAGGCCAAGAATCAGCCATTTTTGTACCCCAGGGTACAAAACCTAAATAGAGCATGAATCAGCCTTTTTGTACCCCTGGGTACAAAACCTAAATAGGAGCATTCTCAGGACCCCAAGTAGGAGAGTCCACCTCCCGACGGCATGGACTCCCCAACATGGAAGTTCAGAACCCCAAACAAGAGAGCACTCTTTTGGAAGATCTAAACATCTTTCAGAAGGGTATAGACATACCATATTGTGTAGAAGTCTACACAATGTTCGTTTGCATCGTTTGGACTGGAGTGCAGTTCCACTGCCTTTCCATCCTCACAATAGCACAAAATATAGCTCATAAAATCAATTCTTCGACACCTGTCGAAACTACCTATAATTTTCGCGTGATATTTTTTACGACGATTTTCGGCTCAGGTCACCAATTGCCACAAAATTGGCAAAGTTGTCTGTCTTGCAATGATAAGCAGGGAGGGGCCTGAAAAAAAAATTAATAAAAAAAGAAGAAAAAAAAAAAAGGGGGGGTTTTAAAAAAAAAAAAAAAAAGTTAAAAAAAAAAAAAAATTAGAGTTCCACAGATGATATGGAGTAAACCCTTTTATTCTTCCTCTTAAATCTGCTGTATAAACACCAAATTACTATTATCAAATTTCCCTCAATTTCAAGTCTTTGCATTGTTTGATACATCTTACTCACTAAAATGAACAATGTAATTCAATGAATTTATTGAATTGCATAAGATACGTGGCTCATGGAAGAATTAAAGAAACAACATGGACAAGAATACTTGGTGCATGGAGTACGAACATGGATTTGTTTAGAAAGAGATTGTGTCCTCAAAGGTGAAAGATTTTTTTGGCTTTGTAGTGTTGCCTTGACACAAGAGTATGACCCCACAAGTGCATGAGAAATTTTGCAACCATTTCATGTAAGTCACTTGCTAAAAAGTCTCATCCTTAACAGAAACTGCGATCATCAAAACTAGACGGATGTAGATCATTTTATGAAGATCACTCACTGGAAAAAACCATGCAACAACTGGGGTACAGCCTCCCTCATTTCTGCAGCAATGAATTAATGACATCTCCATAAATCTTTCAAAGAAATAACAATAGCAGTAATATCATCCCTATAATCTCCCTCATACTCATGCCATTTCTCCATCGCTACCCTGATCAAGGCTTCGCACGCCGTAGTAGCGCACTTCTTCCCACCCTCAGAATTGTCTTCGAGCAAATGTTCACTCACAATCTTAATAGCATCTTCATTTTCCATAAACTCCCAAACTCCATCCGTCGCCAGTATTACAAACTCATCGTCCTCGCCAACTTCATGAATCGTTACCACTGGTTCGGCAATGACACCTACTTTTTTGACAGCATGATCTCCAATGGAACGTGCCATGGCCAGTCCAATTTGCGTATGTTCTGGATCGAGCCAGACGCGAGCCGAGAGGCCTGGTTCCGGGGATGGTGAGACGTAACCTCCAGCACTGATGATGCGTTCTTTTTCTCCCGGGGAGTCGGGATTTTGATCGATGGAGAGGGGTATGGCAATGAGAGAAGGCACGGAGGATGTTTTTTCGAGCGAAGCCTGACTCGTTTCATGATTCATATCGCTCTGCTCGTTGGAGTGGCTGGGCCTGCGCCGCGCAAGAATGGCACGAGAATCTCCAGCATTACTAATATCTACCGGTATACATTGTTAGAGTTGCAAGTAACCCTGTTAGAGACGGAAAGAAAGAATATCATAGGAAGTTGATTTTTTACACTCACACAACTTGTCATGACGAAGGAGCGCAACACAGGCTGTAGTTCCGCTGTACATTGGCTATGATTGAGACCAACACGGAGGAACAATGCAAGGAGAAGTCTGAGTGAGTAAAGTAGGATTTGCATTGATTGTCGAGGGAAAAAACGACGCTTGTAAGACGCTCACTTCAATATCTGATTCTTGTAATAGACCACGATCGACATTGGTAAATGTTTCAATAAAAGCTTTCTCTATCAAAGTCTGTTCATTCCGAACAACAAATTCTTCATTGGCACACTGACTTTCACTCTTGTGTACTTCACCATCCTCCTCAATCATTCCCAAAGTGCTAGTCTTGCTACTCATGGCACTATTCCTTTCGAGAAGGAGCAATAATTTTTCTTCTAAAAGACGTTGCACCTCCCCCAGGGCATACTGACTGACCATCTCTCCACCCTCTCCATGCCCATCGTAGACGGCAAACAAAGCGCAATGCTGCGAGTTAGCATAGGGGTAGGCTATACCTCCTCTATCTTGATTGATTTTAGCTGTTGTCTGTTGCGTTTCTCGTTGATGTGCGTCAGCAAGGTCGTCGTCGCTACTATCGTCGTCGTCGTTCTCGTAATCGGAATCGTAGACCGGCTCCATGCCATGACACGAATACGTGCCCACAACATGCCGAGGGAAGGGCAGGACGTGATCCGGCGTGGAGCTGCAGAAGGAGAATCGTTGGCGCCACTTGGATCTGAAGTGTTTTGCGCTGCGAGGCGCGAGGCGGTAATTGTGTGATGACGATGGCGACGTCTTCTTGGCGATTTCTCCGGCGTGCAGAATTCGTTTCGGCGTTAGCTTTGTGGTCGCCGGAGTTTGCTTGACTCTCTTTGCTGGAAGATGGCCAGCGTTGTTATCATCGCTCGGCCGCCTTCGCTTCTCCCCACCCGTTGCAGCATTCGGCTCTTCTCTATTGAGTACGATGTCGTCTGCGTCTTCGTTGTCGACGCTGTCATCGTCGAGCTCGCCCAGCAATTCTGCAACCACCTTCGCAGAATCCTGAATGTGGTGTCTCGAGTACGTCAGTCGACGCTTGCGGAACGAGTGGGCGAGTTCCTCTTCGGGAGAATCCGGGAGGTCAATGTCGGAGCGGTTCATGGTCTCATGATGTGATAAACACCACACAAGTGTTTCGCCTTTTTTATGCTCTCGTATGGTATTGTGTTGTACTACAATACTATTGTACTTCGGCATAGTTCGGCATGTATGACTGTGTCCCTGTGGTTGGCCAACGGCGGCCATCCGGAACACAACATCATCATGTTGTGTCTGCGGCTCGGACACAACACCCATTCCTCTCAAATGTGGGACTCCAATGGGTAACCAATTCCGCACTTAATTCCCCTCGCACAAAAAATCATTGTGATATATCTAGTGTGAGAAGTTGTACACAATCACCGCTTTCCCGCCAAGAATGTCAGTATGTACGAATATGTTAACTCTTAAATCTTATAGAGGTCATAAATTGATACCATTCTATTTAATTAAGCTCCTATTTTGTGGGCCGGTCAAAAAACACGAAGGAATACCATATAGAATGAAATCTCTCCGAGTACCATACATGAGCTACTAACGGCTAACGTACCACAGCGGTATCGTACTCCACAGAAGTACGGTAAAAGTATTTTGATAGATCGAAGTCGTGTTTTCTCCGGGTTTTCCTCTCCTCCAACGTTCCAGCCTTGTCCCAGCCATCGAACGACGCCAATAATCCCGTCCGCTGTCATAACGCATCGAGCGGTAGGTCTAGCAGCAGGTCTCGTACAATACAATACCATACCGTGCACGACAGTATTTGTTCGTTGAGGCCAACTACGATACTACACGGTTGTCCATCAACGAAAGCAGGGCTACAAGCTGCACAAGTATAAACACAATATAAAGACAGAACCAGCCATGGCAAAGAAGAAGGGATGCATCAGCATCCTTCTCCTCCTCGCATGGTCTCTCGTTGCCACATGCCCAACTTTTGTTTTCGCGGTAAATGTGGAGGAATGCACTTCCCAGGACGGCGAATGCTCCGCGAATGTTGCCGCCGTTGATTTCGACGATGGGGACCAAGACTACGGAGAAGAAGAAGACCAAGAAGAAGAAGAGTCCATCTCTCCTGGAACCAACGACGAAGAAGGCTGCATCGATACCGACGAACGATGCTCCTACTGGGCCGAATCGGGCGAATGCGACAACAACCCGAATTATATGCACATTTACTGTGCCTTGTCCTGTGACACCTGCCCTGAACGCCACGTGAAAACTGAGGAAGAGGTGCAATTGTTGCGGGAGGTGGCGCAGTACGGGGAGGCCCAGAAAGTCGAGGTGAGTCAGTCCTTTTTGTTGTACTTACAGATATTGATGCCATTCGTCGAGACCCCTTCGCTCAGACCATCCTTTCTCCTGATTTCTCCTCGTAACCCGCAATACAGGGAGCCGAATCCGCAAACACATTTGAAGTCATTCGCAAAACGCTGGACTACATGCAAAATGTCGTGTACGCCGAGGACTCGACGATCAATCTCTCCCCCGAAATTCTTGGGGAGTGTGTTAATCGTGAATCTTGTGAGTGTGGTTCAATGTTTCCCACACATTCTGTCTTCCTTCGGCAATATCGCCTTACTTTGCACGCGCACGAACTGACATTTTTCTTTTTTCGTAGTGTGTGCATTCTGGGCTGCCATTGGAGAATGCCAGGCCAATCCAGGCTACATGAAATTGAAGTGTGCTCCGTCGTGTCAAACAGTTAAGTTACATGATCTCATCCAAAACCCGTTAAGGTTTCATTATTATGATGCACTTATTCAATCCAACTTATTTTTTCGTCAGTGCGAAATGATTGACATAAACAACCGTTGCCCCCCTCTCAGTGATGACGTAGAACCAGGCCTGCTACCTGGAGGACTGAACGCCATGTTTGAACGCATCGTCGCCACTGCACCAGGAAATAATACCCAAATCGAAGTAGCGGAAGGAATGACCAATTACTCAGTCGTGGTTCACTCCCGTCCCGCTCCTGTAGAAGGGGACGCTGTTATTAGCAAAGAAGTGGATCTGGAACAACCTCCGTGGCTTATCACATTCAACAACTTTTTGACAGATGAAGAATGTGAAACCATGATATCTCTGGGGCATGAAAGTGTTTACGAGCGAAGCAAGGACGTAGGAGCATTGCAAGCTGATGGGTCGTATGATTCAGTAGAGAGTAATGGGAGGACTTCGGAGAATGCATGGTGTTCGCATCAAAAGAAATGCCGTAATCAGGATGTTCCAAAGAGAATTCATGAGCGCATCGAGTTAGTGACGGGTATTAAGGCGAATCATTCGGAGGACTTCCAGATTTTGAAGTACGAACCTGGGCAGTTTTACAGGAAGCATCACGATTACATTGAGTTGCAGGCGGATAGGCAATGCGGGCCACGCATCCTTACTTTCTTTTTATACCTTAATGACGTAGAAGAGGGCGGTGCCACTAATTTTCCACTGTTAGATATTGCGGTTAAACCCAAGAAAGGCCAGGCGGTTTTGTGGCCAAGTGTTTTGAATAGTGACCCAAAATCAAAGGATTATAGGACGGATCATGAGGCGCAGGATGTTATCAAGGGTATTAAATTTGGAGCGAATGCTTGGTTGCATCTCTACGATTATATGGCTGCAAGTGAAATGGGATGCACCTAGTAGTTAAATCGTTTCTTAAGACAGACCTTAACGTTAGATATTATATAAGTGCTTCAAACTAAGTCTACATTTGTTTTTGACACGATGTGTTCAAATGATGTCGTTCACATACTAACGTGTGTTCTTATGAAAAAGTCTCGAGGTTGTTGCCACAAAATTACCCTGACTGGCATCATTGCCTATCATTGCCCACTCCCTTTGATATGGCGCCATCCAAGCATATCAATTCCTCAAGCATAAACGCCCTTCTCCTTGTTTCTATTAGGATGATAAAAAGAACATTGAATCGACGGGCTCTCCTCCACAAAGACCTTGTGTACGTAAGATCACTAGAACATCCCCACTAATGCAACCAATTCTGCTAATCAATATAATAGGGAGTGGTTTGAATAATGTGCTACGCATTTTTGTATGGATGGCATCGATTGACGGCAGTTGTACTTCCCATTTTAATAATGGTTTTGCAACAACTTGCTATCCTTTATTACGAAATTTCCCCTCATACAAACAATAACATTTCATGTTCTAGACCCCGATCTGAGGCTGTCAAGTGCTCCACCCACCTCACTCTATCATAAACAACAAGCAGGGGATGAAAGTTCAAAATGCTATGTTGCATGTTTCCCATTTAAGAATTGCTTTGGAAACAGCACCCTCATTATTCAATTAATAACTTTCTTCTCTCCATGCCTACAGTCTGTCATGGACTCACCCCATGTCAACGAAAACAGCCAGCAAAGGCAACAAACAGGACACAAGATTGAGTTTACATCCCATTTTCTACAATGGTTTTTGCAAACAAGACTCCCTCCATGTCGATAGTGACATCTGAGATTCCAGAAATACGCTAGAACTGTCATGGACTCACCCCATGCGCATGACAAATGTCAGCCAAGGAAAAAAACAGGAGACAAAATTGAGTTCACATTGCGTTTTCTACAATGACTTTTGCAAACAAGTAACATATTACTTGTCAATAAATACCTTCAATCCCTTCAGTCCAATGGTGACTCACATAATCTGTAGCTGCACTAGCACCCACCTCATGTCATCAACAATAGCCAGCAGGGATATGGAAAGGGTTGAAGATTGTGCCTGCTTCTTATTGTCACCAAATGTTTTGTTCTCGTTTCCTCATTTTCTTTCAATGTACCAAGTATACCAACAGTAAATACCAGCTCCTAGACGTAATCTGAAGCCGCCACAGATTGTGCCAACTTCCCTTTTTCAACCATATCTTCTTAGTAACTATGTTTTCAAGGAAAATGCCACTCCTTTCATGCTAACAGTGACATCCAAGCTGCTAGACATAATACGGGGTCACCCCCCCTACATCCACCCCTTGCCAACCGCATTATTGTCAATAGAGCTGATCACTAATTGGTTTTATTTGAAAAAATGTCCCACTTCACAGGTTTGTGACATCCCACCCCAAGATATTATTTGTGAAACCACGTCTATCACTGAGGCTTTTGACTTGGTGTTTTATTTAATGATAAAATTGGAGCCTCTATTGATTGTAAAGATTATGAGCTATGGAATTTTTCCATAACAATTATAATGGGTTACTGTTCAATTTAGGGTTTCTGTTAACGTCTTTTATTCAAAGCAATGCCGTAATGAAGAGATCATTGCATTACATACTGCATCATGTCATTGCATGTAAATTCATGGCAACTACAGTCCCGCACAGTTGCTTGTCACAAATCTACATTTGTGTTACCCTTCCTGTAGCAAATGTTCCGCTACACAGATTTTGGTTGTATTTTTTGTCACAAATTCATACCGTGACTTTGGTAAGAGGAGCATTTCGTACAACAGTAAACCACTCCCACAAATAACAAATACAGGAATGCATCTGCAGTACAATATACATACCATGTCACCCAAAGCTAGTGCTAGTAGTTTCACATAGTACAATGCACAATCTGACACTTCATGGTAGATCATAATCTGATGATGACTCTGCAATAACTTTTATTTAAAGACATACTTTGCAATCAACAGTATATCCTGGTTCACAAGTACCCCTAAAGATGTTTGAAAGCTTCCTATTGGTTTTTATGAATCAGTTGAGCTAGTCAAGGTAGTGTGGCAAAAATAGAAGTATTTTCACCCTTTTAGCTTAAGAAGAAGAGGTACGATATGACATCCCTTCCCAAACATACCATCAATGCCTCCATCATACGAATGAGAAGTGTGGTGACTTTGAAAGGCTTCTCTGCGACCTTCATTTGTCACAAGGGGTCCAGCACATGTATGTGCCATCAACACCATGCCCATTGTATGTTCAGATTCGTTGGGATAAGCAAGCAAACCATTTTTTTATTTTTAAGTCTACTGTTCTTGACAATTCTAGCCTGTGCCCCCCAAACTGACCTTATTTTTGTGATGTACCACATCCCTCTTTTACATAACACTATGTATCTCATATTTTGACAGAGTACTAATTCTAATTGATTTGTGGTTCAGGCCATCAATCCCCAGTCCAAAGCCACAATAAGAGGTTCTGCCTCATTCTCCTCATTGTGAGATGGTTCAGTTTATGTTTTGATGCAATACCCATTGATAAACCACATCTCTCACCATGTTTGATTAATTTCCAATGAAAATTAAGTCATGATGTGGTTTTGGCCATGACTCTTCAGCCCACCTCCTATACAGTGCAGGTTGAGTGTCATTTTTTCACATCCCCCTACCTCTTTTATCGATTTTGTCAACGTGTCAAATTATCAAATTGAAGTCTTGAACCTCCATTGGTTCAGTGCTTACTCCCCACTCTATGGGCAGTAAGGAGCTATCATCACATCCCGGCTTCAGATGAAAGGTTTTGCTCTTTTCATATTCATCCCTAGTTAATTGGTGGTTGCTCTTACTTTGGACAACCACCCCCTCATCTCATAGAAACCTGAAGAGGCCATTGTAAACCCTCTTCTCCTCTCAAATATTACATAGATTTCAGATTCCTTCCATACCTCTCATATAACATTGTTCGCCCTTTTTGATTTTGCCAATTAAATTGTTTTCATCAGTGGTTGAGCTGACCCCATCAAAGTCACAGACAATGTAAGAGGCTGTCACTGACCTTCCTCAGTTGAAAATACAATAAAAAGAAGAATGGTGTGGGGTTTTATTTTGTTTCTTTGATTTAAGGTTTTATCCGCTTTTATTATTGCATCATTCACAATTTTTATATTTCCCATAAAATTATTGTTTGCACCTAGAACATACTATAAAGGTCATATTGAACATGCATTTTATGATTTTTGCTTTATGAAGATTGATTTTTTGTATTACTGAGTCTTCTGGTGCTATTTTCAGTTTGAATGAAAGTGTTTATCACAAGATTACTGTGATTTACTATAAGAATACATATCTTTACAAAAACTGTGAAGTCATAAATTTCACCATTAAACACGATTTCTGTTTGGTTACATACAAGTGTTATAACAGAAACAAGAATATTATTGTATACAAAGAGTGGGCTGAGACATGAGACTTCTACCAAAATTGTGTCAGGCAGCATCATGCCTAGACTTAGACTAGATGAGGAAATAATATAGGAGTGACCTGAATTCTGTGGGATTCAGATTGTGATGTATTATGATTATTGGTTCCAGTGTTTTGGGATGTTTGCCAGGATTTAACTGGAAATACACAGTTCTCAGTACTCAAAAGCATCATTATCTTCCATTGTCCTTTTTCTATTGTTGTATTAGCTGTGTGTCATTGTAGATCCAATCATGGTTTGTAGCATGGTGATGTCACATTTTGAATTTCATGTTTTTTAATTGCCATTCTTGCTAGAGCTTTTCACAAATGCATGTTGCAGTCAACGCCACTCATGATCTTTGTTGTAATATCATGCCATCATCATTGGTGTAATCCTATAGTTTTCAGATGTAGATGCTCTAAGATTACTTAGATTGCTTTGAAAGCCATTTTGCTTGATATGTTGTTGGGAGTATGCACAATAAAAAACTTTCTTATTCACTATGATGTAGACGTATGACTACAACTCAACAAGAAGTAGTGTTGTCATATGGGAGTGTATGGTGCCAGTGTCACACCCATACTGATCTTTTAGAAGCAAGGGGGATATGCAGGAGTGGGTGCTGCATTTATGAAGGCATTTTTCAGTCATCCCTACCATATTACCCTCGTTGAAAAACCTCGCACGTATGATTCTGGTAATCAAGCAAAATCTAGCAATGGCCACATGCCTGTTAGGTTGTCTTCATTATAATCCTATTTTCTAATCCAGGTGCTCGTGCATTGTTTACCTTGCTTGGCATCTATTGCCTTCAACCCTGTGGTCATCTGCAAAGCAAGCAAGGCACTTTTGCTACTACAACATTAGACCGCATACTCCAAACTCTTTGACTTTCTGAAATAACTCATGATGCAAAAATCTTGTTTCTACAACTGGAGTGACTGTTGGTACCCATATTTAAAATGTGCCCTTTTTAAGACTAACATGTCTGTATACATACAGGCAGGTGAAGTAAGTTTGTATTAGCTAAGCTGCAGATTCCATTTTTTTGGTTCCGGTTAAAAACAACCGGAACATTTACCATTTACCTATCTAGGTACCATATACTCCTACCCCACTGGCTGGCTGGAATATTCTGGTGGTTCTGGATGCACCTGGAATTCCGGCAGTAGTTCCAATCCTAACACAGTGTTGGCTAATAATAATAGACATGACCCTCACACATCAAAGACATCATTTAGTTCAATAAGGCATTTGTTTATCAAGTGTTTAAGCTAAAAAACCTACCTGTCTACACTTATGTGGGGAAAAAGCTAGTCAAAGACACATCAATTACATTCTTGTTCATCATCACTAAAACCATCCTCACCATCACTTACAGACCCAAGTCTGTCACACTCCCCCTTCTCACAAACCCTAAACCCAGAAACTGGATTGGCCTTATAAAACTCTTTCACCACATAATAAAAACCACTAATGTCATTGCACATCTCAAAGAAATCATAAGACAAGACATCACTGTGGGTCCTTTCATTCTCATGATGGCTGTTGATCTTGTCATAATGTTCATACAGGCTCAATATGAAGCACCCCCACCCTTTTCCCCTTTCCCTTTTCCCTTTTCCCTTCAGTGTCCTTTCAGAGCTTTTTCAAAACCACACCATCTCCCATTGCTGTGTGCATCTCCCTCTTTGAATCCACATCAATCCACTTCGATCCCTCATACATCGCAGACAACCGAGCAGCAAACTTTGTATCCCCCGAACTGTCAAACTGAACCTTCTCTCATCTCTCCTCCCATGCCCTAAAAACCTTGTAACTCTTGTGCTGCTGGTCAAGTTTTTGCAACAGAAATTATTGTAATGTTTGAAATCATCGTCCTTCCATAACTTACTGGCCCTTTGGGCTGTTGCTCTTCTCAGCACAGATAGTTCATAACTATATGCTGCAGAAATGGTTGAAAGTTTCTTCGTAACCTCTGATCCAAGCTTCCCCCTTTTGACCTTCTTGTGCCTCTTTGTTGCCTTCCAATGACGGTCTGCACAACCAACACCCTTAGCTTTAGATTGACTCTGCAGGCTAAAGCACCCAATACCTTTGTTTCAACCAGGCTATACTTCTCATACCACTCATGGGCAATAACATCTTCATTCTGAGCAATGATCCATGAATTAGATGATGCAAAAGGGACCAGAAGATTCAAAATTATGCAACTCAGAAAGTAATGTGTCAATCAACTGGGCTTCAAGGAATTCCCTCTGAGCTCTGTCCACAACTTCAACTGGAATCATGTGCTTCTTCTTAAGCCTTTCACAGGCTCGCCGATCTTCTGGGTTGCGGTTGGCTGGATTCTTTGCATGCTCAACTACATTGGGGTGTGGGCACAATAGATAGGACACACGAACATGACCAGGCAACAACAAAGGTTGGTAGTGCATGTAGTGGCTCTTGACCAATACTTTAACTTTGTCACATTGTCAAATGGCTCTTCCACTGGTGTACTGTCTTCATCTGGTTCCTCCTCTTGTTCAAAGGTAGAATCTTCCTGTGAATTTAAATCTGAGCCTGACTCTGATAAAGAATTATAATCGTGAGGTCCCATACATTGAAGATTCCCAACAGAAATGAACTAACTTACCATTCCCAATGTCTCCTTTGCTGTCCAGTCCCTCAGTCTTCAGATTTCCATCCTTACTGTTGTCTAGTTTTCTCATTGATGCAGACAGAATTTTATCTCCCGGGCAGGTGGGAGCACTCCATTTCTTCAACACATCTGCAAACCAGATTCCATTCGTAGATCAACCTGACAAACATAATTCTTTACCTTGTTAATACCACCCCTCATGTCTGCAATCCTCAATAATCTATAAAGAGGGTGCTACAGCTGACAAATGGCAAGGAGGAGATCCAAAAATCCATCATGCTTCACGATGTGAGCAATGAAAAGAAACTACTTGCATTCAATGAAAACTTTACTCATGACAGACTCCATAATTGTGTCTTTCAGTCAATCAATCCTCAATAGCTGTAGTGCCTCCCCTCCCATCCTGCACTCCGATGGTTCCATGAACTGCAGAATCCTTTCATTGTTGTGAACCTTGGAAATCTTCTTGAACACTGAGTGGGGAGCATGGCGGGTTGATCCAAATGCATTTCTGAGCAGTTGTAATAGAAAGATAAAATGCCAGAGTTAGAAGTTGAACAACATTACTCACCAACTTTGCAAACTGGCACATCTTTTGCATTAGTCTGACAGCCACAACCTTCCCAAATAGAAGTGAGACAGTGTGTTCTATTCCGACAATTACAGTACAGCGTTGAAAATGTTGCTTTATTAAAGCACCAGCTTTTTGGACATTTGTTCACCATCAAATGCAATTAAATCAAACAACTTCTTATCTGGATCAATCTGTTGCATAATAGGCAACATCTGCTGGAAAATAAAAAGAGCATCTTTCTTGTTCCCTTCAGAAACATGATCAGTACAATCAATAACATCAAGAACACAACTAGGATTACCAGCCAAACATGCAAGGATGTTCATCAGTGGAACCTTGACAATTGTTGCACCATCACCAAAAATTCCTAATCCAAATATATCAACATTCATCAAGAGCTTCAGCATTTGATCGCATTGGTAGGCAACGAAATTTGCATCAAGAAGGTCTCAACTCATTTCATACTGGCTTGGAGGCTTATAAGCATTGTTTGTACTGCGAGCATGAATAAGCATATTTTTGAACAGATGTGATTCTGGAAGAGAGAAGGGAAGGGCATGAATGACACAGAAATGATTGATCACAAGGGAGAGCTTCCTCTCTGCTGCTGGGTTATTCTTCCCAGAAGAAGTTACAAGAACAGCCTGATGCTATATTTTTTGGATGAGTCTAACTGAAAGTATTGGTCAAGAGGGCTTCTTTTTGGAGAATTGGGCTGTGAAACGGACAAAAAGTGGAATGCTCATCAGGAGTGGGTGTTAGATCCAATGCAGCAGTAGTCTTCCAAGGATTTCTAGTGCATCCTTCTGCTTAGAATACACAGCATATGCAACAGCATCCTTCTCCAGTGTAGAAACAATGGCACTGTCTAACTCTGTTGATCCCAGTGGCTAATTATTTTTGGTTACTGTCATATCAAAATGCAGGATATCAGGATTCTGCTGGAATATTAAAATGCCCGGAATCAGAGTTCCGGCCAACTTGGCCGTAATTTCTGGCGGAATTGGAGTTTTTCCAGAATTCTGATTGGAATCTGCAACTTAGTATACTAGTAGCTGTTTTTAGACCATCCGTCAATAGACCCCATCTCGCAGTCTATATAGACCCCCCTTCAAAGTGGTTTTAGTGGGAAATTCAACGTTGTAAAATGCTAATGTCCAATTTTTTCACCAGCAATTGAGATTTTAGAACAACAATAGATATTTTCCTCATTAGAATAATCTCAGTTCTGATATTGGAGCTTACATGATATCTTACTTTCATGCATTGACCATTTATGGTTTGCACTAACAACAAGTGATACAGAACCCTAACCTCAGAGTCTAAAGGAATATTAAAGAGGAGCCTACAGACCCCCATTTCGGAGTCACAACTAGTTGATAGACCACTCATTACAGTCTATAGACCTCAGGGGGTCTACAACGAGTATATTGGAAAATACAGTAGAGTCTATACTCTTCATGTCGGGTCAATATGTTAGACCAAAAGCCCGGGAAAATTCAATTGCGAGGGGATTGTAAAAACAAAACGAAAACAAAAACGCTGCTTTTTGGCCAAAAATGTGCTTGAATCATTTAAGGTAGGGAAAATTGCCCTAGATGGGTTGTGCTGATCTCGAATTTTGATGTTTGATTGTTCAGCACCAATCCCTACAAGAGTCTAATTTTTGGACTAAACGTGTTTCGTTGATGGGCTTTATTTGTCAACCTTTGATTTCAATTCCATGAGAATTGTAATTGATAGTGACAATAAATAGGTCGTCTTGACAGTTGCTGAGGAATTATAATGATAGGATGCCAACCTGAAGTCAAGATGTGTCAGAATACACAAGAATCCATTCCTCACAGGAAAATGGTTGAGATACATTTTGCTTTCCCTGGATTCCCTACTAATTTGTCTGTCCCTAGGAATTGCAGAAAAACCTCAAGAAAGGTGGCTCCTTAAGCTTTTGCTTTTTTCACCGGACAATAAGGAAGCGGTACTCTGAACCAACACCAAACAGGGCGGCACATAACAAGTTCGGACCTCGAAATGGCGGGGCTCCTACTCCTCTGGCTAGTAATGGAAGCAGTGTGCAACATCACGCCAGGTACGCACGTGGCACTTTTTAGCAACAACGCCCCCACGGTCAGCTGGGTACGGCAATTGGCGGCACGGGGATCGAAAGTAGCCAGGCAACTCGTGCGAGCTCTTGCCCTCCGGCTCAAAGTGTGCCAAGTCTCTCCACTCACACCGCTCCACATTGCAGGGACCAAGAATGCAATCACCGACGTCCCATCGCGATCCTTTGGAAGCGAACCGCAGTGACACTGTACCAACGATGATGCTTTTCTTACCATGTTTAACAAAATGTTCCCACTCTCTTCACAGAACTTGTGGACCAACTTCCACATCTCTTCCGGACTGCATACACGCGTGACTTCCATGCTGCAGATGGCGGTTTTCTCCATGGACGAGTGGCAATGACTTCCAAAGCCCGGAAAACACACTGGATGAACTGGGTGGCCTATGTCCGGCCTTTGGGAGTGGACCTTTTCCTACATAACACCCCACATACCACAAGGGTCCGATGCCTCTTTGGGTTCGCAGCCCAAGTACGGGGGGGGGGGGCTTTGGACGCGGACGAACTGTCAAAAGCGACACGGTTTCAACAGCTCTCTTGGCCATTGGCCAAGAGATTGCTCTGGCCTACAACATTAACCCCACAAAACTCCATGGCTCAGACCATCTCCTCCCATGCCTTGGCAAAATGCTCGATGGATGGCCAAAGACCAATGGACCGGTTATGAAGAAGCTACCGGTGGAAGCTGATGTTCCAGAGTACTTAATCAAACTGGGATGTCGACCAACAGCAAGCACAAAAGAAAAGCAGTGGGAGATCTACCTCTGATTGTGTTTTATTATTTGTTACGAATTGGGGAATACACCATAAAAGGTGCGCACAACGAGTCAAAACAAAACGCAACAGTTCAAACTAAGGGACGTGAACTTTTTCAAACAGGACGCTCTGGGCAACCTCTGCCAACTCCTAAGGAGCGCCCAAGCTGGCCTTCTCATGTCTACCGACAGCGTGACGCTCAAGCTGGACAATCAAAAAATGGTTGGCAGGGTGTCTGCATATCATGAATCTAATGGGGACCCGGTGCATGACCCGGTGCGGGCCCTTGGCCGACGAGTACTTCACATACGGGAGCATGCCCCTCGGAAGGGCACGATTTTTCTAAGCGCCTTTTTCAAAGGTGGCACACGATACGACATCACACACAAGGACATCCGAGCAGCACTCAAAATGGCAGCCACGGCATTAGACTATCCAGCGACACTAGGCATACCAGTGGATTGGATTGACACACACTCGTTACAGATTGGAGGGGCAAATGTGCTATCCCTTGCAGGGTATTCCAACGCCAGATTCAGAAGATGGGCCGGTGGCACATGGAAACTATTAAAGAATACATCCGCAAGCAACTGTCCAATTTCTCTGAGGGAATGTCCACGAGTATGAAGAGGAGTTTTGGTTTTGTGAATGTGGAAGGAGGGGTGTTCCATAATATCATGGACACTGTTCTAACCCTCCCATATGCCATGGCAGTATCGTCGGTGACATAAGACAGGAGCAGATATCATTATAATGACGCCATCCTAGCCAACGGCTGAATCTAGACACATCTTCTCTGCGCAACTGCTGCGGCGACTACACCATATCACGGGAATGTCTGAGGGGCTCCACGCCACAGCCAGTCAAGGGCAACGACACAGCTACTACAGGTTTGTATAACCGCACACAGGTGGCCCGCCTGATAAAGCATCCCACCGTCTCCGGTTATCACATGGGGGCTGCACCAAACCCTTGTGTGTGTCACTGGCCAGCAACCAGGGCACAATGGGGCTACTTTGCACAAGGGGAGGGGTTTAGTCACATGTAAGCGATAAACCCCTGAATTTTTGGCACCACCCCCTATGTACTTACATCCCTGAGGTAGAAAACAGCAAAGAAACAGGTAGCACGTATCCAACCATGGTGCAAGGACTGAGAACTACAAACCTAGATCCAGTGTGTGCACTTGATTGCGGTGAGGGACAGTCGAAGTCCGGCTGCCAACCACAAGTATGAATGTTCGGGGTAGCATACGCTACCCCGAACATCTCATTCTTTGTTGGGGCAGCACCCTCGCACCATGGTTGTCGCGGGGTTTTGTTTTGCTTTGTCTAGTTGTTTTTCACGACCCCTTCCCCACCCTTTAGCCTATGGGAAACTTTGCACAAGGGGAGGGGTTTAGTCGCATGTGAGTGATAACCCCTGCAGTTTTGGCACCACCCCCTATGTAGTTACATCCCGGACGTAGAAAACAGGAAAGAAACAGGTAGCATGTATCCAACCATGGTGCAAGGACTGAGGACTACAAACCTAGGTCCAGTGTGTTCACTTCATTATTTTGGAATGTCGAAAAAGATGACGTCAATGTCATAAAATATTTTATGATATTTCTGCTATCGTAATACGGTACAATACATGATGTAAAAGTAACTACCGCGTGATACCCTAGTATGATACAATACATATGTCTCATAAATACCATCGAGTATAATATTATGAATCCAACAAGCCAGGACTGTCTATATTTATTTTCTCTTTTTGATGCAATCAGCAATGGTATGATGCCACAGTTCAATGCACATCATAGTTCCCATCTAACTAATATACTATACCAGCAGCCTCATCAACACAACACAAAGGTTTTTTTGCAGTTCTTATATGCAGAGATTGCTGTCATATCACTACAGCATACTTCTACACAATGGCAACTACAAGAAAGATGCTTTTGTCATGTATATGTGGCCACAGACAGCAGACATAGAAGCTGAAACATAGATGAGATTAAAGGATTGGACACAAAAACCACCAACATAACACAAAGATGAGTTCTATAAAGTCCTGTTAGACAGAGAATCTTGTCGCTATGACAGTGACAGGACCCCTGACATAACTAGAAATAGGGAGTAACGTTTTGGCTGTTGAAGTTATGAATTCATATCCTAACTATTTTCAAAAGTGTGAAGTACTTTCTCTTTATGTAGAATACAGTATGATTCTGCTGCAACAAAAAGGGGCAAGTTATTTCAGTCTGCCCCTACATCTATCATACTGTGAATATGTGTACCTAATGTACAGTATAGGTGACAGGTATCATTGGTTACAACACTGCAATATAGTTCCAGAAACTAGAGCTTTTTAGCACTATTTGCTGCTAGACAATAGATTTTTTGATTGCAAATGTATGTATTAGTAGCCGTTTGCAGACCCCCCTATCAATTGACTCCACCTCACAGTCTGTAGATCCCCCTTAAAGTCAATAGACTCCACTGTATTTTACAAAAAACCATTTGTAGATCCCCCCATCATATGACTGACATGGGGGGGGGTTATAGACTGTCATGGGGAGCCTATAGACTTTCTCTGGATGAGGGTCTATAGACCGTTACAGAGGGTCTATAGACCCCCCATGGCCATCTATAGACTGTCATGGGGGGTCTATAGACTGTGGTTATGGGTCTATAGACCAATAGACTCTTCTCTAAATACCTCTAGACTTGCCATATCATGAGATTAGTTAGAAAAGGTGTGAATCATGTACAAAATAACAATATTACCTAAGCTCATTCATGACTTGTGTGACTTTTGTAGTAATGTAAATATCTATGTCATTTTTTAAATCTAAATTGATGATGTTAAAAAGCTATCACTATCACAAGAATTTTTATCGTCTGATTTTCCCACCATTTAATTTTTAGCTGGGGGGGTCTATTGACCGTGAGGTGGGGGAGGGGGTCAACAAACCGCTAATAAAAAGAGATGCTTGGAACTTGGAGGGAATTGTAATTGTCAGATGATCAAGACCAGATAGCTTTATCTGACACCCCAACCATACAATCAGGATTATGGTGCGTATTGAAGAGAATTGAAAGTGGTGATTATGGATGTTGGCTTTTTCAGAGGCTTGTCTGCACCACCTTCACATGAAGAGCATCTATATAGTAACAAAGAAATCACACATGAACCTGTCATGTAATTGACAACTATTATTTTTTCATAGTGGTAATGTAATATTTACTTGTGTTTGAAATCAACACAAGCTAATGTCATCTTAATAGAAAAAAGAGGAATATGATACACAGCGAGAGAGCAATAATTTCAGAATAAGGTACCTTGGAAGATGGTGGCAAGGTGGGCTGAGGGAGGGGAGTTTCTGCAGAATTATTTGAGGATGCATTTGATGGTGTAGAGTATTTTTTGCTTGTGTGTTCCATGTGCATGGGACTGGTAGGGGGACAGTCTCAGAAATAATATAGAAATAGCATTAAGATTACTTTTGGACATGTATGTTTTGGAACTACATACTAGTAGTTTTGTTAGACCTTGTCGAAGTAACAATTTGAGGAGAGGAAATCAACCAAAAAGAAAGGTATGTTATCTTTAAACAATTTCTATTACGAGCAAAGTTAGACCTTCTTCGTGATAACAATGTAACACAATAAATATATGTGTTCACATGAACGATATTAAAGTAAATCCATCATAAAAACTTTTTATGACATTGTCCGGCATACATCAACATCCTCTGCATGAACAGAAACAGAGAGAACATCTTGTAAAATATTGTTGCTTCAACACCACCTCCTCCTTCTTCATCAATGAGTTCTTCTTCCTGTTATTGCTTTGCTCAGCCACCCTGAGCATACATCATCAAGCAATTACAATTCATCCAACAATCAACCTCATAGAGATTTGACAAGAAAGAGGGTAGTGTTGAAAGTAGTATAGGCAGTAAATATGAAAGATACATTGTATAAGTTGCCAATAATTTTGTATCAGATTGTTTCAGCAATTATGGATTATTCATTTATGTCATTTATTGTTCCCTTGCATGTAAAAGATGGTTGTTAAATGTATTAATTGTTGCTTCAATTGAGAGCTTTTAAGAATTCTGTGGCATCTGGCTCCTTGTTAGTAGGATGGTCCCTGAGGACCTAGGAAGCATTTTTGCCTATTGCCATCAGGTCGTCCTCCTCTCTAGACATGTTGGGAGTGGGCTGATATAGTGTTGACGTGGGTTTTATCCAACAGTTGCGAAAATACGGCCAATGTCACATGAGGGCTCCATGTTGCCAAGATGTTTTTTCCATGACCACACAACTTGGAGGGGAAATTTGAAGAGCAAGATGACATAGCATACCCATCATGTCATATAATATATCAAAATGATTCTCAGAACTTAATGAATTGTGGTATTTCACGCAAAATTGGCGTGAAGACCACATAGAAAAGTTATAGTTTGTCAAAGAAATTCGGCGAGAATTATTAAATTTTTGTTACAAGACGGGGTGCATCATCACTCTACCTAAACTCGTATGGTATTCTAAGGGTATTCTACCAGCAGGTGACCCCCCACCTACGATACAAACGTCATGATCATGCTATGGCCGTGATATTTTTTCAAAAACACTAAACGGTAGACGAAATAAATCGTGTCACAAGCAACAATCGTCATGAGCCTCTCCTTCGTAAAATCAGCAGTCCTCTCCTCGTCTGACGGCATCTCTCACAACGAAGAAAAATCAATCGTCAACCCCGAAACCACTTCGCTCCGCTCTCGCTCGATCACCCACAAGCCCCTCTTCGAGCAGCTTCGCGCCAACAAGGATGCAGAGCAAGAGGCGCATGATGAATTCCAGCGAAGTTTGCGGGGGACGAGACTGCTTGACGACGAAGACTGTGCTCACTTGGATGCCGTGGAGAGGGTCAAGGAGGAGAGAGAGAGGGAGGTGAAAAGCGGGATTGAGAGGGAGGTGGCGCTGTTTCGTGCGAGGAGGGAAGACAGGGGGTTGGTACAGAGTTGCGTGGGAGTCGAGGAAGATGAAACAGTCTCGAGAGATCCGTCGACGGAGACAGCGCCACTGATGAATGAGGCCAAAAAGGGTATTATTCCAAAGTTTATTGTCAAGAAAAAGAAGAGACGGAAAGGTTCAGAATCCATAAATGAAGACGAGAAGCCCAGCAAGATTGTAAGACCCTCCGACAAAAATGAAAATGCCGGTCAGGGGTTACACAACAAGTACAGCAACACGATCTTAATTACCAACAGTAGTCCTGGCCATCCATCAAAAGAAAATGCTACGAGTTCCGAGACAGGCGATGATTCCAAGTTGGGAGCTGTGAGTGGGCTTCTGGGTTTAGGATGTTACGGATCGGATAGTGATGATGATTAATTTGTTTTACTGCCATGTCCCGAATCATTGCGTGGGGGGTACATGACCAAGGAAAGAACTCAAAACTGCTTTTTCAACGTCCAATGCCCTTAGGTTGATTAAGATGTTTCCTTTGCTATATCATAGTTTTAGATGCTATTGTTATGTTAGCTCTCTAACGAAAACTAGCAATCTCATTTATTATCAGTAACAAAAAGAGGGGTAGTCATTCTGGGCTTGCTACTCGTCAAAGGTGATCAGTTCATGTGGTGGCTCTGTTATGAAAATATGTTATGTTTTTTATTCTTGCTGCACATGCTTTCTATGAATCAATTTGACCTTAAGACTGGTGGCAGTCACAGCTACTATATTTTCGGTTGCTAATTATTTTTAGTTATTGTCGAGTATATGATTGCCAAAGTAATAGAAAGTGATTGTCTTTGAGCAGCCACAGTCATCATTTTCATATATAACAGGTCAACATTTGCAAAAATATGAATGTCGCTTACACATGGAGGAATTTTTTGGGGCATAGGTCTCTCCGAATGGAAGTGAGTGGTACCTTATCTTCCTTGGAACTGAATGGCTCTGCAATAGCATATGATGCTTTGTCGCCAGAGTTCTCTTCTTGTCAGCATCTTATTCCCAATAAGAATCCTGTGTGACGGTGCGACAATCAAGAGGTAGTGGCGGAGGGACCTCATGGTCATCAGGGAGGAATTGACAAAGGAACCTGTTCGTCATCTCCAGAAGACTCAGACGGCAGATGTTTTGCCACTCAATTACATGTTTGCCGCAATCAGCATTTGGTTGGACATTCCTCTGTAGGAAGTGTTCCAGCTTTCATCATCGCTGGATGTCACAATTACACAAGATAGACAGAAGGGCCACAACACACGGATAGGTGGATAGACCCCCTAACCCTTTGCATTGGAACTAGTATCCAAAGACCTGTAGACTTAAAAAGATCTATTTATCAATGTATGGTTGAAAAAATTTCTCTACTGCAACCGTGATATTATTTTGTCTGTCAGACGGTTGACAAATGATGGTTTATGGCTCCTTTTGTATCTAACCATCTTATATTATGGGTGCAGTTTTTTACTTAAAGTTTCTTGAAAGAACACGAAGGGCCTACCACTCAGAGTTGAAGAAATGTTGTAGCGGGTACCCATGAATGGGTCCCAATGCACCCTGACATGGGGACAAAAATACAGACCGAGCCATGAATGTTTGAAATTAAAGTGATCAGATAGATAGATAGAGATATGATACTTATGAGGCAGGCTAGGTAGGTCAGGTTGAAAAGGAAGGTGAAAGTTCTATGAAAAGTACAAAGCACTTGCCACTTGCTTAGAGAGCCGTAGTGGAGTACCTGTTAATGGACCCCAATGACCCCTCAAAAGGGGACAAAAATGCAGGCAAAGCCTGAGTTTTTGAAATTGAGCTGATCTGGGAGATATGTATAGATAGGATTCAAAAAGACAGGCTAGGTCGGTTACGTTGCCAAGGGAGGTGGAAGTGCTATGAAAAGTACATATCACTTGCTAACGGAGCTGTAGGGGGTACCTATGAATGGGCTCTAATGCACCCTAAACAAGGGTACGAAAATGTGGACAGAGCCATGAGTTTTTGAAATTGAGGTGATCTGGGAGATAGATGGAGATAGGATAGCTTAGGGGCAGGCTAGGTAGGTTAGGTAAATAAGGGAGGGGGAAGTACTATGAAAAGTACAGAACTCTCACTAATCGTGCTCAGATTTTTTGCATCTTAAAGAGTGCATATGATGCCTACTCCTGGTATACTTGTTTTAAACAAATTATGGCCTAATGCAATATACTACATTACAGATTCCACTTCTTGAATGCCCCTATTGTTCAGACGTTTGTCATGGCAAGTTATCTAAGCCGAATCCCCATCCTAGCATTTGTGCATTGTGGCCTTGCAATTTATGATTATACTTTGCTTTTCTGGATTACAGATAGGTTTAAATTGCCATTTCTGTTGATGCAGGATAACTTGGGAGTGTTCAGGTGGGTACACCCAAGCAGCCAGGTGTAATTGGACACACTCAGATGTGCCACAACACAGTGCCCCAGCACATGTGGATGCACTTGAGTGTGATCAGGTGTGCCACACCCAAGTATATAGTGGTTTAGTAGGGTTACTAGCACAACACATGGAATCATAAACAGATTCAATGTGAAATCATATTACTATGCTTCCGCACCGTGAGTATGTCCATCACCTAGTCCATGGAAAATACCATTGAGAATGAGAGGTCAAAAGGTCAAAGAGGTCGAGAGAGAGAGGTCGAGAGAGAGAGAGGTCAAGAGAGAGAGAGGTTGAGAGAGAGAGAGAGAGGTCTAGAGAGAGAGAGAGAGAGAGAGAGAGAGAGAGAGAGAGAGAGAGGTCAAGAGGTCGAGAGAGGTCGAGAGAGGTCGAGAGAGGTCGAGAGAGGTAGAGAGAGGTCGAGAGAGGTCGAGAGAGGTCGAGAGAGAGAGAGAGAGAGAGAGAGAGAGAGAGAGAGAGAGGTCGAGAGGTCGAGAGAGAGAGAGGTCGAGAGGTCGAGAGAGAGAGAGAGAGGTCGAGAGGTCGAGAGAGAGAGAGAGAGAGAGAGAGAGAGGTCGAGAGGTCGAGAGAGAGAGAGAGAGGTCAAGAGGTCGAGAGAGAGAGAGAGAGAGAGAGAGGTCGAGAGAGAGAGAGAGAGAGGTCGAGAGAGAGAGAGAGAGAGATGCTGATAAGGTAGGCTTACACCGCATACGTAAGTATCCTCTACCTACCTTAGCACGCGTTCCACGTGGAACCGGCCACATACCAGCAGCAGCTGCCTAAGTCAGAGAGACATCAACATTCTCTCACGACCAATCAAAACTTAAGAACACACAAAGAGCCTAACAGCTCACATTACAAAAAATACACTTAGCACTCATAATTTACTAAGTTCGTCGTTAACACTTAAAAACACTGGTAAAGCTATTGCGCACTAATTGACAGAACTTAGTAAAACTTAACAGTAACAAACTACACGTTACCCAGCGCAAACAGAACACCCCTGTCATCCTTTCGTCATCATCACATTGACAGTCTCGACACCATGGCCTCTTCAATCTATAAAGCACCCGACGTTGCTGCCCTTGTGGACATCATCGAAACAGAAGGTATCGAACCTCTCACCGGCCGCCCAGACTGCCACAAACTCGTCCAACTTGTAAACCAACTGGCCAACGGATGTCGCAACATCGATTGCGACTACTCGAACTACGGCATGTCTTGGCTTGTCTTCCCGCAAGCCCTGTACCAATCGCTCACAGGCGAGAACATTGTGGCTCCGATCCAGCCACCTCTCGTGCCACCCTATAATCCTAATGGAACGCAGCAACAGAACGCTGTCATTTCTATCCAATGGCAGAAAAACAAAGAGTTATATGACCAAATGGTCAACACAGACAAGGCACTTATCTCTATCACCAAGGCCAAGCTCGACCCCAAGTTCCGAGCACAACTCTCCAACATGTTCGTTGGCACACCCGACAGGACTTTCCAGGCTTTCTACACTCGGCTAAACACTAAATTTGGCCGCCCGTCTCCCCACGACATCACGAAGAATGACGAACGCATGCGCAGCCCATGGGACGCCACAGATGACATTTCCTTCCTCATCAAACAAATTAGGGATGGAGCCGTATTCGCATATTTCGTAGCCCAACAAAAGACTGACAAGGAACTCGTCACACTCGGCGAAAAGGCAATTCTCGACACCGGCCTATTCGCGACACAATACCAAGGTTGGAAACGCCGGGCTGAAAATGACCGCACTTGGACGGACTTCGAAGAATATTGGCAGTCCGAATACGACCTCTGGCATGAAACAAGCAACACAGCGGCACAAGTAGGTTATGGCGGAAACGTCAACCAAGACACAGACGCACAAGACGCAGAACAAGCATATTTCACCAGCATACAACACTTCGGCGAAACAAACAACCACAACGCCGCCACCTTCAGCACCCTATCAGCCACCAACGCGCAAATGGCAAACAGCATCCAAGCACAAATTGCTGACCTAACCCGAAAAATGGAAGGACTCGCCAACGCAGTACAGACAACCCCTCCCGTCCAACCAAACATGGCATATCAACCCGCCCCGGTCGCACAGACACCCATGTACACCCAACCTCCCTTTGCACAGATGCAACAACAACAGTACACACAAGCACCGCCACACCAGCAGACCTACGGCAACCGCACATTCGGACGTACCGGCGGCCGCGGACGCGGCAATCGACAACGCAGACGAGGTGCATACCACCAAAACAACAACCCGATCCAACAACAACAATGGGCGGGGCCCAACGGCCATCCAAACTCACAGCAACCAGCACAACAACAAGGCTTCTACACGAGGCAGACTCACACGAATCCCGTCAAGTACCACAAGAATTGGAACTACTGCTGGAGCTGCGGATACGATGTCGCCGACGATCACACCAGTGCCTCATGCCCCTATCCACGCCAGGGCCATGTCTACCATGCCACACGCACTAACACCTGCAACGGTTGCCAGAAAAACAAACACAAAACGCAAATGTGACGGGAAGGGGCGGAAGTACGAGAGATAATGAATAAAAATAACAATACATGTTACACAACACATACCTCGCTTCCGATCCCCACCTATTCTATGCATAACGCCTCTGCTACACAGAACCACAATACCGACAACTACGCCATAGTAGACTCCGGCGCTTCCGACAACTATCTCACACCAACAGCCAACGTCAAATCCAAGACAACACTGCATCAACCAATCCAAGTCACGTTACCAGACAAGACAACATTACGTTCGTCACACACATGCAAAATGGACCTGCCACTACCTCCAGCCGCACAACAAGGATACATCCTACCCGGGATGAAGAACCACTCACTCATTTCAGTCACCAAAATATGCAACGCAGGATGCCAAGTCATTTTCGGCCAGGACGAATGCAACATCATCCACAATGGTACAATCGTCATGACAGGACACAAAAACAAGCACAATGGCCTCTGGTACATCCCCATCAAACAGGCCATTCATGACACTCCCTACACCATTTTTCCCGATACCACAACGCAACACATCAACAGCGTGTATCACACATCAACACTGGCAGAGACAATTCAATTCATCCACCAGTGCCTGTTCTCTCCAACAATCGACACACTATGCAAAGCATTAGACAATGATCAACTCATCGGTTTCCGCCAATCACATCATCGCAAGTCCGTAAATACTTACCTGAGTCCACTGCCACCGCCAAGGGTCACCTCCGAAGAACCCGCAAACACACCCGATCATCAACAAGAACAAGGAACTCCGAAACACTAATCCAAAATCAAGACTTCCGTCCAATCAGCGAACCTAACACAGACTTCGAATTATTTGTCGGAGCAACAATTGCAGAACAAAACGATGGTACCATCTACACCGACCAGACTGGTGCATTCCCAGTCACATCCTTCCACAGCAACAAATATCAATTCGTAGCATACGAATACAGAAGTAACGCCATCCTCGTACGACCACTCAAAGACCAAACAGACAAGTCTTTAACAAATGCCTTCCGTGAAGTGTATGAATACCTCACGGACCGTGGTTTCCAACCAAAACTCAACGTCATGGACAATCAATGCAGCAAAGCCGTCGAGAAGTACATACGCTCAACAAAAGCAGACATACAACTCGTCAACCCAGATGATCACCGCGTCAACGCAGCAGAACGAGCAATACAGACATGGAAAGAACACTGGCTCTCCGGTATGGGCACACTCGACCCCACCTGTCCCATCCAACTATGGTGCCAATTCATCGAACAAGGACAAGACACACTAAACTTACTGCGCGTCTCCCGTGTGAACCCAAAACTCTCTGCATACGCCGTGCTTGACGGACAGTTCAACTTTGATAAAACTCCACTCGCACCGGTCGGCACTCGCGCACTCATTCTGCTGGACCCTAACTCACGCAAAACCTGGCAAAGCCACGCCCTGGACGCATGGTACGTCGGCCCGGCCAAAAACCACTATCGAAACTATCGTTTCTTCATCCCAACGACAAAAGGATACCGCATCTCCGGATCAGCAAAATTCTTCCCAAAGCACACGAAAATGCCAGCCATCGAACCCGGTGACACCGCACGCCTCGCAGCACAAGATCTCATCACAGCAATCAAAACATTGTCTACAGCACCAATGACCCTGTCGGCACAACACACAACAGCACTACGACAACTTGCTGACATCTTCTCAACAACAGCGGCAGTCAACACAAAAGAACCCTCCACAATCGCCACACGGTTACGAGGGTGGCCGCTCCTGCACCACCTCCGAGGGTGAGCGCCCATCAACATCAGTAGATCCAACGGAGCCAACCAACCTACGCACACAAAGGTTCGTACATCAACGGCACACCAGAAGCAATACACCCATGCCAACACCATCAGAAGACACCAGCACACACACATCTCAACGACAAACAAAGTCGACACACGACCACAACATGCCGAACTACATCACCCAAGATGACATCAACGCCGTCACAATCAAACCACCTACTGGTTTCATCGCCCAATCAACACACACACCCTGCAACATCAAAGCACATGCCCTCTATCACGTCGTCAGCAACCTCCTCAACACAACGTCTACCACCGCTTACACACCAACAAAGCACAGCACTGATACCCAATCATTTACATTTGATGCACAACTCGAACACACATGCAACGGGGTTGTACATCCGGTGACAAAAGAAACAACCACCAAGTACGAAAAATTGGCAAATGATCCACTCATGCAAAATATCTGGACACAAGCGATGTGCAAGGAACTCGGCCGGCTCGCCCAAGGATGGGATGGCAGCACAGGCACTGACACGATTTTCTTCATGTCACACAACGAAATCAAGAACATTCCAAAGACAGAACAGTCACTTACGCCAGAATTGTCGTCGACTACCGCCCCAAAAGATGACCCGAACCGCGACGCATCACAGTCGGGGCAATCTCATAAACTACCCGGTGAACTCACAACAAGAACAGCCGATCTCACCACCGCAAAAATCCTCTGGAACTCAACCATCAGCACACCTGGTGCGAGATTTGTTTGTGCAGACATCGAAAACATGTATCTACAAACACCAATGGCACGATACGAATACATGCGAATCAAGGCAGATCTCGTGCCAGCAGCTTTCAAAGAGGCATACACCCTCTGGGACAAGATACACAACGGGTACATCTACATGGAAATAAGGAGAGGCTGTTATGGCCTCCCACAAGCAGGCATCTTAGCAAACAAACTACTCAAACAGAGACTCTCCACAGATGGGTATTTCGAACTACCCCACACACCAGGTCTCTTCAAACACAT